>JAOSBP010000206.1:8827269-8849190 GCA_027563825.1 Erythroxylum mucronatum
AAATATCAGTGTTTTTGTTTGTTCTGTCTTGGGTGGCATCCATGTATCCTCCCAGGGGGTATTTGGGTGTTACATCTCTAGCATCCCCCCGATTAGGCACATCTAGAGCATAGATCAAATTACTTAATTTCCCAATTGACTCTAAGCCAACAATATCATATGCTTAAGCCATCTTAGTTAAGGAAATAATATATTATTATTTTTTCTAATTCACTCAATTTATCCCTAAAAACGTAAACCCACACTTATGCCACTTAAACGTGATGCTCCAAAATTCTTAAACCACAATTTACCCAAATTGTTCCACAATTAGATCATTAATTATCAAATCCTTATTAGTCTAAAAAATAATGTTCATCAGTCATATGAATTATCTATACAAACATAACAATCCAAACTGTCACGTTCAAAAGTATATACAATAAAACAACTATCCTTTGTTTGATCTGTTGGCCCTATCTAGACTTCACACTATCAATCATATGTACTAGAGTTATCGACAATCTCTCTAACTCCTAAAAGAAATATAGCGGCAAAAGATGAGATGCCTACTAGTAAAGGTAACTTGAGTATATCCTTAAAATCAAGAAACCAAATATATATTAAAATTAGTCACATTTAAAATATATGTATAATGCTAAAATACATAAGCAATACTCAACCTATCTATACACTCAATAAGCATCCAAAATTTTATCATTAGTCATGATTAACATTAATATTCTTTTATTATTATCGTTTATGTTTTATCTCTTTATTTACTTAAATAACTGAGCCTTATTTAACCAAGTAGACTTGCATTCAATAGTCTGTTGGCTCATCTTTAATTATCGCAATCACTCACTAGGTGGAAATAAAATCAGATGTATAAATATCAGTACAGGGTACCTTAATCCCTCAATCTAATTTGGTACCCTGGTATCACTTTAGTACCTAACTATCAGAACAAGATATCCCTAGGGCTCAAGATACCCCGATACTACTCTAGTACCTAGCCATTAGCAAAGAATATCCTTGAAACCTAGGATGCTCTAGTACCTGCTCTATAGATAGGTACCTAACCACATCTCGCTCATATCTCAACCCATCAACCTATGACCATAATATATAACCTATCCTAAGTAAGTCACAAATTCACAACTTTCATAATCTTTTCTCAAACTATTATAAACTAATCTCTATCTAATTGCAAGAACATGATTTATCTTACACTAATATTCTTAATTATTCGTATACATAATTGAGAATTTTAATTATCATATTTTCTTCTGAATTATTAGGCAATACACATCATAACACATTAAAAAATGAACATCAAACATTTTGTACCTTGTCAATTATTTATTTAATAAATAAAAAATTTATATATTTTAGCAATCCACATATGAAATTATTATTAATTAATTTAATTAATGACTAATTCAAAACATGATTCATCATAAAATAATTTATTAACATCAAAATTCAAAATTTTATAAACCGTACATTATTATAACGGTGCAGTTTAAGGTTATCCTTATATGATTTTTGGACTCAACTATTTGATTGGTCCAATCTACTCCCTAATATGTCCTTTGAACCTAAAAATTTACAAAATTCTATTAGACTTTGTTTAGAGAAAATTTTCAAAACCAATTACACTTAATAATCTAAAATTACCCCCTTTTATCGCATCATTCTTAAGTATTACAATATACTTACTTTATCTAACCACCATAATTACTAAACTACTATCAATTATTAAGCATTCCTATTTTACTCTCACATTCTTATATTATTACAAAAATACCCTTTTAGGTATTAAATTCCAATTTTATCCTTAAATATTTACATTTTCTATTTTTCCCTTACATTAATCTTAAAATTTTCTAAATACCCAAATTTCTTCCTTTTCTTTTTCTTTTTCTTTTTTTTTCCAAAATTTATCTTCTTCTTCTCTACTCCATTATCACCTTCACCTTACCTCCTAGCCTCATTATTTTTCTCATTTTTAGCCACTTTTCTCTATTTTGTTCAATGTCTTCAAAATTGTTATCATAAACAATCACAACATAATTCCAACTAGAAACTAGTTTAGGATGATTGAGAAAATCTTACCTATATGAAATTCTATGGCTTTTCAATAGATTTTTACGTTGTTAATTTCCACAATTTCCTCTGTAATCTTCTATAAAACAAACAACACGAGAAAAGCTTCACATACTAGAGAAAGATGGTGTTTGTGTATACTTATCAGCTAGAAATATGGAGAAGAAGAATAAAAGAAAGCTATTTTTGTTGGTTTTCTTCCAACTTACCTACTGCATTTATATCTTTACTCTTTTTTATTTTAAATAAGTTAGGTTGGGTTTTCATAAAAGTTTGGGCTTATAGCCCTTATATTGAGCATACTGGGAAGCTAGTAGAGAAAACTGTATATGAATTTCTTTCTAGCAGGTGAATGCTTAGGGAAATGAATAAGGCTTACGTTTGATTGATCCCTAAAGCTAAAAACTTGAAATCTATGAATTACTTCAAACCAATCTCTTGATGTAACATTGTATATAAGATTATATCCATATTTCTAGTGAATAGACTCAAAATTGTTGTGAATACTTAGATAAATTGTGCTCGAGGAACCTTCCTCTGGTATATTAATGAGGTATAAAATTCTGATGGTGTACGAATTCTTTAAGGATTACGACTCCAAAAGCTCTATCAAATGTTATACACTGAAGATTGATTTCTTCAAGGCCTTTATACCCTTAATTACAGTTTTTTTTTCTAAGACCCTCAGGTTTTTTTAGCTTCCTAAAGTTATTTGTTGAATGGATCTAGGCTTGCTATTCCACTACTTCCTTTTACTATATTTAAGGGAGTTAGGGGGATTAGACAAAGGGATCTGCTATCCCCTTATTTATTTACCTTAGTTATGAAAGTACTTTTTAGGATGTTATATAGAGCTACTTTATAAGAACCTAGATTTGTCTTCCACCATAAATGTAAAGAATTAGAGATTACTTACTTGGCCTTTGTAGATGACCTTATTTTATTCAGTGGAGTAGATCCTCTCTGGCTCTCTCTCTCTTTCTCTCACTCACTCAATATTTTGATGAAACCACTCAACCGATTTTCAGATTGGTCTAATTTGAGTATCAACACTCAAAAAAGAAAATTATACATTTCTTAAGATGTTAGGTGTTTGAATCAATTTTACTCTATACTAGGGCTACCAATTCATCATATTCCATAAAGGTATATTGGTGTTCCAATATCGAAGAAGCTAAAATGTACGAATTGTTTACCTTTGTTGGAAGGTATCAAATGTAAGATAAATACATGGAAAAATAGATGTCTTTTATACGCAAGGAGACTGAAACTTATAATCTCAGTGTTGAGGAATCTATATATCCATTAAAGTGAAAACTTGTTCCTTCCCAAAAGAATTACTATAAATAGGCTTCCTAAATATTGTATTAGACATTGTATTAATAATAATCTTATATTCATTTAGTTTTAAATTTTCTTTATAAGTGGATTCTTGTGTTTCTTCAAATTAAGCATATTGCTTAGTTTTTTTATTTATTGTTGTATCAGGTGGTATCTGAGCCTGTTGAATCACCACCTCCATAGCTAGTGACGATAAGAGAAAAATAATCCACATTACAAATAACCCTAGGTCGAAGGATTAGGGGGAAGCACTAACGGAGATGGAGCATCAAATTATCCAACTGTTAGAGGATCGTTTGGAGTTGTGTTTTAGGGGGGTCTGAGAGCGGGTCAATGCCTTTAACCCTATTTCCAATAAGGATAAGGACAATGACGGAGATTGTGTTAGAGAAGAATGAGCCCTAAGGTGCCATATTCAAGAAGAATAATGATTTTTGGGATCTTGTTAAGTTACCTAAAGGAGCAAAACCCATAGGCTACAAATGGGTATTTAAGAAAAAGAAAGGCTTATTGGGCAACATTGAGAGATACAAGGCAAGACTCGTTGCTAAAGGATTAACTCAAAAAGAAGGAATGTCTCTTATGTCTAGAAAAGATTTACTTCGCATAATTTTGGCATTGGTTGCTCACTTTGAAACGGAATTTCATCAAATGGGTGTGAAAATGACTTTCTTAAATGGCAACCTAAAGGAAGAGGTTTACATGAAACAACCAAAAGGATTCTCCTTTAATAATGGTGAGCATTTAGTTTGCAAACTTAAAAGATTCATATATGGATTGAAATAAGCATCCTGCCGGTGGTATTTCAAATTCCATAATATTATCTCATCATTTGGTTTTGAAGAAAATATCATGAATCAATGTATATATCAGAAGGTTATAGGAGTAAATTTTGTTTTCTTGTATTATATGTAGATGACATATTACTTGCAACCAATGGTAGGGTTTGTTACATGATGTCAAACAATTTCTCTATAAGAATTTTGAAATGAAAGATATGAGTTATGCGTCTTATGTCATTGGCATTAAGATCCATCAAGACAGATTCTGCGGTACCTTTAGAGTGACCCAGGATTAGATCATTGTAGAGTTGCATAGAAAGTATTGATGTACCTTCAAGGCACCAAAGATTATATGCTTCTATACAAACGAACCGACAATCTGGAGGTAATAGGATACTCGGATTCACATTTTGCTAGCTGTGTTGATTCACGGAAATCAACATCAGGCTATATCTTTATGCTTCCCATAGAACCATATCTTGGAGGAGTGCCAAACAATCTTTGAATACCATAGAATCTGAGTTTGTTTCTTGTTTTGAGGCTACATCATATGGTGTATGACTAAATAGTTTCATCTTTGGGCTTAGATTCGTGGATTCTAATTTTGCGCCATTGAGAATATATAGTAAAACTTTAGCTGCTACTTTTCTAGCTAAAAAAAATAAAAGTGGTAGTCGGAGTAAACATATCTACATTAAGTTTTTATTTATAAGGGAACATGTTAAGGAAAAGAAAGTAGTCATTGAACACATTAGCACTAAATTAATGATAGCTGATCCTTTAATAAAAGGCATGTCACTAATAAAATTTAAGGATCATGTTGTAAGAATAAGATTGAGTTCCATCATATAGTTTTCGTTGTATGGACAATGTTGGTTTTGTGAAATTCTTATAAAATTTTCTCAAATTATGGTGCACATTATTGAATTTTGAGAAAATTGATTATTTTTGACCTGGAATAAACATAGGGTTTGTTCATTAAGTAATGTTATCACATTCGGTTGATACAAAATATATTATATTGTAATACATGAAAGATAACTCAACTACTAGAGAATCTATTGTTATGATTCATATATTACATATCTGGATGGGATTAGGATTTGATATTAAGTTAAACGCGTGAACCGAGTGGAAGAATGTGAGAAACGTTCATATTCTAGTTTAATACCCATAAATGATGGTCCAACAATATGTAGTTAATAAGTATGAATGTCCTGGCTTTATAGCAACTGAAAGTGTACTTAATGGAAGTCATTGTTATATGTTTTTTGACTCTAACATTTTTGGAATCTTTAAGCTTCTTTTCTCTTATGAAAAATATACACTATTAAATTGGGAATCGAGAGCATATAAGAATTTCAAAATTGTAGACTCTTTAAGCAAATACAACAATGATCGGAGGTATTTCGTTTTCTTCTGCATTTAGTTTCTATGCTATTCTAATGTATATTACTGGTAAATTGACATCCACAAAATACTTAATATCCACCGTAAATCAAGTGAACCTGAAGGAAAATTTAAATTTTAGTGATTCTTGGTATCCGGAGAAGGGCACGATTGAGTTTTTGGGAAATGGCTCTGGGCTTGAGTTAGTTGAGTGAGTAGCACCGGGGGTTGGCAAATAGCTATAAACTCAGCCGACACAGGCAAAATGGACAAAAGTAAAAGTGAATGCTAACCAACGTAACATAGAAGTGCATGGATGCTGACCCGCAAAGGTTGACGGACGGAGATGTATATGGTCACCAATCTGTTTGGGTGACAAGTGATTTGAGTCCATGTGACCGTGCGTCACTTATTCAAGAAATGATACCAAACTTCAACCTTTGCTTTGCTCAAAACTTCCCCATTTAATATATGTTCTTCAATGTTATCTGTAGAGGGATGTATTTCTTTCTTCCCTTTGAGACGATATAAACCTTGAAATGGTAATAAGTTCTTGCCATGAATGCTGTCAGCTTTTTCGCATGTTCAACAATTAGTCTCGTTGATGGACCTATGGTTCAACCAGAGTCAGTCGCGACGCATGCCAGAAATGATTCCAGAGTCCTGTCCGACTGCTTCAATAATTGTATGTCAGGATGGCAATTTTAGTACAGTAGTTTAAATTTAGTTATTTTTAATGAATTAATTTATTGAGCTAAATAAATTTGATGTCTATTATTTTAAATAAAAATAAAATTATTTTATTTAAAAGAGTTGAGTCTCTAATAAACTTGAGACTGGACAACTCAGATCATGATTTGATTAAAAAATAAATTATTTTATATTTTTAATTAAAAAAATTATTTTAAAAAATTTGACAGACTGATCCATAAATCAGCCCATTACCATCCCTAATTATGTGATTAATAATACAGTGAAAATCCTCAAATCAAAACCTATTTAATCTATTCCTGGAAACAAGTCTACTATCTTAATACAAGAAATGAAGTACCCTACGTCCTGGATCTAAAGAGTGACACTTGGCACGGCCTAGCCAAATGAATAGAAAGTTGCACGCTAGGGAGGTTGGTCCACCATTGGTGGTAATAAATCCACGCAACAAAGTAATTTCTCTTCCATAATAACACCCTTTTTAAAAGTTATCGAAATGTCTGGAAACTCTTTTCAAAGTTGTAGTTTAATTTTAGGTTAGCCCATAAAATCAGCCTCCCGCTGCTAAATTATCAATTCAAATTTGCCACCAAACCAATCAGTTCAGTTCGCACGTCAGTTTTTCAACTGTCTAAACAAAGCAATTTGCGGCCCGTCTAAAAGACTTGACCTTTTAAGCCTACCCTAGTGGGCCTTAGTTTTGTTCGATGACAATCTAATGACGGACGGCTACCGAATAGCTTTTGTGCACTTTACAATTATAACCCAAAAAGTTACTCAACCTTTTAAAAAATTGTTAATGTTATTGTTATTAATTTCTTTTCTTTTTTGACCAGAGGAGATACGGATCAGTCACGAAGGGAAAGGGATGGATAAAGAGAAGCAGAACAAAAGGAAAATCAGGGAAGGAGGGTTAAAACGACGCCGTATTCACAAATTAGAATCAATCTATGATGACATATTATATATGTAATAAAAAGACCACGCACGCAGCGACAGGATCACAGGACCCAATGATTCATCCCATCTCCCAGCATATGAGAGAGAGGGGCTGGAAAGGTCAATAAAGCAAGCACAACAACCCACGTATCAAATACCATATCCCCATTTTAAAAGAGCTCTTCCTCTTCGGAAACAAACTGAGAGACACCTGAAGTGCAAGAGAAAAAGAAAAAAAGATAAGAGAGATTTTCTAGTGTAGGTCTTGGAAAGTCTCTGTTCCTGTGCTGTGTTTTTTTAGTGTGTGGGTCTCATTCTCTTACACAATTCTCAGTCTGCAACCTAACTCACAGCATAGCAGCAGCATACCATTGCGCACTCTGGCGCATCATATTCATATGGCTACCCCTACTCTTCTCATTTTCAGCATCTCTTCCTCTGCCAACTCTGTCTTCTCCTTCCTGCTACATTACGCTCCCTCTGCAGCCTCCCTTATCCTACGCCACCACCAAACTCTGTAAATCAAATACACATAGACAACACGCTTTTCAACTCATTCCTTCTTCTTTGACCATGAAGATTCTTCTTTTATTTTTACCTGCACTGGTGCTCTGCCTCTGTGCACCCTTGTTGTCCTTCGCCGGCCAAGATGACAGCCTCTCGGAGATAGAAGCTCTTATCTCCTTCAAGCTCAATCTCCAAGACCCACTCGGGGCCTTAAACGACTGGGACCCCTCCACCCCCATCGCCCCCTGCGACTGGCGTGGTGTCGCCTGCACCGGTCGCCGCGTCACCGAGATCCGCCTCCCTCGTCTCCACCTCGCAGGTCCTCTTAGTGACCAGCTGGCTAACTTGCGCATGTTGCGTAAGTTAAGCCTGAGGTCAAACTCATTCAACGGAACTATCCCTTCCTCCCTCTCCAAATGCATTCTCTTACGCGCCCTTTTTTTACAGTACAACTCACTCTCCGGCTACCTCCCGCCGGAGATGGGTAACCTTACCAACCTCCAAATTCTCGATGTAGCCCAAAACCACCTTTCTGGAGAAATCTCCGACGGCATTCCTCCGAATCTCCAATATCTTGATTTGTCGGGAAATGCATTCTCTGGTTCAATCCCACAAAGTATTGCCAACTTATCCCAGCTCCAGCTTATTAATCTCTCGTACAACCAGTTTTCCGGAGAAATCCCGGAGAGCCTCGGCGAGCTCCAGAGTCTGCAGTACCTCTGGCTGGATAACAATGCGTTGGAAGGGACTTTGCCGTCAGCGATTGCTAATTGCTCTTCGTTTGTTCATTTAAGCGCGAATGGTAACTCCCTGGGAGGCGTGATTCCGGCGGCAATCGGAGCGCTTCCAAAACTGCAAGTCGTTTCGCTTTCGCACAACAAGCTATCTGGGTCGATTGCTTCTTCCATGTTCTGTAATGGGTCGGTTTATTCGCCGTCCATAAGGATTTTGCAGCTTGATTTCAATTCGTTTGACGGTATTGTTGGGCCGGAGTCAGAGTTTTGTTTTAGTGTCTTGCAGGTATTGGATGTTCAACAGAATGAGATACGGGGTGGGTTTCCTGGTTGGTTGACAAAGGTTGTTACTTTGACAACTTTGGATATTTCAGGGAACTTGTTTTCCGGTATGATTCCGCGAGAGATTGGGAGCTTGACGAGGTTGGAGGAGTTGAAAATGGCTAACAATTCGTTCAATGGTCTGGTTCCGGCGGAGATTGTGCAATGCAGCTCATTGAGTGTTCTTGATCTTGAAGGCAATCTCTTTACAGGTGAAATCCCCTCGTTTTTGGGTGGTATGAGAGGTTTAAAGGTCTTGTCTCTAGGGGATAATCAGTTTTCGGGTTTGGTTCCCGAAAGTTTCCAGAATCTCACCCAGCTTGAAAGCTTGAGTTTGAGAGGCAATGGCCTGCAAGGAATCTTCCCAGATGAGCTTATGGGGTTTAAAAACTTGACTGTTTTGGATCTGAGTGGAAATAGTTTCTCTGGCGAAATTCCTGCTGGCATTGGGAACTTGAGTAGGATAATGTCGATGAATTTGAGTGGGAACGCTTTTTCAGGAAGTATATCAGCAAGTTTGGGAAATTTATTGAGGCTGAGGACTATTGATTTGAGTAAACAGAATTTGTCTGGAGAGCTACCATCTGCCATTACTGGCTTGCCAAATCTTCAAGTGGTTGCTTTGCAGGAGAATAACTTGTCTGGGGATGTTCACGAAGGGTTCAGTAGTTTAGTTGGTTTGCGTTACTTGAATCTCAGTTCTAATGCGTTTTCTGGTCAGATTTCATCGACTTTTGGATTTCTTAGGTCGTTGGTTGTGCTGTCACTGTCCGACAATCACATCTCCGGGATCATTCCTCCAGAGCTTGGTAACTGCTCCGATCTCGAAGTCCTGGAGTTGCGATCAAATTCTTTGATTGGTCAAATTCCAGCAGATCTCTCTCATGTCACACATTTGGAGGTGCTTGATCTGGGTAGGAACAATTTATCAGGTGAAATCCCTTCAGACATCTCCAGATGCTCTTCGTTAACTTCATTGCAGTTGGACACTAACCATCTTTCAGGTAGCATACCAGATACGCTATCCAATTTATCCAACTTGACCTCTCTGGATGTCTCGTCTAACAACTTGACTGGAGCGATTCCTGTTAGTCTTGCACGGATTCCTGGCTTGGTATACTTGAACGTGTCAAGGAATAATCTTGAAGGTGAAATTCCGGCCACGTTAGGTTCAAGATTCAATCCATCAGCATTTGCATATAATCAGGATCTGTGTGGAAAGCCATTAGACAGAAAATGTGTGGGTGTTGCTGCTAGGGATGTAAGGAAAAGGTTGATTCTTTTGATTGCTGTGGCTATTGGTGGTGCTTGCCTTCTATCAATTTGCTGCTGCTGCTATGTTTTCAGCCTCTTGAGGTGGCGCAAGAGGCTAAAACAACGTGCAGCAGGAGAAAAGAAACGAAGTCCCGCAAGGGCAAGCTCAGCTGCAAGTGGGGGTAGAGGAAGTTCTGACAATGGAGCTCCGAAGCTTGTTATGTTTAACAACAAGATTACAGTTGCAGAAACACTTGAAGCAACCAGACAATTTGACGAAGATAATGTGCTTAGCAGGACAAGGTATGGCCTGGTTTTCAAGGCTTGTTATAATGACGGTATGGTGCTATCAATACGAAGACTCCCAGATGGATCGCTAGACGAGAACATGTTCAGAAAAGAAGCTGAATTCCTGAGCAAAGTCAAGAACCGAAACTTAACCGTTCTTCGAGGCTACTATGCTGGTCCACCAGATATGAGACTCCTAGTCTATGACTACATGCCCAACGGTAACCTTGCCACACTCCTCCAAGAAGCATCCCATCAAGATGGCCATGTCCTAAATTGGCCAATGCGCCACCTAATAGCGCTTGGAATCGCTCGTGGACTAGCATTTCTGCACACATCCAACATGGTCCACGGCGATGTCAAGCCACAGAACGTCCTATTTGACGCAGATTTTGAAGCCCATCTCTCGGATTTCGGCCTAGACCCCCTCACCGTGGCAACTCCAGCAGAGCCCTCCAGTTCAACCACAGTTGGCACATTGGGTTACGTTTCACCGGAAGCAGCACTGACAGGGGAAGTCACAAAAGAATCAGATGTCTACAGTTTTGGCATTGTCCTACTGGAACTGCTGACGGGCAAAAGGCCGGTGATGTTCGGACAAGACGAAGACATAGTGAAATGGGTCAAGAAACAGCTTCAAAAGGGTCAAATTACGGAACTTTTAGAACCAGGATTGCTGGAGCTTGACCCCGAGTCATCAGAATGGGAAGAATTTTTACTTGGAGTCAAAGTTGGTCTGCTCTGCACAGCACCAGACCCTCTGGACCGACCCACCATGTCCGACATTGTGTTCATGCTCGAAGGTTGCCGTGTCGGCCCCGATATCCCGTCGTCCGCCGACCCGACCTCTCAGCCGTCGCCGGCCCAACAACCCGAAACATGACTCCAAACCTCCCACTTTCTTCATTTTTAACCAATTTTTTTCTCTTAAAAATTCTCATGTAACAGTAGGCGAGTTTTGTTAGAACTTGGATTTCTTTTGTGGGTCTATTTATTTAGTTTTTGTTTCTTTTCCCAAACTGAAGGCACTCCGGCGGGACCGCCGTTTGCGGTGGTTGAAATCTAACGTAGTGGTCGAAGGACAGGGAGCCAAACTACATTAGACAGTGGGGCCCACAATTGACGCCATAGGAGAGGAGAGAGTGTTAATGTGATAAGTAATGAATGAGTCCAACTGTCTGATTCAGTTCAGCCATGTGGAAGCAGGAAAGTACTTTTGAGTAAGTCAGTCAACTAAATATAAAAAAACCAAAAGCAATATAGCCGTTAGCGAACTGGGGGAAGCGAGGGAGGGTTTGAAGTTGGCACTTGGAACAGGAAAAAGAAAGGAAACGTGTCGGGCTGTAGCCACGTGGGCTAACTCGTTTATTCTCAGTGGCAAGGGGCCCCGCTAAATCATCAGGGAATGGGTGGGACTGGGAAAGCAACAGTGTTAGGGTGAAAATGATGGGATGGCAATTATCTTTTGGTGGGTATTCTTATTCTTAGTACAATCTGAATGATTTTGTCTAATCTTTCGTATTTGTGTAGACCATCATATCGCATTTGTTCCACTCTAATCACATCGCCACCAATGTCAATCTTTCTTATCATAGGTAATCAAATTCTGAATTTTCAACCTGATTAATATCCGCACTACTCGATCCAATAAATTTAAATATGAGTAGTAAATAGTAAAAACCGAATATGAATTGAGTTATAAAAAATGAATGTGAATATGAGTAGAGTAAAATCCGAACCATGGATACTCATATCTTACCTGTTTTTTATTAACTTTATTTTTTTCTATTTTTTCTTGAATATTTATAGCTAAATATAATAAAATATTAAAATTTTATACGAAGAAACAACTTTAAAATCTTTACTTTACTCCTCAGTACTCACATTTTTTTATTATATTTTATTTTCTTATAGGATGATAATAATACAAATGATATGGAGATGGAGTTTTGAATGTTGTGGAGTTCACGCAAAGACAATTTGAAGCTTTGGATATTTTAGTCTTTGTTTTAGTTCTTGATTGTGAAAAATATATGTGATTTTTGCACTAGACATTATAGTTTTTATTATTCCAATTTTATGATTTTTTAAGAAATACAAATCAAAATCTTGACTTATTACTATTAAAGTAATTTTGATTTGGAGCGTTCGTAAAAAACTGCTCTTTATATTTTCTATTTAGAAGTTATATTTTTATGTGCTATACAATCCGATGGATATCCAAAAATTCGAACAATCCAATGAATTTGGATATGGGTAGTAAATCGGAAAAACCAATGGATATAGATATGGATATGGGTTGAGTCATAAAAATGGATATGGATATGGGGTAGAGTAAAACCCAAACCGAACCCTGCCCATTGCCATCCCTAGATGGAGCTATTAAGCGCGTGAATGAGGTAAATAACACACCCCTTGAGGATAAAATCTAATTTAACCGCTCAAGTTTGTCAAATGGCTGTAGGTTAATTGCAATCGATAAGAGTGTGTGGAATATGCTCATTCCCTAGACATCCTACGGATATGTGCCCTATATTACAACACGACTCTCTTTAAGAAGCTAACGCAATAGGGGGTTTCCTGGTCATCCTTAACAAAAGTATAGCCTTTATTTCAATTACTACAACCCAGGATGGAAGGATCATCCAAACTTGAGCTATGAAAATCAAGGAGGCCAACAACGATATCAACCTCACAATTTTAATAAACAACCTCAAGCTCTTACATATGCTTAACCTCAATCTTTAAATTCATGCATGTATTTAGATGAAATTGTTAAGGCACTTGCTAATAATACTTAACAATTTCAACAAGAAACAAAGGCAAGCCTTCAAAACTTAGGAAATCAGATCACTCAATTAGCCACCTCGGTAAGTAAATTGGAAGTGCGGGGAAATTACCTTCACAAATAGTGGTGAATCTTAAAGAGAATGTGAGTGCAATGACTTTGAGAAGTAGTAAGGAAATTCAATTTGGAACTTCTTTACCAATGGAGGAAGAAAAACATGATGATGGAGAAAAAAAAGAGGAAGAACTTCCAACTCAAGAATCAACAAAGGTAAAAAATGATTCATCTCTATTAATATCAATTAATGCACATTTACCTCCTTTTCCTAGTAGGTTGGCTAAACCAAAAGATGAAGGATATGAAAGAGAGATCTTAGAAACCTTCAAAAAAGTGGAAATCAATATACCACTTTTGGAAGTCATTAAGCAAGTTCCGAAATATGCAAAATTCTTAAAGGATTTGTACACAAATAAAAGGAAGCTGAAGGACAAGGAGAGAATAATTTTAGGTAAGAATGTATAAGATGTGATAAATAGGAAATTACCAGAAAAATGTAAAGATCCAGGTATGTTTACACTTCCATGAGTTATTGGTAATAGAAAAATTGAGCGTGCCATGCTAGCTGATTGTAAGAAACTAATGTGATTATCCAACTAGATGATTGTTCGTATGTCCACCCTATTGGAGTTATTAAGGATGTTTTAGTATAAGTTAATGGTTTGGTATTTCTAGTGGATTTTTACAACTTGAAAATGGATGGAGATAGTGTAGAACATTCGACTTCAATTTTATTAGGTAGGTCATTTTTTAAGATGGCTAAAATGATAATCGATGTGCACAAGGGTACTATTTCTGTAGAGTTTGATGGAGAAATAGTAAAGTTTAACATTTTTGAAGCAATGAAGTACCCGAATGATTTTCAATCCTTTTATCATATGGATATTATGGATTCATTTGTGCAGGATATGTTTAAAGAAGATAGTATTGATAAGTTAGAGTGTAAGGCTAAATCGGAAGTAAACGAGCAAATTGATGAACTTGTGAAGTTGTAGAATCATTGTCAGCAATGCTAATAGATTAGGAAACTTTAAATGATGAACTTACTATAACTCACAAGAAAATCTTACTTTCTGTTTTGCAAGCTCCGAAGAAAGAATTAAAGGTGTTACCTGATCGCTTAATGTATGTCTATTTAGGTTATGGAAAGTCATTACTCATAACCATTTCAAAAAGGTTGACTAAAGAGCAAGAGGAAGGGCTAATGACACTACTTAAGGAGTCCAAAACTACAATTACATAGAATTTTTGGAAGAATCGGCCACATTGAGCATAACGATGTTAAACAATTGTGCTTTTCAAGAGGCAACCTAAAATATGATAGTTTTATTTTATTTTGTTTTAGTTCTTTTTAGGATGCATTTGTTTGCTTTTGAAACATAGATTATCGAAAAAAATTCTAGACTACTAAATCTCATAAAGCGAGATCTCGCCTTATGTAATATAGTGTTCTGGAATGAGGATCTTAAAATTTCAGATTACTATATCTCATAAGACAAGACCTTGCCTTATGTGATTTAGTGCTCGCTTTATGCGATTTAGTGTTCTAGAATTCCAAATGACTAAATCTCATAAGGCGAGATCTCACCTTATGTGATTTAGTGTTCTGGATTAATACTCTAACATTCAAAAAAATTTAAAAACTTAAAATTTTCTTTATTATTTCTTTATTTATTTAATTTTTAAAAAAATATAATCTATTCTTTCTTCTGTGTAGGACACCACCATTTTCTACTCCATGCTCTCTCCCAATGCTGCAACATCACACACGCCGCACCAGCTGGAGCACTCACTCATGCACACAACCCTCTCTATCTGTTTCCACTCACGCAGCAGTCTCCCACCAACCCTCTCCATCAAAGCAACCTCACACGCCACTCTCTCACACACACGTAGATAGCCATCCTCACAATGCCACAACTCCATATCCACCATCGCTGCACCAACAATTCTCTGCAGCCTCCAACGCATGCAACATCTATCTCTGACTTTCACTCAGCCCATCCAGTCTCTTCCTCACACGCAAACATCCTTCCAACGTCGCAAACTCCCCAGCAAGCTCTCCTTCCATCCACGCCACAGCTCACATGCAAACCTCTCATTCCACCCACGTATCACACACGCCAGAGAACACAACAGTAGCTCCAGGCAGAACAATCATGCAGCAACACCACAGTTCCAATCCTTTAGCAACACACCCACACCCCATTTATTTGTTTATTTATTATTTTTAATGTTTTTAATTACTTTTTTCTTATTAATTACTTTTAGTTATTCTTTCTTTTAGTTTAATTTCAATTATTATTTTGTTGTTGTTAATATTTTTTCAAGTAATTTTTTATTATCTTGTTTAGTATAATGGGGAGTTCTAAGGCTACTACCAAGAATGCAGCAAAAAGCAACTCACCGATGAATGCTAAATCTGTTGTAGGCTTGGAAACCAATACCACAAAAAAGCGTGCACGGATAATGTTCAGATGCCCACCATTCAGGGAAGTCCTCAATTATTTATTTTCTTTGATTAACTTTATTAAGTGTGAGTATCTTATGCATACATTAGGGACAATGTATGATTTAGGTGTGGGGGAGCTTGTGTTTTCATTTTGATAAACTTTGTGATTTGTGCTTGGACTTATGATATGTTGATTCATATATTAATTATTCCTTATGATAGTTTCATAATTTTCTGATTGTTATTCATGAATAATTCTTAAGTTAGGATGCGTTTTCGGTTTAAGATCTAATGCATGAGAGAGACAAGCATAATTATTGTTTTCGTTAATTTTTTTCAAGTATCTCATTGATTTTGTTGAATGAAAAGTGTGCAAGACTTGATGCAATTTTTGACACCTACCTGAGCTTTGAGCCTAAGAGCATTCATCACATATATGCTTATATATCTTTTTATTATGTGTCATCAAACATAGCTTGTCTATGCTAGAACTTGCTTTTGAATACGTGTTGAGACCACATTTTTTATGAATTTGTGTATAAAATTGATGAGTGCATTTATGATAACCATTTTTTGACTTAAACACTACTATCTCACTTTTTATCCTTAGAAAACCAATTTGCATCTTAACCTTTCTTTCTTGCATAATAACCTTGTTACAAGATGAATTTACCCTTTTTTGTTGATATCCTTTATAATTTTGAACCCTTAAATTGAAGGAATTGTACGAGCTTATTTACATATGATTTTGACTATTTCCATGAAATGTTAATTAGAAGATTCAAGTTCAATTGTTTTGGTTTTTTATAGAATGGAGGAGAAGAACAAAAGGAAACAAAAAAAAACAAAATCTCCTCTTTAATATTCTTATTTAAAAAAAGAAAAAAGAGACAAAAAAAGAAAAGAAAAAGTGATTGAAAGAGATGTTATTTGAGTTTTGATTTAAGTTGATACTTGTGTGGATAAGTTTGTATGATTCCCTTCAATTTATTTAGCCAAAAAGTTCCTTTTGTCATACTTTACCTAAGCCACATTACAACCCTTATTAAGTCCCTTTTATTTATACATTAGGTTCATTTTGTTTAGTAGTGGAGATATGATTCTTGAGCAAGCTTATAGAAATAACTCACTATGTTTTGATTTGAGAGCTTAATGAACCCTAAACACTTTGAGTGTATAGAGTGAAATCCTTATGAGGGTGTCAAGTCTTGTTCATTTGATTTTGATGCAATTGGTAAGATGCTATGTTTTAACAATGTGTCCTATGAATGCTTATTCTCTTGATTGTTCTTTTATCTTAACCCCTAAATGTGAATTAGCTATTGGATATTTTCGGGTGACATGAAAGGAGATGAGAGGTTGTTATGAAGATGATTAATGTATTGAATTGATGTATACTTGGGGACAAGCATGAGCCCGGTGTGGGGGAATTTTGTAAGATCTCATCTTGACTAATTATTTGTATCATCTCCTTTGTTTTGAATTTATTTTTGTGCTTAAATATGGAAATTAATGTTTGTTCTGTTTTAGGAGATGAAAAGTAGAGATTAGATCAAATTGGGACTCTATTGATGATAATGAAAAATTTTAGATAAAGTAAAGAGATTGTTGTAGTGGATAAGGCTGATCACTTGAAGAGTTAGAGTTTGACCGGAAGACTTCACCTTATCCTTATCATGAAGAAGTTTGATTTTGAATTCATTTTAGATAGACATCTTTACAAGTTAGAGTTAGATTAGGATTACATTAGAAAAACCTATAAAAGAGGCATTTCTCACAACAGAAAAGAGTTCTTGATTCTTACGCTTTTAGCAATTCTTAGTTTTTCTTTTTATTTTTGTTATTGGAGTGAAAGCTACGTATGGCTAAACTGATCATTCTGATTCAAGGGGATTCAATACTCTAAGGAGGCGTTTGGTTTGAGGGTTTGGGAATGAAAGAATGGAATAATTGTAAAAAATACTATTTCCTTTGGGATTTTCAATTCCAATGGAATGGATTTATCCCATTAAATTTGGGAATCTACTAAACCTTCCAAAGGGGGTGGGTATCAAGTTTTCATTCCAATCTAGTAGTTACTATTTATCGCGTTAATACTCTCCTTACCAACATTGAGTTGTCTATTGTCTTCTCATCTACAAACCAAACATCATTTTCTTATTTTTCATACCTATTCCCATCCCCTTATACTATTATACCCATATCCATACCCAACCTTGTGCTCAAGCCAAATGCCTAGTAATTGTAACCCTGTGAGGTTTTGTGTTCTTAACTTTTATTCACGTTTTAATTCAAGTATTTCTTATTTTGAGCTCTCATATTTCATGCATGATTGATATTTGATTAATCTGAAAAATAATTTAATATTGATTATTCTATCTCTACCAAAGAATTCAGTGATCTGTAATTGTTATGAAGGAATGGTACAAGTAACAATTTAACTTATAATAAACAAGAAACTAAATTGAATAATCATAGTTATCTCGATTATTTAATTTAGGGTCTAGTATTTTTCAGGAAGCTTATTACTATCATTTATTTGATATACAATGCTATCATCCTCAGTCAATGGATGGTAAGTTTTGGTTTAAATGTTGGGTTTGAACTTATTAATTTAGGAAAATTTAAGACTTATTATGGTTATCCTAATATGTTTTAGACTAATTGCTTGGATCGTGAAAATATTCTTTTCAAACCAATGATCAATGTTGCAATTAGATGAGATCTTTCCCTTGAATCGGGGTATGGTAATCTTGACTTTTTCATATTTAAATTCAGTTGATTTAATTTGTTTTAACCATATTTTTAGTTAATCAATTTCTTAATCAAAAACTACCCATTTGATTTTATTGCTTGAAATTAAGAAACTAGTATTCATTTCTCTAGGGATTCGACCTGGTTTCACGATTACTACAAAAGTTTGGAGAATCGATATTATTTTGGGGGCTTCGACAACCCGACCAAAATTTGATAATTGTTATTATATACAAACTTCATCAAAGGTATATATTTATCACAATCACCCTTAAAGTTTAACACATAAGCTCTCATCATGTCCTTTAATGTTTGAATCTTATGTTCCAACTGTCCATTCGACTAAAGGTTAGTGCAATTCTCAATTTCCTAGTCCTCAAATGCTATCTATAAACCTATCCAAAATAGGAAAGTAAATTGTGGATCTCCGTTTGATACAATAGATACTAGAATCTCATGTAACCTCATAATCTCATCAACATACAACTTGGAGAGCTTGTCTATAGAGTTTATCTACTATATAAGTAAGAATGATATGATTTAGTTAACCTATCCACAATCACCCAATTAGAATAATGTCTCAATATGATCTTTGGTAATGCTTCCATAAAATCTACCGTTTTCTTCTCTCACTTCTACAACAGAATGGCTACGGGTTAATTTTCGTACTAGTGTTGATGCTTTACCTAGACCTGGTGACAGGTCAAACACCTCGACACAAACTCTGCCATACCTTAATTAATTATGAACCACTAATAATAAGGTCTTAGGTTTTGATACACTTTTGAAGTACCAAGATACATAGTATATGGTACACTATGAGCTTCATTCAGAATCTCCTCTCGTAGTCCATCTGTATTTGGCGCATAAACTTGCCTCCCAATCACCAACGCTCCATTTTCTCTCATGAAAAAGTTATCCCCCTAGTTTATTGCACTCTCTCTTATCCACATTAGATAAGAATCTTAAGCTTGTGCCTCTCTGATCATATCTCCCAAATCAGTTTTAACCTATAATGTTGTCAATAAACCGTTCAAATAGCAATCTCAAATCTGGCATCCAGTGCTCTCAACTCCATCAATGGTGTCATACTATGTCTGCTCAAACTAGTCATCATGCCTAAGCTTTTCTTACTCAAAACATTTGATGCTACATAAAGATTCCCCGAATGGTAATCAATAGTAGAATCATAATCCTTTATTAGCTCGATCCATCTTCTTTACCTTAAGTTTAACTTCCTTTGAGTCAAGATATACTTAAGGCTCTTGTGATTTATAAGGATTCAGAATGTCTCCTCGTACAAATAATGTCTTCAAATCCTAAAAGCGTGCATAATTGCCATTAACTCCAAACATGGGTAGGATAATTCAACTCATGTAATCTCAAATAACCAGAGGCATAAGATATCAATTTCCTATGTTGCATCAATACATACCCCAATCCTAGCCTAGAAGCATCATCATATGCCTCAAAACCTCCACCACTTGATGGTAGCAACTAAATTGGGCTAGAAGTTAATCTTTGCTAAATCTCCTCAAAACTATTTTAACACTGATTGTTTCACTGAAATTAAACTCCTTTCTTTAACAACTTGGTCAATGGGCCAGTTATCCAAAAAAATCCTTCTACAAATCTTCGATAATACCCAATAAGTCCTAGAAAACTCCTCATCTTTGATGTATTTCTAGGCAGCTCTCACCTTATAATTGTCTTTACCTTAACAGGATTAGGCATCACTTCCTCTCAAGACTCCACATATCTTAAAAAAAATACCTGCTTCTTCCAGAACTCACACTTACTCAACTTGGCATATAATTATTTCTCCTTCAAAATCTATTAAATAAACCTCAAATGTTGCTCATTACTTCTCGAATACACCAATATATCATCAATGAACACTATCAAAAATTGATCCAAATACTCCTAAAAAGTCTTGTTCATTAATTGCATGAATGTGATTGGTGCATTAATCAACACAAAAGACATTCCTTAGAACTCATAGTAGTCATACTGAGTACAAAAAGTGGTCTTGAGAATACTTGACTCAGCTATGCTCAACTATCAGTATCTCAATCTTAATTCGATATTAGAAAATATGACATCTCCCTCATCTAATCTAAAATATCATTTATCTTTGACAACATGTACTTTTTCTTCACTATCACCTTGTTTAACTATCGATAATCCATGTAAAGTCTCATACTATTTTTCTTCATAAACAACACTTGAGCTCTTAATGGTGATGTGCTCATTCTAATAAATCCTTTTTATAACATCTCCTTTAATTTCTTTTTTAACCCATGCAATTAAACAGTAGCCATCCTGTAAGGTGCAATTAAAATTTATTGCAATTCTAAACATAGTCTCAATGGTGAAATTTATCTCCTATTAAGGCAATAAACCTAGTAAATCATCTATAGAATACCTCTAAAAATTTCCACACCATAAGAATATCCTCTAATTCATGACTCACCTCCCTCATATCTATAATATAAGCTAGATGTGACTCACATCCATTTAATATTATTCGTCTAGCAGTCATGGCTAAGATCACACATGCTAGAAACACTCTGCAAACCCCCATAAATATCAGCTGTGATTTACCCAAAGATTCTATCATCACTTCCTTCGCATAACAATCCAATACAGCCCAATGTTGTGTCAACTAATCCATCTTAAGAATTACAACAAACTCCTTTGAATCCATCACTATCAAGTCAACTGATAGCTCTACTTCACCAATCCTCACTGGCATCCCTTTCCTTACATTATTTACAACCACACAGTCTCCTATTGACAACCACACTCTTAGGTCATATCCTAATAGACTAACCTCCCCTAAAACTCTCGAGGCAAACTCTAAAAAATGTAAGAATGTGTAAATCGTAGGTTTACTAAAATATAAGCCTTAATATCAAATAATAAAATCGTACAAAAAATGACATAGTTAGCTCCGAGTGCCTCCTCCCTCTTTATATGGTGTGTCCTCACTTAAGTTTGACCTTGTGTTGAGGATGTTTCACTAGTACCCGTACATATTGCTGGTCCACATGTAACTCCTCAATGACCACCTCTACTACCAATTCTACCTGAACCTCTACCCAAAATAAAGATACTACTCTGACCATATACTGTCTCCTCTATCCTCACTTCCGAAACCTCTTCTTTTTGTTACTTCGAAAGTAGCTGCTTCAGCTTCAGCCATTTGAATTTTCGATATTCCTTTTTATTTCTCATTAAATGAATGGCATCTTCTTCTAAAAATCCTAGCTATTCTGAGCATGATAGTGGGGAATCTCATTGCTATTACTCAAACAAACATGAAATGTATGCTTGCATATTCCTCCGATCCTCTAACTAACCCCTCTATTTGATCTAACCAATGGTGTAATAATAGTGATATACTATCCTAAATCCTTGCCAACTCCTTGATCTCTACAAATTACCACTCCTACTCAATGTAGCATCGACTCTCCTAGATCTCCTGACACCAGTAAACCATGAATAACTGGCTCC
>JAOSBP010000206.1:8890518-8905981 GCA_027563825.1 Erythroxylum mucronatum
CCTCGCCAATGCTGTGTGGACGGTCGGCTCGGGCTAGATGTCAAAACCAACATGACTTGATCGGCTACAATTTTTCCGAAGGCTCCAGCCACATCTATCTCGTCTTGATCTTGGATTTGAGGCTATGCGCGAGAGTCGGAATGTACTAATGGGAGAATGCCAGATAACTCCGAAACTACCCGTTGCAATGCAAGCGCTGCGACGGCGGCGATATCAGGATTGGCTGCTGTCGCCTGACTGATCTGTGTGGTTCTGGACGTGATGCCCTGATGCTGGGCCCCACGGTGGGCGCCAAATGGTTCTGTCGGATTATGCTGGGGCTGGATGTTGCCGCCTGGATCCATAATTTTGACAGATCTTGCTACTGAATACCTGCAAAACAAGTAAAGACACACTAGGGGTTGGTTCTCGGAAGGCCCCTCCGACGCTCAAGTCAGTCTTTTTGTAGGGTTTTTGGTTGCTGTAAACAGAAAGAAACAGGGTTGAATTGGCATACCTCAATCATGGTAGACAAAATACCTTTTATATCTGGAGTTGTCACTAGGTTTAGGTTTTATGTGAGTCGTAGTGTTTGCATGGGAGTCTAACACCCGGTGGGCCGAACAGGCTGTGGTCGTTGGGCCTTCGATATCCATATCTGGAGCTGGGCCTGGTGGGGCCGGTCCAGCCGACCCGACCACTAATTTTTTTACAGAAGTGGGTAACAGGTCCAGAATAGAAGATACCCATGTTTGGTATCTAAAACAGAAGAGACTTAAGTCTCTAAAACGGAAGACACAGAAGTGTCTAAAATCAGAAGACATCGAAGTGTCTGGCACAGAAAACACCTTAGTATCTGATTACAAAAATAGCTGCAGACCCTTCTAAGATTGTCTATTTACCCACGACTAAAACTTAACAGTTTTAAAACAATCCATTTCAGGTTTCATAATCACAAGCAAATAATGAAGTGTATAACATATGTCTTTATTTCATTTATCTCAAAATGAACATATTCACTCCCTTTTGATCAGACTCAATATGCCTTATAAACATAAGCATTTGCATTAATATATTAATGAAACATAAGGCATATGTCTCCTTTGCTTGTATCACTTATGTCCTACATTTAAGCTACCAATTGTCACACTTCCATTAAGCCATTTTTCACTTAATGAATGCTACCAAATGCCACAATTCAATCAGGCCACTTGTCACTCAACCAATGTTGCCAAATATCAATGCATTAGCTATGCCAAATGTCACTAACTCATAGGCTTAGTCATTCTAATTTTCCATGTACCAACTTGATTTGCCACTTGACAATTGTCCTAGTCCAAATGTATATTTTAATACCTCAATTCTCTAATGGTATCAATTAATTCCAAATCATTAAGTATGATCCATTAAACCAAAATTTAAACATATACAACTTCCAATCATGTCACAATTTTAACACCTATCATAATTACCTTCATGAACGTGTAACATTTCAACTACGGTACAGTTTGAGGCCTTACAAGAAAGATAGAAGGGAAGGTTAAATTTTGAAATTAGTAGTTAAAGTTCATTTGCTGGTTTTCGTGGTGATTGTGGAAATATTGAAGGTGGTAGTGGTAGTGGTAGTGGTAGTGATAATGGCAGTGTTCCATCCCAGGCCTAAGAAGAAGTGAATATTATACCTGGACTTGATGTGAGGAAAAGAAGGCAAGTGAGTAGTTTTTTTGCACCACGAACAACTCCTGGATCCAAACCTTCAATTCGTAGTGCAATGCAATCAAAAGACGCGGCTCACAATGTGGATATGGTAGTAGCTAGATGGTGGTATGATACAAATTCATCATTTAATTCTTTTCGATCATATTATTATCAATCTATGATGGATGCAATAGTCTCTTATGGTCTGGGATACAAAGCTTCTTCAATTGATGACTTAAGAGGTAAACTTTTGAGTTGTTCAGTTACTGAAATTAAATTTTATTTGGCTGAAAGAAGAGTTAATTGGGCTACGTATGGGTTTCAAAAATGTGTGATGGATGGACAAATAGGAGACAAGAAACTATTATTAATTTTTTAGTTTATTCTGCAAATGAATCAATGTTTTTGAAGTCTATTAATGCATCTGGCCTTATTAGAAATACTAATACTTTATTTGAGATATTTGTTGAATTTATGAATGAAGTGGGATCAGAAAACATTGCCCAATTCATTATTAACAATGATTCAGCTTATAAGGTAATAGGAAGAAGTTACAAGAATACGTATACTTTTTTTTGGAATCCTTGTGCTGCACATTGCATTGACCTAATGCTGAAAAATATAACAGATCCTAGGTATTTTCCCATTATTGATGAGACTATGTAGAAAGCTAAAAAGGTGACCAAGTTCATCTATAATCGTGCATGGGTATTGAATTTAATGAGAAAGGAATTTCCCAATGGTAGGAATTTGTGTTGTCCTAGAATGACAAGATTTACAACAAATTTCTTATCACTTCAGTCTTTTGTTGAAGAAAGAGTTAAGACAAATAATTTCAAGTGATAAGTGGATTGCATCTCAGCATGCTAGGTTTAATGCTGAATTTGAGATTTCCAGCATTATACTGGAAGATAAAGAATTTTGGTCTCAATGTTAATTTGTTATTCGAGTTTGTGAGTCTTTGGTGAAGGTGCTTCGATTGGCTGATAGTGAAGAAAAGCCAATAATGGGTTATTTTTTGGATGCCTTAGAAAGGCGAAGGAAGCAATCAAGGCCAATATGAAACATAGGTCTTCTTTATATACATCGTATCTTGCAATCATCAATGAGAGATGAGAAAGATAACTTTCTTCTCCGTTGTTTATAGCTGGGGCGTTTTTGAATCCTAGTGTATATTTTAGACCAGATTTTACAAAGAAAGTTGAAGTTAGTAGAGGAATGTTATTCACTATTACAACAATTGTTGGCCAAGAAATGATGCAAGATCTCTTAGGCTCACAAATTGAGCTTTATAAGTAATCTTCAGGAGATTTTGGTTTGTCGATTGCTATTCGACAAAGAGCAAAACTTTCTCCAGGTATTAATTGTTTCCTTTTTCTTATTTTTTGAAATTAATTATCACTTTATTTTGTTTGTAACGTTATTTTTTTTATCTTACAACTTACAGTTTCTTGGTGAGATCAATTCAAAAATGGCGTTCCGGAATTACAAAGGTTTGCAGTTCAAATTTGAAGTTAATGTGCGAGTATAACAAACTGTGAACAGAACTAGAGTACATTTGAATTCAGCCATTCCAAGAAAAGGAATAGATTGGAGCACAAGAGATTCAATGACTTGGTATTCGTTCATTACAATTTAAAGCTTTGAGAAATGTATGTTATTATCATTATTAATTTTGATGTATTTTCTTATAATTTTCTAATAATTAAATTTTATTGTTTATTAGGACTCTTAATAGCACAAGTAGTTCAACAGATCCAATTTCTATTGATAATATGGCGGATTGGGTTTTTGGGAAACCAGATTTGATAGATGTGAATTCCTTGGAAGGTATTCTTGGTTGGGAAAGCATCGACATGCCATTTGGTGCATTGAATTTGAATGATGATGATCATGAGGCTCCTCCCAATAATGAGGATTTTATACTAAATGATAACTGAGATCAGTATTGTTATAGCAAGTATCGTCCCATAGACGATTGAATGAAGTTCCAAGTTTTTGTTTTTTTCTTCTTTAAATTTTACTTATATTTGATGTATATGTTAAGTTCTATATATGCAATATAATTGTAAATATTTTTGTTACAAGTTTCACTTTTACTTGGTTGGTTCCTTATCACAAACTTTTGTTGAAAATTGTAATAGTTTGAGAGTTTAGGATATTTATTATTCTTTTTATTAGATGTTTTGATGTAATTATTATTTATCATATGATGAAATTGTAATATTTAAATACTATGTATTGTTCTTATTTTTATATTTGTATGATGATAATTTTCTTTTTCATTTAATTATAGTTATTATTTATATGTGAAATATTTGAAAATTATTGTTACTTTATATTAATTGTGGATATTATTTATTATTATAATTATTAAAAACATGGTTGATGTAAACTTATAAACTATACAATACAATTGTACAACATGACAGTAGACTATTTTGCAATTTCTAAAAAAATTTGAGGACTATTTCATAAATTTTAAAAATTACCCGAAACATTACCCAATATCGGTACAGTACTGTACCAGAATCCAATTCGATACTAAGTCCAATACAGTATTCACAACACTGATAAGATATAATATTCTATTATATTTTATTATAAACTCTCCTCTTAAATAATAAAATAATGTTACATTTTATTTTATTTGTTTAATAACCAACCAACCAACCAAACATAATAACCTCTATCTCGTTCTCGAATAATAGTATGACTTAGAGACTCGTTGGTTTCATACTCTTGACTCTTCTTACAAGGGGGTTGAAATCTTCTGTCCTACTTACCCAAGCCCTATTCTGTGTCATTCATCCACAACCACAGATTTTAAAAAAATCTGTGGTTGTGGATGAATGGCACAGAGTTGGGCTTGGATAAGTGGGACAAAAGATTTGGTCCCCTTACAAGGACATCAAGTCTAGACCTTATGGGCAAAGATTAAATTAATGGGATAGATGGACCTTAATTGCTCTGTTTTCTTCAAGACGCAAAATTTAGGCTCCCACCATATCGAGCCTAACTTGCACCAACTTGGAAACAAATCTTGAATCGCTTCCTTTGTTTGGATACTTAATTGCACGAAGGAAAGGAAAGGAAATATTGAAGGGAAAAGAATGGAAGAGAATTGTGATTTCCTTTCCCTTATTTATTTTCCTAATTTATTAAAGGAGGGAATTGAAATTTATATTGGATTAAAAAAAAATTGAGACCTTTATGCCCTTGATTATTAATTTGTTAGGAGTTTGTTAGTTGATCAAAACATGGATATAATGGTAATTTCCAAAAGATAAAGTTATCTTCTCTCCATTTCTCTTCCTATATTTGGAGCAAATTTTACTTTCATTCTCCTGCATTCTCTTACTTTCCCTTACCTTAATTTTGTCCAAACAATGAAAAGCAAGAGAATTGCATTTCTCTTCCTTTCCTTTCCTTTGCTTTCCTTTCATCCAAACAAAAAGGCACACTTCGCTTACCAAATCCAATGGAGTTGGCGAGTTTGAGCACATAGTATACAGATCATCCAGTTTTGGTAGCTGTTTCCAGGTTTCAGATGACCAGGCTTTATATGTGCAAGAGTATGGATTTTTTCATGTTAATCCATTTGATTGGTATTTCAGCTTCAAATTCTGCCCTAGGTGAACACTAAAACTAGAATGCGTCTAAAGCTAACCTCTAACATGGTAAAAATATTTCCTTAAACTTTGGTAGTACAAAATTATCAGGATGCACAAATCACTAATATATAAATGGAAACACAGCACGTCGATTACGAGGGTAGTTCTTCAACCTTTGCAGATACCACCTATGTGTTTCTGCTGCTGCAAATGTAAGATTAGCCACCTGCAACAACAATTAGAAAGGGATTTTTGTGAAAACAACATCTATAGAATTAAGTTAGGGGAATCATTCCAACACTTAAATAAGGCCAAGGTAGCTATTGGTGTTGGCATTACCACAAAAACAAAAAGCAACCACACAATGAAGTTGGTGCCTCCACTTGCAACCAACAAACCAACATAAATTACCTGAAAGAAGCGTTACAAGAAATGAGAATGTCAAGTAATGATGCTGATATACTTGCAGAACAAAAATATTGCCCCCGTCATCAATTCAAAAAATGCAGCTTTGCAAGAGAGGAACAGAGAAAGTTGAGATACCATCTCAGCCAAATAGTGCGGACTTGAAACTGTTTCAAACCAATCACCATAAGGAATCATATACTTGTCAGTTTGCTCTCCATGTTTCCTCAAAGAGCCCTGAACAAAAGCCAACAAACAGACAATAATTTTGTTATGAAATAGAGACATGCACAAACAGAAAATACAAAATAAAATCTGCTAAGCGAATGGAAACTAAAAAGTTGAAGGAACAGTTTTAAAAGGTAAATGGAAAACAAGTCTGGGATTGAAATCAGTAACCACAAGTCATTGCAACTGAACCCCAAAAATTGACTGATTCACCAACTTCATGTGTGTGTGAGCGTGCATGCACGAGCGTGCGTATGTGCATGTTTTTGTGTGTGTATGTGTGTGTGTGTGTGTGTGTTTGTGTGTGTGTGTGAGAGAGAGAGAGAGAGAGAATGTTTCTACCAAAATTGAATGACATCGACATTGATGCAGCCAACCCCAAGCAAATATAGCAGCACCAACCCACTGAAACCACCCAAGCTTTATCATGGGTTTTATATGTGTCCACCAACAGAATTCAATTAATGACTTCTCTTGACTTCTAACATTTAACTTAATTGCCTCCTCAGCTGCAAAGTTGAGAGCCTCCAACACACAACAGTGACAGAGTGACAAAGGAGCTGCTGTATAGAAGCTGCCCCATGAAAGTACAAATACAAAATTCAGCTCAATGAAACTTTGGTGTCCGGAAGAGTTTAACAAACAAATTCCTTTGCTAATTGACGAAAGAATAGGAGCAGCAAAAAGCAACCAGGAAGTGATAACATAATCGAGATAAGATATCATCAAAAACTCACAAAAGGCCTGTGAGGTAGCCAAAAATATGCATCCGAGCTGAAGAGCTGTATTTAAAGACATAAACTGTCTCATAAAGGCGCCTCAAGACATGTATTTCCATCAACAAAAGCAAAAACACAGATATCCAAATCATGTATCTCTGTTCAGTATTGAGCAAATGAGAAGCATCAGTAGCAGTGCTGAAGTAATCCAACGAATCCAGCGGAGCCATTTTTGAAGCGTAGCGCCAAGTTATGACCAGCAAAAAGGTCGTCCACATCACACCCAACACGTAGAAGTGCAAAAACAATCTTTGCGGGACCGTGAACGTCTACACTGGCAAATAAACAATAAACGCATACATACATCTCCATAATCAGCTCTAAAACTTAAATTCCCAATCATATAATAAGTTCAAACCCGGTATCAATACCACAAACAAGCCAGGTGACTAGATAACGGTCTAAAAGCTACCCAAAATAGAATACGTATATTCAAATCCCAAAGCATAATCTAGCATTTCAGAAGTCGTTTCAAGATCTACCTTGGTTGAAGTTTGCATAATCTTGCCTCTCTTAGCAAATCCCAGTAAAAGGTTATGAAAATAACTTAGTTGAGAAGAAGGGAGAGAAGCCACTAGTATAGGTGCAATTCCGGCGATCCACGCCATCCCCAGAAGCCAATCAAGCCTTATCTCCATTAAATTTATGTCAAATTCAGACT
This sequence comes from Erythroxylum mucronatum, assembly GCA_027563825.1. Lineage (NCBI taxonomy): Eukaryota > Viridiplantae > Streptophyta > Magnoliopsida > Malpighiales > Erythroxylaceae > Erythroxylum > Erythroxylum mucronatum. The sequence continues at coordinate 8,897,883 of JAOSBP010000206.1, forward strand.
CCTAACAACCCCTGAAACGTCAAACCCAACTCTTATCAGAGTTGTTGCTTGTGTTGTCAACAAGCAGTAGACAGACATCAAAAACTTGGACGCCTCGAAATCAAGCCATTGTGGACGTGATTTCTGGTGAGAATATAAGTCTATTCAAGAGCCCAATGCTCAGCCCATGGAGTTTGGTTCGCCAACATAAGTTTCAAGCGCACCTTGGGCTTTCATGATTTTGATTCAACCATCTAACTCGGCTATTCCCGAAAAAAGAAAAAGCAACATATAAGAAACAAAAGCTTTGACCTAATAATGCTAACACTTGAACTCATAGATAGAGTTAGTTGGGCCTAGTGGTGTACTGGGACTCTCAAGATTTATAAAAATTAAATATTTTTATTTTTAATATATATATATATATACACACACATAAAAGAATAGAGTTATTTGGAATTCAGTAGTGTACTGAGCCCCTTCAAGATTTAAAAACTTAAATATTTGAACCCTCCTATCTTAAATTTCTGGCTCTGTCACTGATTGAACTTGAAGGAACATTTCTTAAAGTTTTATTTATTTGTCTGTCCCGAGATGGCTCGAGTCGCATTGGTAAGCTCTAACATTTCATATTAGAAATCCTATAAGATTTCATATTAAGGTCTTAGGTTCAAATCCTATAACATTTCATATTACAAATCCTATAAGATTTCATCTTATGGTCTTAGGTTCAAATCCTATAAGATTTCATATTAGAAATGTAGGTTTATTTTGTACATTACTTAAGTTGAATTTGAATTGAATGTATAAAGTTGCTTAATGAAATTATTTAAAATATTTAATTAACAAATTATTGTGTGATTTTAATAATTTATTTAATACGTATACAAATAATAATTCTCTTATTATAAATTAATTATTAATTTAAAAAATATTAAGAGTTTAATGAAATTAATTCTGCTTAATATCCATTTGAATAATGAGATGGATGATTTCAACACAGATTATTGTAAATTTCACAAATAGATATATAAAAGGCCAGGGTATCTAATTATGGCATATAAAGTTAATTTTACTAACTACCATTTTGAGCGAGTGGACAAAAGTTTGAAAGCTAGCTTAAGGTTTAATACACTGTGATTAGCTTTTGGGTGATAAGAGGGTCGATCACATGATTAATTCTCCTACTTTCATCATTGTGTAAAACTCAAATTCTCGAGGTGCACAAGTAGATGGGGTGGTTGTTTGCAAAGCCCAAAAGCTGACCCTTATCATAAATTTCCAATTGATTAAGGATTTTGTAATAATAGTGAATAGGAGAAAATTGATTTATTTTCAACTTTATGATAATGTCGATATACATATATAAGCTTGTGGAGGCATCGAGCCACACGTTTGTTTGCCTGAAAGAGGGTAGGCCGGGGGCTATAAGAAATGCATTGGTTGGAAATAATTACAAGGGGTACGTGGACACCTTCTTAGGGAAGTAATTATTCTATTGCGGGTTTCAATGAGCTTTTTGGTGAGTGATTTTGTTTCTTGGGGGATCGGGAATGAGACAACTCTATGTAGTGGAGGAAGAGGAATCATCTTATTCTTATAGCTTGACAAAATGGCATGGTTATCATTTTTTTTGGAAATAAAAGAATTAACAATTAGCTAGAACTAACAACATGATTAATGTATCGAGTGCGATTAATACCCATGCGATTATTATGGAGAGTTGGCAGTATAACATCCGGGGGTTGTTGAAAAACTACCATATCCAAAGACACCTCAGGTTTGATCCGAGCCATAGCATCCGCTGTAGCATGGTTATCATTGGTAAACGGGTAATCATCTTTTTTAACTTGATCATATGTTTCTTGTGTATGTTTTTATAATAATTACCATCGTTTTGTATTCATTACATACAAGGACTAGAATTGTAGGAAAACAAAACTCCAACTTGTTCCATGATGAAGTCATATCGTCATTTCTTTATAATTTTCTAAGAATTAATATTATGCTTCATTTGATGCTTCTTGTGAGAAACCATACTTGGGAGACAATTTTGTTTTAGTTTTTTTGGCTTACAATAAGCAACATCCTGAGTAAAACCAATATCCTTATAATCTACTAGCTGCAGTATCCATATATAGCACTCCATGTTCATTCATCTCTTGAAATTTCTCCAGAATTTCCAGCTGTTCTGCACAGAACCTGCAATGTGAGTCCACCAAATGAAGAGCGTCTGAAATCGGGACACTACTGACATAAGCGCAGATCTTGTGCGTTGGTGTCAATCATGATGAACTTACTCAGAATGTTCATTCCTTGACTTGAAAGCTCATAGAGGGGGGAAAAAAAAAGAAGAGGAAAAAGGCTAATGCAATAAGAATTATAACTTTTTGACAAAAAAACCTAATGCCTGAACCAAGTGTGAGTATACATCTAGACCCAGAAAGACATCTATGTTTGTGGAACACAGGCAAAGAGAGATCTAACTAGTCAATTCGAACGCGTTATTATTGATGTGTAATGGACCCCTCCTCTCACTGAATCCTTCCGAAAGATCTGATCAACAGCACGAGGGCAAGGTCGGAGACAACCCATCTCCGAATCTCACCATTATATTCATCATCGATATTGATCTATAGGCCATTTTTGCAGGACCCTTTCGGCTTATCATCTGTGCCCATTAATGTATCTCCCCTTCTCAATTTGTCTCTCAACCTGTGGACCATATATCTTGTTCCCATATACATTCATGCCTGCCTAGGGAATTTCTTTTCAAACTGTACTACTTTAACCATCAATATCATATATGTTTGTAAACTTCTTTCTTATCATGGGAGATTCTTTAGGCCACTGAGGATTTAACACATAATAAAACATATATGCATGCTCTTGACTGAAATTGCTAGGATGACAAGAGCAGGGTTAACCCTCCTGAGGTCAATATGTGTCTTCCATGTTAGTGTTTGTTAATGGCTTAGACATCATTTTAATCTATGCCTTCCGTTCTTTGGCTATTGTTATTTTTCGTCCACTCACAGCCCCCAAGAACATCATAGTTATACCCACAAGCACTATGTTTTAACTTGATCTTTTTTCTGGAATGACTAACAGATAAATTTCTTTAGTTACATGTGCATATTTGAGAACTGTTGGTGCAAGTCTTCATCATATGCACTTGGCTTTTCAAATATATGAAATCCTACAACAGAAATTAGCCAAAGGGAGATGTCCACTCTAAATCACATGATGATCAATCATCATCTCATAGAAATTGACACATTACTAGTAAAAATAACTTCTTTCGTTTTATTCCATCGATCAAGAGTACAAAAAGAAGTCTTTTCAAATTTGTCCAAATTGTTGTTTTCAATCATAGTCTCCTTATAGAATATATATTAGGGGTCTAGAAAGTATTATTAAATAAGTCTCTATTTCAATGCCAAATGTTAGAATTAATACCTACAAGGGTGCAATGATAGTTCATGTCCCTTTGAAAGAAGCTTGCGTTTCACACTTTAATATAAAGGGAGATAGACAGAGAGTACTGAGAGTTGCAACATCAATAGAAGTGGGAAGTGACGAGTGAAGTTGAAGAGTTTTGTTAGAACTATTGATTGGAAACCATATATATACCTATTGTGGGGTTCACAGTAAAAAGACCTTAGTACATATTATCGACACTAAAACTAGAAAGTTTGGACTAGTTAAACTGCGGTTAATTTGGGTTACAAATATTATGGTTCTTCTGAATGTTGATGTTATTAATAGCATCAATTGAAACCTTTCCCTAGATGCAATTGAACTCATATTGACTATAGTTACTAAAAAAGACATAATCATAATATCACCACCCATTTTGATATTTAAACCTTTTCTTGTTTCATCGAAAAAGATGATAGTTTAGAACTTTGTTATATTAACATAATCTTCGGAAGTCAAATATTAACATATATTTAACCTTTGGTTTCTCCAAGAATCATGTATATTAATACTGTGTAATTATTTTGCTGACTTGTTTCTTTAGTTGGAGTCATTTAGAGTGTATAAATAGATGGATGTACATAACATTATAGACGCACAAAAATACAAAAAACATTTTGTCATTTCCTCTTTGTTCTCTATTACTACATGGTATTAAAGCCTCTTTTGTAACAAAAGGAGTCAAAATACTTGAGCCTTCTTCATTCTTTCTCACAGCATTCTACTTTCGTACTTTAAGTTTCTAAACCTGCTCTGAGAACAATTTTTCATATATGCAACCTCCTCCTAGGTATGCTTATCCACCTAATAAAGTTTGTCATCATCTTCAGAAAGCCTCGTATGGCCTTAAACAAGCTCATCGAGTATGGTTTGCTCAATTCAGCTCCACCGTAAATCGTCTTGAATTTATGTCTAGCTCTTATGACCATGCTTTATTTATCCAAAAACAGATCAAGGGTGCACGTGCACTCTTCTCCTTTTATATGTTGATGACGTGATAATAACCAGTAATGATACTCAAGAGATCACTACTCTCAATTCTTGTCTTCATCAACATTTTGAAATGAAAGATTTAGGTTCCTTGAGCTATTTTTTAAGCCTTAAAGTATCTCTTGATGATTCAGGCTAACACTTATCTCAATCCAAGTATGCTATTGATCTTATCTCTCATGTTGGTCTTACTGACACTAATATTGCTAACACTCTAGTCGATTTTATTGATTATATCTCTGCCACTAATAGAACTCCTCTAAGTGATGATACACTTTATCAATAACTAGTTGATAATCTTATATACCTTACTATCATTCGTTCAGATATTACTGGTGATGTTCATGTATGCACCTCATACCACTCTTTTTTTTTCCTGTGTATATACTTTGGTACATTCAAGGCACCTTATTTCATGGGCTTCACTTTAGTCATTCTTTTTTATTAGAGTTACGTGTATACTTGAATGCCAACTGGGCTAGAAACTCAACTGATTGTTGATCTATTACTAGCTACTATTTCTTTCTTAGCAAATCTCTTTGCCTTCGTTTTGTCAACAATTCCTCTCTTTTATGATAATCATAGTGTAATGCAGATTGTTCATAATGATGTCTTTCATGAACGAACAGAACACGTCAAGATTGATTGTCATTTTGTGCATCATCATGTGCTTCACAGTACTATAGAACTTGTCATATTTTCATCTCAAGCACAAATTGCTAATCTTTTTACAAATCATATCCACCTTGATGTTTTCAAGATCTTCTCTCCAAACTCAAGTTAACGTCTTTACTACTACCTTGAGTTTGTGGGAGGATATTAACTTAATCTTCGGAAGTCAAATATCAATATATATTTAGCCTTCATTTTGTCCTAGAATCGTGTACCTTAATATTGTGTAATTATTTAGTTAATTTGTTCCTTTAATTGGAGTCACTTAGAGTGTATAAATAGATGGATGTTTATAACATTATAGTCATACAGAAATACATAAAATATTTTGTCATTTCTTCTTTGTTCTTTAATTGCAATTGAACTCATATTGACTATAGTCACTATAATAAGATATAATCATAATATCACCACCCATTTTGATATTTAAACCTTTTTTATTTCATCAAAAAAGAAAAAAGTTTAGAACTTTGTTATATATATATACACACACACACACACACACACACACACACACACACAACACACATGTGAGTATATTAATCACATGTATACACTACAATGATTTCTCTTCACCAAACTCTATCAACCATACATTATAATTACTCTAACTAATATGAATCCTAAAGTGTAATGTTTTGTTGAAAAAATTGAGAAAAGAGAGAAAGGGTGACAAATTTTGGAGGAGAGTTGATATCAAAAAGAGTTTTAAGATCCATGCTAGGACCCTCCCCAGCATCTCCTTTTTCTAGTGACGCTAACTCTAGCGATCTGTCCCCATATTTTCTACAGACCCTCCTCACAGTTTATACATTTTATTTTTGATATTTATGTTGTTTCCTTATTATTAGTTTTTTAACATATAGATGGTCACCAAGAGAGAGAGAGAGAGTGATAAAGACAAAGAGAGAGAGAGAGAGAGAGAGAGCAAGCTTGATGTTGAGCCCTACAAGAATGGTAATGGTGGTGGTGGTGGCAATGCCAGCCTTGGGCAAAGGTAGGAAGGACACTTCTCTGGTGCCCATATTTATAGGGCCCATTCATTAAAAGAGCTAAAATTAATAAATTGATAAATATATTTATTAAAATAGTTGAAAATTTAAATTAAAATGATATATTCATTAAAAGGGATAAGAAACTAAAAATTCAATAAATTTGCTTCAAGATGTTTATATATACAAAAAGATTTTTTGGGAATTTACCATGTAGAAAATGAAAAGAAAAGAATTTGTAGTTGAGTTTCTTATTCTAAATTTCAAGCTTTATTGAATAGAGCTAAAAAAGAGTTCAGTTTTAACCATCAATTGGACGGTTTAACGATTATGATTCAAACTTGTTAAGGAGAAGAAAAGAAAATGTTATTTTTATATTTTTAATTTATATTTTATATTTGTATTTATTCCAATTATGCATTTATATTAACAATGATATATCTATTAATATAATAATATTTGATCCTAATATATAATTGGAATTTCAATCTATGACTTTTCATTTAAACTCTATCTTTCAATAAAAAGTTTCGATGGTCCCTTTATATTTTGGTGTAAAGATTTTATTATGTAATCTTGTCTACCAAAAAAGAATCTAAGTTAAATTTGGAGGAATCATATTTGGGATAAGGGTCGTGTGGGTTGAGTTGTAGTGGGCCCCATCGATAATTAGAGTAGAATGGATGGACTTTCATCTAAAATTATATACTAAAATTTTGAAAAAAAGATAACTATTATGGCGTTTTCATAATATTTGATATTTTCTTAAAAGAAAGTTTACATTCATCGACATATCTTTATCTACCATATATAATGATACACCTCTCCTTAATTAGCACTTAAAAGATTTACTATTTGGTGTTAGATATTTATCATAATAACTAATAATTTATACATTATGTAAAAATTTTAATTAAAATAATTTTCCAAATATTTGTTATAGTAAATAATAAACATTTTGTATAAGAGAAATGAAGTATATAAATTAAAATTGAATATTAATTAAATAATATGTAGTTATTTTAATAACCCATGCAATAGGCATAAGCATAAGCCTAATCTTAGTACATACTAAAAGAGAAGAAGATCCTAACAATTTAAGTATGAGTGAGTACTATATGAATAACTAACAAAGGTAGTCATTTAGAAGGCAGGTTCAGATTTAGCAAAACTATTTTAAAGTGTATGTGTTACCCTACGCTTACACATAAATCATATTTATAACTTACAATGCAATAATTTGTAAATTAACCCTTAGATTAATAGATATCAAAATATCTATGAATAAATGTTTTTACATTTTATAATCTAAAAATGTTTGAATACATCGATGGTGAGGATTTGATGAAAATGATCATGATGAAGAAATACAATCAGTTGAGGATTCCTTTAGAGTTAGTTACTTTTTAGTTGTTGTAGATATTGCAATTGCTTCGTTGAAGAATAGATTTGAACAATTAACGATATTTGAAAGTATTTTTGGATTCTTATTTTATTCAAAGAAGTTGAGATCATTGGATAATAATGAATTAAGAGAATATTACTAAATTTACAACTGCTTTGAAGTTAAAATTATTAAAAACGTACTTGAAATTATAATGTTACAAGAAAGGTTGAATGATTTAACTATTTTATGTATCAAAAAGGATATGTAGGACAATATTGATCTTGATACCTTTATTAATGATTTTACATATAGAAATGTATGGAAATTTTGTTTTTCATGATCATTTGTGTGCTTGTTAGTACAATTCTCTTGGCATTTTGCAATTTGATATTGTTGTTCAGTTATTACTACTACTATTTTATTGTTGCAGCTATTGCTATTTTGTTGATGTTGCTACTATTTTCAAAGATTTTATTGCTGCTTACATTTGTAAGAGACTGTTAGCTGTTGTTACGATCATTTTGTAAACGATCTAGAAGGGGGGTTGAATAGATCTTGCAATCTTTTCGAATAATTCTACAGTAATAATCAGAAGTCAA
>JAOSBP010000206.1:8924935-8955811 GCA_027563825.1 Erythroxylum mucronatum
TTTATCTAGAACCATGATTTTTAATTGCAATTTAGAATCACGTTTAAAATTTTAATTATTACAAGTCTTATCTTTCTACTAAAAACTTTAAATAATAATTTTGTATTGATTATAATTAAATATTTATAAAAGAGCATGCCAAAAGGGGAAGGAAAGTAAAGAGCCAGATATTTATAACCAAATTTGGCATTTACAAGCACGTGGAGATTCCAATGTCACTCATATATCATATTTGCGTAAAGTCGACAGAGTTTAACTTAGAACCACAGACCCATGCGCCCTTCTCATTCCACACGCTTCAATCCATCTGTATAGTACATGGCATGCACTATTGGTCAATTGCTTCCTTAAAGTCATGATCCTTCTTCAATAATACGTTCGTTTGGACACACTTATCGTCCCAGTCCACTGAATTTGGCATTTTCTTGCCTTCTTTTTTGCATCTTCTCTTTCCCATTTTCTTGCTTATAAGTTGTTGTTGCCGTTATAAGCAATCACCAGTGATGGCCAATGACCAACCTATCTAGGGTCTTCTAAGACCATGCAGGACCTATTTCAAATCGGAATAGTGACTTCTCATACTTAATTCTCTTAGTTGTTGTTTTCCATGATGTATATTTTTTGTATATCCAAAAACTCTTGTCTGGTTTTGAAGTTCCAAGATAATCAGACAATTTTTTTAGTTTCCTGTGACGCGAAGCTTTATATTAGAAAATCTATGTTGGGCACCCCGCCTTATAAGACACGTGCCTGACGTCCTACGTAACATTTAGACACGTATCTTACAAGGATGACATGCTCACACCAGTCAGTCACCAAAAAATCACAAATTGACTTCATCAGAACAATTGTAACTCTATGTCTCTAGTTTATTTTGAAACAAGAACTATCTCATTCGGTGCTCTATAGATCAAGATATGATTAAAAAGCCAAAGTATGTTCATAACCAAGTCATGCTCTTCCAACCAACTCCCTCACTTTCTTTCCATCAATCTTTTTCAAATAAACACCAAAGGCTACCAATTTTCATGGAGAGATAGAAAAATGTGTTAGGGATCTATTGGTTCAAGAATCACTTCATTTGGAGGTCGGATGAAGAAGTTATGGCCAAAAAAATCAAACATGATTATGTTCTCAATCATATTGTACCTATTTTGGGACAATTGACATAACTTCCACTAGAGTTAATAATAATAATAGTAGTAGTAGTAGTAGTAGTAGTAGTAGTAGAAGAAGAAGAAGAAGAAGAAGAAGAAGAAGAAAATTAATAATATAAATAAATAAAAAATAACAACAACAACAACAACAACAACAATAATAAAGATATTTTAGTCTTTTTGTTAGTTATTCCTTTGGCATTCCAAGTTTATATTTTCAAACCAAAGATTGACATAGAAATTCTTTATCTATTCCATTCCTTGAACCAAACAAAATAATACTCATTCTATTCTATTCCTCATCTTTTCTATTCCTAAGAATAACTATTATATTCCTTATCTATTCCATTTCTTGAACCAAATAAGCTGTTAGTTGTTGTTTTTCATGATGTTTATTTATTTTTGTATATCCAAAAACTCTTGCCTAGTTTTGAAGTTCCAAGGTAATTAGACAAGCTTTTTTATTTTCCTTTGACGCAGAGCTTTAAATTAGAAAATCTATTTATTTATTTATTGTGTTCTACTTTTATTAGGACTACAAGAACGTTTTTATCCTTTTTATTAAGTTCTAGGTCATTATAACTTATATAAATACTTCTTTATTGTATTGCGGAAGGACCTTTGCCTATTTTCAATCAAAACCTCTATTTCTCTTAAGGTTTTCGTCTACCTTTTGAGCTCCTTATAGATCTTGGATTAGATCTGTATTTCTATACTCTTGGATTAGAGTACTGCATTTCCACGCTACGTCAGGTAGTATCAGAGCCTTGAAAACCCAAGGTGTGTTCATATGACAATGGCCAATACCGACGACAATGTTCATGGGTTACCTGAAGTTTTGGGAGTCAACTTGCAATATGGAATGGTAGCTGGCGATGATTCAGGACCAGTTGCAAGCGTTGTTGTGATGAAACAATACAAGAAGAATTAAGGAACTAGTTGTTAGGGAAAGTGACCCTGGGAGGCATCCTCATATTCAAAATCTCGTATCATGGAATCATGAAAATAATTCCAGTGATGAGGAAGAAGTCATCCCACCAAGACGAAGAGGAGACTATGAATATAAACTTAAGATAGATATCTCAGCTTTTAGTTGAGATGTAGATATTGAAGGCTTTCTTGATTGGTTAGCGAAGGTAGAGAGATTCTTCGATTATACGGAGATTCTAGAGGATAGGAAAGTGAAGTTGGTGGCCTATTGTCTAAAAGGGGAGCTTCTGTATGGTGGGTGCAGTTGCAAGAGTCAAGAAGGAGAGAAGGGCGGAATCTGATTTGTTCATGGAGGAGGATGAAGCAGTTGCTTAGAGGGAGATTCTTACCACCAGATTATGAGCATTATATTTTTTATGCGTATCAACAGTGTCATCAAAGCAGTCATAGCGTCTATGAATATACAACAATTTTTTTGAGGTTGGCAGCCCATAACCAATTGTCTGAATCTCAATCTCAACAAGCCTCACGCTACTTAAGAGGGTTGAGATCGAATATAAAGGAGAAGATAGGAATCCAAATGGTGCTTACAGTGCAAGATGCGAAAAATTTAGCTATAAAAGTTGAATCTATATTGAATGAGAAGCAACGGCAGTTTAAGCGCTATACAGGTGAGAAGAGTCTAGGCGATAAAGGAAAGGACGTAGTTGGTGTAACCCTTACGAGGAGTAGTGTTAGCAAGGAAATCACTAATGGAGGAAGCTCAAATAAAGTAGCTCCAACAACTTCTAAACCCTCTAATCCGTATACTAAATCATCTCCATCAAAGTGTTACAGGTGCGGCGAGCCATGACATAAATCTAATGAGGTCCAAAAAAGAGAGCAGCAAACATGGTGGAACAACAAGAAGATGAAGATGAAGATGAAGAGGAAGTGTGCGAGTCCGAAGGTGATGGTTGGGAACAACAGGGAGAAAAGGATGAGGAGACGTATGTGTGTGTCATCAGAAAACTAATGATATCCTGCAAGGAGCATAGTGATTTGCAAAGACATAAGCTCTTGCGTACGAGGAGTTTGGTGCTAGGGAATTTGTGTGAGTTGACCATTGATGGAGGGAGTTAGGAAAACATTATAAATGCAACTATTGTGAAGAAGTTAAAGTTGACTATCGAGCCATATCCAAATCCTTATAGCGTTGGGTGGATCAAGGAGGTTGGACAGATTCTGATTAAAGAATGGTGTAAAGTGACTTTCTCTATTGGAAAGTATCAGGATGAGCACTACTGTGACGTAATATAGATGGATGCATGTTAGATCATGTTGGGAAGATCGTGGCAGTTTGATGTAGATACGATGCATTTAGGAAGGAAAAATCCATATCATTTTAGTGAAAGATGGCGTAAAGTATACTTTAGTACTTATCAGTGGTGTGAAGTCTTAAAGAAAGATCTAGAAGCCTTTGTTACAGGTAGAGAATAATCGAGGCAAATTTATTGGTGAGATGAAGGAAACAATAGAGGTGCATCTGTTAATGGTTAAAGGGAAAGAGCTGGTAGAAAATAAGCCCGAGCTTTTGGTACCTCAAGAAGTGCAATCTATATTGGAGTTGTTTGCAAATGTGACTCTAGAGGACTTACCAAAGGGAATACAACCTATGCACGATATCCAGTACCATATTGACTTGGTTCCAAGGGTCAGCTTGCCTAATCTACCTCATTACAGGATGAGCCCTAAAGAGAATGAGATTCTACGGGAGAAAGAAAAGGCGTTGATAAGTAAAGGCCATATTCGGGAGTCTAGGAGATAAGGAAAAGGAGGTGGTTAGTGCAACCCCTACTAGGAGTAGTGTTGGCAAGGGAAGTACTAATGGCAGAAGCTTAAACAAAGTAGCTCCAACAACTTCCAAACCCTCCAATTTGTATACTAAACCAGTTCCATCAAAGTGTTATAGGTGCGGCGAGCCAGGATACAAATCTAATGAGTGTCCAAAAAAGAGAGCAGCAAATATAGTGAACAACAAGAAGATGAAGATGAAGAGCAAGTGTGCGGGCCTGAAGGTGATAGTTGGGAACAACAGGGAGAAAAGGATGAGGAGACGTATGTGTGTGTCGTCAGAAGATTGATGATATCCCGCAATGAGCATGGTGATTTGCAAAGACATAAGCTCTTTCGTACAAGGTGTTTGGTGCTAGGGAATTTGTATGAGTTGATCATTGATGGAGGGATTCAGGAAAATATTATAAGTGCAACTACTGTGAAGAAGTTAAAGTTGACTATTGAGTCATATCCAGATCATTATAGCATTGGGTGGATTAAGGAGATTGGACAAATTCTGGTTAAAGAACAGTGTAAAGTGACTTTCTCTATTGGAAAGTATCTAGATGAGCACTACTGTGACATAGTAGAGATGGATGCATGTTAGATCCTGTTGGGAAGCTCATGGTAGTTTGATGTAGACGCAATGCATTTGGGAAGGAAAAATACATACCATTTAGTAAAAGATGGAATAAAGTATATTTTAGTACTTATCAGTGGCGTGGTATCTCAAGGAAAGAGCCTTTGTTACAGGTAGAGAATAATCGAGGCAAATTTATTGGTGAGATGAAGGAAACAAAAAAAGGTGCATCTATTAATGGTTAAAGGGGAAGAGTTGGTAAAAAGTAAGCTCGAGCTTGTGGTACTTCAAGAAGTGCAATCTATATTGGAGGAGTTTGCAGACGTGACTCTAAAGGACTTAGCAGAGGGATTACCGCCTATGTGCGATATCTATACCATATTGATTTGGTTCCAAGAGCCAGCTTGCCTAATCTGCCTTATTACAGGAAGAGCCCAAAAGAGAATGAGATTCTATGGGAGAAAGTAGAGGAGTTGATAAGTAAAGGCCATATTTGGGAGAGTATGAGTCCATGTGTAGTGTCATCATTACTTACGCTGAAGAAGGATGGGAGTTGGAGGATGTGCGTTGACAGTGGGGCGATCAACAAAATCATTATTGGCTATAAATTTTCCATTTCGATACTTAATGATATGTTGAATCAGTTGAGTGGAGCCATCATTTTCTCTAAAATTGATCTTCGAAGTGGATACCATCAAATAAGAATAAGGCCTAGAGATGAGTGGAAGACAGCCTTCAAGATAAAGGATGACTTATATGAGTGGTTGGTCATGCCTTTCAGATTATCCAACGCACCTATCACTTTTATGCGTCTTATGAACTAGGTGTTGCGAAGGTTGTTTATTTTGATGATATTCTTATCTATAGTAGATCTATTGAAGAGCATGTGGGACATTAAAGCATGTATTCTAGGCCTTAAGAGAAAATCAATTATATGTCAACTTGAAGAAATGCCTATTTATGTTGGAGAATTTTCTATTCCACGGATATGCTGTGGGAAAAGATGGCATCCGAGTGGATGAAGATAAGGTAAAGGCTATTAGAAATTGGCCTATACCGAGAATCGTTGGAGATGTGAGGAGTTTTCATAGTTTGGCGATGTTCTATGGGAGGTTTATTACAAATTTCAGCAGCATTGTAGCTCCTATTACGGACTGTCTGAAGAAAGGGAAGTTTAGAAGGGAAGAAGAGCAAGAACAAAGCTTCGTTCTTATCAAGGAGAAACTGTGTACAACATTGGTCCTAGCCTTACTAGACTTTGAGAAGTTATTTAAAGTGGAGTGTGATACGGGTGGGATAGGTATCGAGGCAGTATTATCCCAAGAGAAAAGGCCTGTGGCATACTTCAATGAGAAACTAAGTGAGGTAAGGCAAAAATGGGCTACCTATGATAAGGAGTTCTACGCTATTGTGAGGGCTTTGAAGACATGAGAGCACTACTTAGTTAGAAAGGTGTTTATTCTTTATACCGATCACCAAGCATTAAAGTATTTGGGAAGTTAGAAGCAGTTGAGGACCAAGATGCATGCTAGATGGTCAACTTATATTGACAAGTTCCCCTATAAACTTGTCCATAAAGCTGGGAGAAACAATGTAGTGGTAGACACGTTGAGTCGACGAGTAGCCATGATCAAAACGTTAACATTTGAGATTAAAGGTTTCGAATACTTGAAAGACTTATATGTTGACGATGAAGACTTCAAAGGAATATGGCAAACTTGTCAAGGAGAGAAGTCGAATAAAGACTAACACATTCCTTATGAGAGGTAACCAACTATGCCTCTGGTGGACATCAATGAGGGAGAAGATAATTAGAGACTTACATTGGGGAGGGTTAGATGGACACTTAGGCAGAGACAAGACACTTGAGGAGGTACGTAAAAGGTATTTTTGGCCTAAATTAAGGAGAGATGTTGTTTCTATTGTTTTTAGGTGCCAGATTTGCCAAACTTATAAAGGTCATGTATCAAATGCAGGTTTATACATGCCATTACTTGTGTTTGGCAATATTTGGGAAGATATTTCCATGGACTTTTTACTGCGTCTACCAAGAACACAAAGGGGCATGGATTCAGTTTTTGTAGTGATCGACAGATTCTCTAAGATGACACACTTTTTACCATGTAAGAAGACAGCAGATGCGACAGCCATTGCTAAACTGTTCTTCTGAGAGGTGGTGAGGATCCATGGAGTTCCAAAATCAATTACCTCTGATAGAGATACTAAGTTTCTGAGTCATTTCTGGAGAACTTTGTGGGGTATGTTTGATTCATCCTTGAAGTAGCACAACTCACCCACAGATCCATGGACAAAATGAAGTCGTAAATAGGACATTGGGTAATTTAGTGCGCTGTATTTGTCGTGATAAGCTGAAGAATTGGGATTTTCTTATCGCACAAGCTGAGTTTGCCTACAACAATGCTATCCATAACTCTATCGGTCGATCTCCATTCTCTGTGCTTTACACTAAGGTACCAAATTATGCACTAGACCTTATTCAGTTACCTAAAAAAATTAACATCTACGCTAGTGCAACCAAGTTTGCTAAAGAAACCCGAGAAATATAAGTCGAGGTGAAGGAACAACTTGAAAATGCATATGTGAAGTATAAGGCTAATGTGGACCCACATAGGAAGAATCAAGTGTTTAAGGTGGGAGATGAAGTAATGGCGAATTACTGAACATCGCCACAAGTTGAAGGCCAAGAAGTATGGTCCATTCAAGATCACGAAGAAAAGTAATGACAATGCATATGTCATTCAATTACCTTCGTGGATGGGTAATATCAACCCAATCTTTAATGTTGCGGATATTTACCCCTACTTACCGAAGTGCAAGTTAGGTTATCTAGAGCATAACTCGAGGTCGAATTCTTTACAAGTGAAAAGGACTGACACGGAACTTTAGATTAAAAATTTTATTTATTTATTTATTGTGTTTTACTTTTATTAGGACTACAAAAACGTTTTTATCCTTATTATTAAGTTCTAGGTCATTATAACTCATATAAATACTTCTTTATTGTATTGTAGAAGGACCTTTGCTTATTTTCAGTCAAAATATTCTATTTCTCTTAAAGTTTTCGTCTACCTTTTAAGTTCTTTGTAGAACTTGGATTAGTTTGGCATTTTCTGTACTCTTGGATCTGCGTTTTTGCAATGTATCACCCTTTTGAGAGTTAAACAATTCTTTTCGTATTAATCTTTTATATATCTGATACTTGGTCGCTCAATTCATCGCAAACTGAAATGCTTATTGGTCATTTGTAAACTTAAACAACCCTTCTGGATGGATTTGATCATCCAACGCAGCGATAGTATTGTTCGTGATGTTCCTACAATCTATTAATTTGTCTCTTTTTTTTCATTTATCCAAATCTAAGATTTTAAATTACTACTTGCGAATTATACTACAAATGCAGATTATTGCAATAATTGTAAAAGCACTATGTAAAAAAATCAACGTTGTGAATCACTGAAAGTGAGTTCACTATGTAAAAAAAAAACAGTTCGAAGGCATTACCTTTACTTACTCTTGACCATTTGGTAACAAGCGTTGTGAATCACTGAAAGTGAGTTCACTATGTAAAAAATAGATTTATGACCATTTTTCAATTATTTACCAAAGGCTAATAAATAAAATAATATACCCAATTTCTATTAGTCAAAATCTAAAAATTTAACATAATTATTCCGTTCAAATGACCAAAATACCCCAATAAAGTGGTCCCCGTATGTTTGCATGTGGAAGAGAGCGTGATGTTAACGTGCCTTGCCTTAGTCATTGCATTAAGCAAAGACATATCACTGAAAATTATAGAATTTATTTATACATCAATATTCATAATGTCGTTTTCCTGCCATGCCATCTATTAGTAGGCTGAAAATATAGATAATCAGTATAAATTGTTTGGGCGCATTATTAAATATTAGCACGAGACATATGAGGGTGTTTTAGGTAATCTGAAGTTGAACTGTAAGAGAATGAAAGGACCCGTCAACGGTGTGAGATAGGAGCGACGCGCGGCGGTGTTTTGGCCGTACCACGTGGCCAGCCTTTGTCATGTTTCGCCGTGGTACATGGGTGGAAAGGATGAAAGCGAAAACTGAGAGAAATATGCGAGTCTTTATTGTCTGCTGAGCCGCAGACGCGGACGCCGCCGAGAACTTCAAGTTAAAACTGAAAAAGAACTTCTTTTTGTATATTGGATATAAAAGGCGCAAAATCTGTTATAATTAAATTTAAATGTTTCTTTAATTTTTTTAAAAAATTGAACAACTTTTTAAAATTATTTTAAACTTTAATTTAAAAAATAATAAAGCATATACAATCTAATTGTTAATGTGACAATCCACCTTTTAAATCTAACTAAAATTAATTAACAATATTAATTAGTAGAAAAGTTATGATAATAATATGTGTGCTTTACTGTTATTTTTAATAAAAATATAAAATTATAATTTTTTTGAACCTTGTACTAAAACGTTTTAGCTTCTATATCTTGTAGCAAAGCTTTTTAGATTAGTGGAATTCATTATATAATTAACAATATTATTATTATTATTATCAGTATTATTACATGCTATATTTAAATATTGAAAGAAAATTAAAATTAAAATATAATTTAATATTCTTAGTAGTGGAGTCAAATGATTCAACATTTTTCATATATTATTTAAATCAGCTCAAATAAATGTACTTTACCCAAAAATGCATATTTTCTTTTTTAAGGATCTATCAAGCTAAAGAATTAAAAAAAATCAAAGTAGATATTGTAACCTATTTATGTTTTATTGCATTTAATAAAAATAAAAATATAAAAATTGATACTCTACTAGATAATGTTTGTATTTAATTATACTTTAGTTAATGATGTTCCTTATAAAAATTCATGTATTGACAATTAGTTCATTACATTTCATTAAAAAAATATTCTAAAATTTTTACAACTATTTTTTAATTATTTCAACTAAATCTTAAGTTATAATATTGGAATAAATTGCATGAATTAAACATAACGTTAATTAATTACATGTAAATAAAAATATTTTTAGTTATATAAGATTAATATTAGTATTTAATGATTTTTAGTCGATTTATTGTTATTTTAAATTATTTTATAAATAAGATGGCATGATTTAATTTTCTTTACTTCTCTAATTTCCATATGAACTCCTTATTTTTTAATTAATGAATATAAAGATATTAGCGTGACCTGTAACATAAGAAACATCCATATTCACCATTTCGTAAAAATGTTTGCTTCTACTAAACCTAATTCTAGACAGTGGTCCCTCTTATTCTATAATCAACTATACTAATGCTAATACAATAATAAAACAGTTCGCCTAATGCTACTTTCACTAGTGCATACATAAGCTCCAAAAACAGAAAACGCACATCACTTGACATATAATTATTTTAGGAGCCCAAAAGGCACCTTGTGAGTTTTAATTTTGATAATGTGTTAGTATCTTACTGTTAGCTTGTGATTAACAATCCAGAAATAATTTTGATAATGTGTTAGTATCTTACTGTTAGCTTGTGATTAACAATCCAGAAAAAGTACTGATACAGAGAAGGCGATAAGAGTGAATGTAGGCGAGAAATAAGAGTTCAGATTTTCTGTCCAATATTATGGTGTCTTAATTTTAGTCAGTTATTTATGTGGGTTTCATATAAAGCCCGCATGGAATCGTATGAGTCCCGCAAAATAAATGACTAAAATTTTATGAGACAAAATGGGACAAAATAATATTGAAGAGAAGATCTTGACCAGAAATGAAAAGGTAGCGCTGTACAAAGGTAGAACGGTTGCTGTACTAAACTAGCGAATGAGTGACGTAAGAGAATGGGGACAACCCCAAGAACCCCAGGCGCAACTTAGGCCTCCACAGTTCCACTCTTTTTTTCTCTTTATATTTCTCCCGTACTTGGCTTCTTTCTCTTCTTAAACACAAATTTCCTTCATCTCACCATCTTCTTCAATCCCTTTTGTCTTCTTCTTCTTCATTCCTTCTGTCTTAAACAAGTTATTATCACAATTCATCACCGTACCACTACGACTGTTACCTCTAAGATAAGGTAAGCCCTCGTATTGTAGTAATGCTTGGAGGTATACTATTCTTTTAGACATGGAAATCAAGCTCTTTCATCAAAAACTAAATCTTTCAAGTACCCAAATGGGAGAACATCGGAATTATTTGATCCTATAAACAAATGGAGTTTCTCATTTGTGGATGACTTTCCTTTATGTTTCTTCTTTTTCCATAGTTAGCTAGCCAGCTAGCTAGCTAGTCAATGTCTATATCTAAGGTAATACATCCTTTACCCTGGAACTTACATTTATGCATTTGTTGTCGCAATCCCACTTCGTCCAAAGTTCACTTAACTTCGGCTTTCCATGAACAATCGGGTCAAGAATAATGAACCTGACAAATATTTCACAAGATTTGGTAAAAGATTGTTAGAAAGTTGATTTCTTTGTTACTATATTTGCCTAAACTCTCAAGCTCACGATTCTCCTGAAATCTATTGCTGATCTTCTCTCTCTCTCTCTCTCGGTCTCTCTAAGAACCACGATGTCGCTAACACCTTGAAAGGATGTTCTCAACAAATCAATCTTGACCATGTCGCAGAAACACTAACTTCTTGACAGAAAACTTTCACCTATATGAGTTTAGAGCTTCATATTACTTATTTCATGATAGATTGAGGGAATTACACTCTTGTTCGAGTCTGCATTTTCACTGAGAGCCTAGCTATTGAGGAAAAGGAAATAAAAGAGATCAGGTTATGCCATGGAAATTCTAGACAAACAGACAAGATCGTCAGATCCCAGTTCAGCAACAAGAAAAAGACTCTGCAAGTGCTTCAAGAGTGCTTTTCTTTTCTCTTTTGTATCTACTTAGTCTCTTTGCAGGCTTGATCCACCAATAGAGGAGTGTCCCTCTTTTTGCCAACCCTAACCTTTTCTCTGTGGAGAAACGCGTGCTAAATTTTAGATAACGTCATGTTCTTTGTCCACCATTGCCAATTCTGCTTTTTAAACCCCATACCTTATTTTTCTTTGATTGCTTAATTCTCTCTCTATTGTCATCAGTTTATAACACGACTAGTTTCCAAAAAGTTGTTTTTGTTCTATGTTCTGTTAATTGTCAGTGGTTTAATTAATTAATGGTGTACAGTAGTCTTTAGGTTTTTTTACTAATGTAATGGGAACCCCGTTCTTGAGGAATCATTTCCGCCATTCATCAACACAAGACAACATCATTAGCAAAGACCTCTAGTTGTCCGTTTCTTGACACCCTGCACAAGTAGCTATAGGCGTCAATGAACTCTTCAACTTAATTTTTTTCATCAGAACAAACTCTCATGATTCTGTTTTCCTTTCTCTTTCACCTCTTTCTCTATTTTCTATCCCCATAAAAATCATTGTTATTGAAGGGACGGTATTCTATTGTGTCGTAACTCATAACCCGCGTTTTATTTTCCTTTCGTAGATAATACGTTGTGACTGTTGCTCGCCACCAAATGAGTTGATGATTATAGCTGATAACACTTGTCACCTTTTTACTTAAAGAGTGTTCATTATTTCTCAGCATATATTTTTTTTCTTCTATCTGTCTTTACATTTCTATACCTTTCAATTTTTATCTTTCTCTCTTCTTTGGTTTCCTATTCATAAGCTCGTCGACATGGTTATGATTTAAAGACGATGATGAAGTGAAAGGCAACTATAGTAATGGTGGAGCTGGTGAATTTGATGCAGTACCAGGTTCTATGATGGAGTCAATGGAGTCTTGTGTTCCACCGGGATTTCGGTTTCACCCCACAGATGAAGAGCTTGTGGGATATTATCTGACGAAGAAAGTTGCATCACAAAAGATCGATCTTGATGTCATTAGAGATATAGATCTCTACAGAATTGAGCCATGGGATCTACAAGGTAGCAAGGTTTTTCTTTTGATTGCATGTTTCTTTCTTTTCCCTTTCTAGGGTTCCAGATGATATACATAATGTCTTTTGGTTGAGATGGATCGCGTTTCTAAGATATATTACAGGATAGAATTATAGTGTTTCCCTCTCCTTGCTGAAGTTGTTTGCGTAGGTTTTCTTAAAAATTTTTCTTATGGCTTTCTAATGAGTTAACAGTTAGTAAACATTATAATGAAACTAAGCTAACTCCGTTGGACACTCTTAGATGAGCTAATGTTCTATTACTTATCTCATATGGCTTATGACACCTAAATTTTGATTTGCAGAGAGATGCCGGATCGGGTACGAGGAGCAGAATGAATGGTATTTCTTCAGCCACAAGGATAAGAAGTATCCGACGGGGACAAGGACCAACAGAGCTACTATGGCAGGGTTTTGGAAGGCAACTGGGAGAGACAAGGCAGTGTACGACAAAAAAAAGCTGATTGGGATGAGGAAAACCCTTGTCTTCTACAAAGGAAGAGCCCCAAATGGTCAGAAAACTGATTGGATCATGCATGAGTACAGGCTTGAATCGGACGAGAATGGTCCTCCTCAGGCAAGCGCATATCATTGTTGCTACTAATCTGTCTCACTCTCTTCATAATCATATTTTAATATTTAACCATCACTAAAGGGGAAGGTAGAATGTTTTCATGGTCTTCCAGCATGTTAAATTTTTTTATGAACCTTGAGAATCTCTTTTATTACCTGATATATGTGGAAGCTTCTTTTGCATACATACAAAAGCGTCTCTAAAGAGAATTCGGAATCCATTACTGTTCCTTAATGGGACAAGATAATTAGCTGTAATAAGTTCATCATGTTACCTATCTTTTGATGTTTTATAATGGCACCCTCCTCTCTCTCCACTTGTAAGTTTGCGTCTTTAAAGAGTAAAAGAAAGGCTTTACTTACAAGTCAAATTCAACATTTTCTGATACTTTCTTTGAGTTTACCACTATGTTTCCATGCATAGATTCATAGATCAATGACCCAAGGATGTGCAGTGTCACCTTAGGTGACTTTTAGAAAGATGATCACTTTCGCCATCTACAAGTCAAAAGTTATCATCGAATAACTCTGAACCAATCTCTTTCTTTATATTCATTTTGTCAACAGAAATATTCCAATTTTCTTCCATGTTCATCAACTTTTGGACTGTGTCCACTACTTCTCTTCCCCAAACAAAAAGAGAACTATCAAAAGTGAAAACAAAAGCTGACAAAAATGGAAGGGCGTCATTTCTCTAAGCAAAGCATCCAACTTTTATCAACTTCTTCGATTATTGTAAAACTTTCACATGAATTTCGAAAGTTCTCATCTGTTATTTGCTTAACTTTCACTGCAGGAAGAAGGATGGGTTGTTTGTAGAGCATTCAAGAAGCGAACTAATAGCCAAATCAAGACCATGGAAGGGTGGGACTCGAGCTATTTTTATGATGAATCAAGTGGGGTTAGTTCAGTGGTTGACCCGGTTGATTATATCCCGAGACAACCTCAGAGCTTTATGAATCAGAATTTCTTATGTAAGCAAGAGGTAGAAGCAGATAATTTAAGTTTCATGAATGGAGATAATTTTATACAGCTTCCTCAGTTGGAGAGCCCATCTCTGCCATCAATTAAGAGGGCAACAAGCTCAAGGTATGTATTACCAGCGAACGGCAATAACAATAACAGCAATGTTGAAGAAGAGCAAACTACAGGGGGCAACAGCGGCGTCGACAATAATAAAGTAACAGACTGGAGAGCACTTGACAAGTTTGTGGCTTCCCAGTTGAGTCAAGAGGACAGATATGATGGTGATGGAGTTTCAAGTTTTGGGGCAGAAAATAGTTCGGTTATGCCACTGCTTTTGATGCAAACTGGTAGAGATGAAGGGAACAAGTTCAACGGATTCTTATCTTCAAGCTCTGACTCTGACATTGGAATATGCATATTTGAGAAATGAAGGGAGGGAGAAGTGATCAGATTGTTTTAATTGTATTACTTTAAACGCTTGATGAATGCTCAGATATATATATATTCTGTAAAAATATATATATGTGGTTGTGAACGAATGAAATCATCTTTCTTTTCTCTTATTCAGTAATTAACTCTTTATAACATTCAATCATTTCTGTATTTGTCTTGATTAATTGATTAAATAAAACTTACAACTCTCTTAAATATTAGCTATCATATAGTCATTATAATGGCAACGCATCCAAACATCCTGTTGATGGTTTACTTAATCCTATTTGTAAGTAACATTGTTTCAATCACAAATTACTTGGAAGCAAGTAAGACTTATTAATCAATCTTGAGTCCAAGGGCTAATTAAAAAGTTGCAAGATTAATTTGGACACTAATTTCCAAAATCCTGGAAGTACTCATGTTAGCTAATTCTATCAATTGACTTGGATTTCAGGGACTCAAGGCATTAGAATCTCAAAGTAAAAGTGACTGTCATAAGTAAAGAACTAATTGATTGAGTGCTCCAGAAGATAAAAGATGTTACCTTTTCCCGCCTTATTTTTTCCTTTTTTTCCATCATCAGCAAGATGGTAGTGTATACTATCACTGTCACATAGAAGAATTGCTAAATGCCTTAGTCCTTGCCGACCTGCCGACCATTTACATGTTTAATGGTGACATATCTATCCGTATCATACATACATAATTACTTGTAAGCCTGATGAATTAACAGTGTAATTAGGGTTCAGGTAAGCTTCTTCTCTATAACAGTTAAAGGGAAATTTCAATTGTGATTTAAGTGTCAGAAAATTTGATTGAGTAAAAAGTGACATATCTCTAACCATATTTTTGTTTTGACAATTATTGAGCATTTTGTAATTTATAATTAGCAAGTTCATGTATTAAAGACTGCAATGAACACTTGACTGTAAAACAGAAGACAGTTTCAGCATACCATGTGAGCACTCGACCTCTCAGCTAAGAAACCAGTACAATTTTACTTAATCGTATGGCAGAAAACAACAATTATCTCAAGGTACCAAACAGTACTACTACAATCCCATTGCCAATATAGTTCTCACCGATGAACGTTACTGTAAAGGAAGGACGGTGAATCCTTGCCATCCATTCTTGACTGCGACTTCAAATATGCTTCATCTTTTTCTTTCTTTTTTCTTTTATGTTTTCGACTGTTAATCCAGGCCAGCAAGGATGACCAGAAAGAATAGTTTTGGGGTTTTTTGTTTGTCAACTAGGAGTGGAGGAATCACTCCATGAGCATCAACTAAGACTGAACGTTTAAGATACACATACACAAGGGATATAGAGTCGCGTGATTGAGTGAATATATGGACAGATTTAGATGAAATAAGGTCAAGGCATGGGAAAGTTCCCTTTGTGTGGGCATAGTGGGACCATAGCTTGTCTAGCATGCGCTATCCTGCTGGGCATGCTTTGTCTTTCTCACCCTTTCTTCTTGAACCTGACTTCTTAGTGCCACGCATCGCCTATTAAACTGAGAGAGGTCTCAGAATTTGGTGTTTCTTTAATCAATTCGAAAAGAGTTTCAACGACATTATAAGTTACTCAAATCTATGTCCATCGATTCCTGCGGAGACACTTGTTTGCTTTTTAAGTGTATGCTTGTGCAAAAAAAAAAAAAAGGGACTCTTTGATTGGACAAGCAGCAATAATCCAAATTTAACACTCTCATATGGGTCCAACCAATTTATCTTAACGTGTCTAATTTTTTGTCATGTTTTATGTCTATATTACTAACAACAAAATGCATACTGACTAACACCTGCTTAAATAAATAAATAGATTCAAGTATTGTTAAAAGAATTTGTAAATATTTGTAAAAAATTTAAAGAATTCAAGTTCCAGACCTTCAATATAAAGTACGAAATTATTCTTTTCTCTGAACGACTCAAAATATATCAATAGCTAATCAATAAAATAAAATTTTACAATATGAATTAAAAGATTTAGATACCACAATAAATTATATGATATCTCAAACATGTGTGGTTAATTTGTGTCGGTAATGACATGTATGCCATACAACATATATTGAAGTTAAGGTGTTATTAGAGACCCCATTTAAGCTTCTAGAATCCAAATTTGAAGGGAAGCTTTAATTATGGCAAATGGATATCAGCATCCCCAACCATTTGATGGATGTTTGTGCCCTTTCCTCGGAGCAAATTGAAACGAACCTGTCACAATTAGGACATGCTGGTGCATCAGTGTCAAATGATAAAAATGTACAGTCAAAGGAAAAGATAGAGGGAGTAGTCGTAGTTTACTTTGAGACTAAGAGTAGTTCTAATCTGAGACTAACAAGATAATAGAAAGAGTGAAATGCATATCATCATTATATGCATTAAACTTTTATGTATAGATATAGGATTCATATACTATAAGGATTTAAACCAAGACAAATAAGAAGGTGGTGATGAAATTAATTACTCTTCGGCGTTTATAGCATAACCTTTTCATTGGATAACACATATTACCTTACTATATCAGTCGGTTTGATCAATCATCACAATTACTTGCCTTTCATTAGGAATGATTATGGCACTTCAGTCTTATTCATGAGCAACTACTCTGCATTATTAATAAGTGGTGTGTGTTGATTGATAATCAAACCAAATAGACCCTGCACCAACAAATAATCACTAATGTCATCTTCAACTCCATAATTAATTTCCTCAGATTAGCCCACAAGACCTGTAAATACCTTGACTCCAAGTAACACTGACCTATCATATGGAGTTTCTTTTATATTCCTCTCATCTTCCTTTGACTTCTTTTTTAAATCTTTTAACTAAACCATAAATAACATGCAACAATACTAAATTCTAAGTAAAGTATCATGCTAATAAGTTAAAATCAAATCTCGAATTTGATCTAATTGATCAATACTAAATTCCAATAATGAATACATTCGTATTTTATAACACCAATTTTTTGATTGAATTCTTAAGAATTTATAGAATTGATATTAAGAAATTTAAATCAAAATTTTTACTAGTCTCCTAAAACTTTACCCTTTGTTTTTTGTATCGTCAATATCAATAAAGAAATGTAAGAAACTCTTGGAATTGAAATGCCTAGGTTATCAGATAGCCGAATATAGGAGAGAAGGCTAGGTGCAGACCAATTGCGTTGCACCAAATTTCGTTTGAATTATCACAAAGCCCCAAAAGAATGTTTGTTCATTCGTCGTCATTCTCATTCTCTGAAAATATATGGCACAGTTTTCAAGGACAAGTGCCTGCGACGTGATTGAAGGTGGTGGTGATTGTAGTATATACACAAAAGCTTATAGGGCCAAGCCAACCACGAGCCTCCACGGTAAATAGGGAATAGAAGACTGAACATGGATATAGCAATTAGTGTAATGGTTGACCGACACACCCTGAAAGGTGTAGCCTTTTTTGGCGTTTGCAATGATGTAAATGATGGCACGCAGCAGAGCAACTATAATTCCACATTTCATAAGCTTTTCATGCAAGGATAAGGTTTGTCACTTTTGAAAAGGATAACAAAGACAAGACGAAGGAACTATTCGTGTTTATTTATTTATTAACTATTCTTATTTATTTATTTTTATTTTTATTTTCAAATTTAGTTAAAAAATTTGTTTGTGTAAATTTTTTATTCTTGTTTTTAGTTTTAGTTTCTTCCAATTTTTTAAATTTATGAAAACTACAAAACATAGTTTTTGTTTTCTGTTTTAGTTTTTTTTTATTATTTGATTTACTATAAACTACATATATATTATTTAACTATTTAATATATTAATTATTAATAATAATTATGAATAATTTAATTTAATATTAATTAATTAAAACTATAATAATTGAATTTTATTTAACAATTTATTAAATAAAATCAATTTAATAATCATTAATAAATATAATTAAATTTAAAATATCTTCAAATATATAAATTTAAAATTTGATTTAATAATTAAAATATATAAAATAAAAATTCATTTTGAAATTATTTATTTTAATAAAATAAAAATAAATATTATTGATATAAATAAATATTATACATGAGAGTAAAATAAATTTAATTAATTAAAAATAATTTATGTTTAAGTTTTATCAAATATGTAATTATCATTAATAATAAAATATAGTTATAATCATATTAATAACCAAACAATTTTTTTTACTTTTATTTGAAAAAAAAAACCATAATTCCACATTTTATAAGCTTTTCATGCAAGGATAAGGTTAGTCACTTTTGAAAAGCATAACAAAGAGAACACTAAGGGACTATCTGTTTTTATTTATTTTTTATTTTTTAGTTTTTATTTCTAAATTTAGTAAAAAAATTTGTTCGTTTTTGGTTTCTACTTTTAGTTTTAGTTTCCTCTGATCTTCAAAATTTATAAAAACTATAAAAAATAGTTTTTGTTTTTTTTCATTATTTGTCTTACTATAAACTACATATATATTATTTAATTATTTAATATATTAATTATTAATAAGTATTATGAATAGTTTAATTTAATATTAGATTTAATTAATTTAAGTTATGAATAATTTAATTTAATAATTTATTTAATGTTTGTAATTAAATTAAATTAAATTAAATTAATACTTACTAATAAATATAATTAAATTTAAAATATCTTCAAAATATATACATGTCTAATAAATTTTTGATTTAATAATTAAAATATATTATAAATTAATATAAATTTATAAATAAAAATTAATTTTAAAATTATTTATTTTAATGTAATAAAATAGTTTTTATTGATATAAATAAACATTATATACAAGATTAAAATAACTTTAATTAATTAAAAATAATTTATCTTTAAGTTTTATCATATATGCATTTATTATCATTAATAAAAATATAACTATATTGACACTAATAATAAAATGAATTTTATTTTTATTTAAAAGAAAGTGAATTTTTAACACCGAACTATGCTTTCTCATGAAAGCGCCATGTTTTTCTGGCTGTACCTTCTTCACTGTTTCCTTCCGTTCTCGACTTTCATGGAACCTCTCGATCCCGAGGGGCACCTCCCCAAAAAGAGGAGAACCAGAAAACGAGAGGATGACCTCCCTCACAGTCCAAAACTGACGTACAGTGCCGCGGTATCCGGCGATGCACCAGCTGAAGTAGCTCCTGAGGAGCCTGCATGGCCTGAGGAGGATGAAGTTGAAATCGAGGAGGGGGATATTTCTAGACTGGCGCCGGAGGAAGGGGGCGGTCTTTGGCTCTCTCAACCATTTAAAGAGAAGCTTGATCGCAAATGGGAGAGCACAGTTGTTGTGAAGCTAATCGGTGGCCGCATCGGCTATCGGATCCTCAGCGCTCATTTGAAATCCTTGTGGTCTCCGAGAGGCCCGATGAAAATCATTGATCTGGATTATGATTATTTCCTTGTTAAGTTCATTGAAGAGAGGGACTTCCTTCATGCTCTAACAAACGGTCCATGAACCATTTTTGGCCAGGCTTTATCAGTCCAACGTTGGCGGCTTGATTTCCGTTCGGTGCATGGGAAAATTACTCAGGCCACCGTCTGGATACGTTTCCCAGATCTACCTATTGCTCGCTACCATACGTGGATACTTAGTGCGTTGGGGAACATGGTAGGGCAAACAATCAAGATATATCAAGCCGTTTCCCAGACGCAGCGAGGTAAGTTTGCGAGAGTTGCGGTTGATGTTGACCTTAGCGTGCCGTTGCGGAATAGCGTAAAGCTGGACGGGGAAACCTTGCTGGTGTCTTATGAGGGCCTTCCACTCATATGTTTCACTTGCTCATGATCCTTATGCTCACAGAGCTCACACTTGAGCTGAACAACTTTTACTGTAATTGAGGATGAAGCTTTCATGTTGTTTAGCTATCGAGTTAAATTATCAATTTTAGCTTGCATTTCTGTCATTTGATCGATAGCTATAACTCCTTTTTGCTCACGAAGAGTTGTGGGTTATCTACTCTGCTCATTCGTCCATAAATAGCAATTACTCACCTTTTCTTCTAACAACTCTTCTACTTCATCTACCATCTTCCTCATAAGTGATCCTCCTAAAATTGCATCAATTATACCTCTTGTATGTGGGGTTACTCCGTTATAGAAAGTTCGTAAAAGAAATTCTTTAGGTAGGTTATGGTGTGGACATTTTCTTTGTAAGTCTTTGTATCGTTCCCACGCTTTATAAATCGATTCCCCGTCACCTTGTTGAAAATTTGTGATCTCCTTGATAATCTTCATAGTCTTGGTAAAAGGAAAGTACTTATCTAAGAAGGCACAAACTAATTGGTGCCAAGTGGTGACATTAATCGGGTTGAGGGAATGGTACCAAGCTTTTGCTCTATCCTTTAAGGTAAAAGGAAAGAGTCTCATTCTTACAGCATCCTCCGACATCTGATGATAACAGAAGGTGTCACAGATTTCAAGGAAATTGACAATATGTGCATTCAAGTATTCATTCGTTAATCCATAAAATTGTACATTTTGTTGAAGCATATTTAGAAGGGTTGGTTTGATTTTAAAGAAAGTTGCTTACACGAGTGGCCTAGCTACACTTTGATTGGCTGCATTGAAGCCTAGTCTCATGAAGTCTATAAGCGTTCTCGGTTGATGCCCTTAGTTCACTCCTTAATCCAAATCTCACTGAAACTCCTCGGCCATTATTGCTTTTACGGTTTCTTCTTCTTCTTCAAGTTGACCTATTTTAATTGAACGTTCTAAAAGAGTGATGTCAAGCTTTACAATTTCAGCAATGTGACTCGAACTTCTTGTAACTCTTGTATTCATGTATGGGTACGGACACAAATAAAAGGGGTAGAACAAAAAAACTTAAAGCTAACTAAATGCCTTATACTAAGAAAACTAAATTATTTTTCACCCTCCTCGACAATGGTGCTAAAAACTTGATCATGTCGATCGAGCTTTAAAATTTATAAGCCCTCAAATATCACAAGCGCATAGGTTGCGACTATAGTATAAGAGGTGTCGATCCCACAAGGAGGGGGATTAATCTAATCCTAAAAATCAAGGTTGAAAAGATATGAAACTAAAAATAAACTATGCAATAAGAAGTAAATACGAGAATTGAATTCAATCAATTAAATCAAAAGTTAAACATGAAGTAATTAACAATTTAGCAAAAAGCATGCACAATGGAAATCAACCAAAGAATTTACCAAGTTATGAGCAAGGGGATTTTACTTATCATTAACACTAACCTAGATGATTATATGTTAATAGGGCGTCAGTTCAAGATGATTCTAGGGCTAATTACTCTCTCTCAAGTTATAACATTAAACCCTAATTGGATTATGATATTTGTAATCTCTCAATTAACAAATTATCCAAAACCTTAATTAGATTTGAAGCACTCTAATAAACTATCAAAATATCACATGAGATCTCTCTTTACACAATTACCAATATAATTTGTCTCTATTAAATCGCCTAACTCTCATTAATTTGATTTAATCGTTTTTCATTCATTTCATCCTCTTAGTTTATTAC
The DNA here is from genome assembly GCA_027563825.1 of Erythroxylum mucronatum. Taxonomy (NCBI): domain Eukaryota; kingdom Viridiplantae; phylum Streptophyta; class Magnoliopsida; order Malpighiales; family Erythroxylaceae; genus Erythroxylum; species Erythroxylum mucronatum. The sequence continues at coordinate 8,946,876 of JAOSBP010000206.1, forward strand.
TGAATTATGCAAGAATGTAATCAAATCATAACATTCATTTAATAAACACAATCGACTAGCTTATCATTAAATCAAAATAAAATCCTGAAGAAGAGTTAGACCATTAACAACATTCTATCATCTATCATCATACAATCCATCCTCACTTTATACATGAATAAAATTGAAACGAAAAGGAAATAGAAACCTATAATGGACGATCTGGGAAGGCAGCAACATCGGGAAATTGCCTGATCCGGGAAACAAATTGAGCTGGTTCTTCTTCCTCCTTCTTCCTCTTCCTCCTCTCTTGCTCTTCCTCCTCTCTTTCTCTTCCTCTTTCTCTCTTAGGGTTTCCAAAAGTTGCTGCATGAAAGCTCCCTTTTTCTTCTCTTCTTGTACTTTAAATAATCTCTTGTGTTTTGGGCAACCCTATGGCTTTTTCGAGGTCTGAAAGGTCCAAAAAGTCCCTTAACATGTAAAGTTCATAAGTGTTTGTGTGTTTATGTAAATGCAGGCCACGATTATGGCTCACATCTGAGCCTTCTATTATGATCGTGGCATGTAGGCCACGATCATGGGCCATTTCTAGAGCTCCTATCACAATCATGGCCTGATAGGTCACAATCGTGAGTTGAAACAGTCTTTCGAAACCCCTCTGTTCTTCAATATTAACCCTGAAACACTAGCAAACACATTAAGGTACCTAAAAAACATAATATTTAAGCTCAAAAGCTTGTACTAACCCTTAAAACACTAATAATTAACAAACTAACACAATTCTAACCTAAACACATACTAAATGATTGAATTAACAGCTAAACACATATCAAACTATACCTTAAAACATGATGCAATTTATACTTATCAATTTCCCAAAGAAAAAACAGCAAAGAAAATAAAGATAGCTGCACACAAGCAAGGAAAGGCATCAATACCACCAAAAATGTTTGAATCAATGGAAGCTAAAGTCCACAATAAAACACAGTACAAGAAAAGAAAGGTGGTTGCTGGGCGGATCTTGCCTCTTATGATGGTTGATGGCACATGTATACCCATCTCTCCTTACTTTGTTGCCATTGGTTGGGAAAATGTTCAACCTTCTATTTCCTATCAATTTGGATACAAATTGCAAAACAATGTTTGGGTAGACAGAAGATCTGAAAGAGTAGCAGAAAACTTAGATCCTACTCTAAACTAACAAACTCCTGTTCGTATTTAGGATGAAAATAGTGCAAAACTCCATCAAAAACTGCATAACATTCACGTTAATCAAGAACATATGTGAGAACAAATAGATCGCATGCAAAATCATCTTCTTGGCATGCAATTTTTGCTAAGAAAAATCTTCCAGTCCCTTCATTAACTATGTTGCCATTCCTTTCTGCTTGGCTTATTCAAACTTGTGATATTTCCTTCCTCCCTATACTCTATTATTTTTTATAATAACAAAGGGGGAGAGTTTATTTTGTTGTATTTTTTTGCATATATTTTGCGTATATGTTGATACATTTATCAATGTATATTTCTCAATGCTGCCTCTATTATATATGTGATTGATTCTTCTGTTGAACTTGAAAAAATTTGTGATATATAAATGATAGGTTCTTTTCTTAGAGACAAACTCCTTTTGATTATATCTGAACATATAAAAGTCAACAGATATCTTTCGACATCATCTATTATCTCTTTCTCTTTGAATTTTGAAATAATATATATATATATATTATTGCTGGTCATCATCAAAAAAGTAGAGATTATTAGCTCAAGGTTTATATTTAACGATTTTGATGAGAATTATATAATATTTCAAAATTCAAATTAGATTTATGTCCTTATATAGATAACGACTTTTTAAGGAAATAAAATTATAAGAAAATTGCTTCCTTTCTTGTAGGAACCTTCTTAGTAAACTTTTCTTATTAACATCCAAAAGGATCTTACCTTTTCGAACAATTAACTCTAGGAATTTTTGTTCCACCAGAGATGATATTGAAAATCCAAAGTCAACTTAGAATTAAGATAAAGCAATGGCTAGTTCAAGAAATTGATTGTTTAAAAAAGAGAAATAACACTTTTGAGGTAACAAATGTACACAGACTTTCAAAACATTTAAGCAACATCTATATTCTTGAGAGTCATATCATTTTTTATTGTGCTTTAGAAAGTGAAATCACTCTATCAAGAGAGAAATTGTTATTTGAGAACTTACTTTTGATTTTACATTTTATTTTTTTTGTGAACTTTTAGAAGCTTGTTGTACACTTCGAGTATGAAAGGTTGGAGAACCTTGAAAAATATGTACATGTGAGCTTGAAGAGGCTTGTCAAATTTAATACTAGGATTCCTATAGTGAAATACTTAAGTTGGATACTTGAGGACTGAACATAGACTTTGTTGTTAGCTAAACCAGTATAAATCAACTGTGTCATTCTTCTCGCTCTTTTTAACTTTTAAACTCCACGATATATTTTTTGTGTTTTCATTTTTGCAAGACTCTTTCTGTTTTCAACTTGTAAGAGATTCTTTTCAGTTTTAACAGGAGCCTTTTGTTTTAAATTGTTTAAACAAGATTTATCGTGTAGCAGGCTCCTATCGTCTAATAGACTCTGTCGTTTAATAGGATTCTATTGTTCGATAGACTCCTATTGTTTTTAAATTTTAATAGGTCATTTTCTTTATACGAATTTAAAATACCTTGCAAATCTTTTACACACAATTCATAGATCTCCCTCTTGCATGTGTTTGTTTTATTACCCTAAAATTTGAAGTTAATATGTTATAATTTAAAGAAATTTAATATTTTAATAATATTTTAGTTTTGTTAATTAAGTTGGAAATTAAATTGGATGTTGAAAAAGTGTAAGATTTGATTAATTGTAGTGATAACATTTAAAGTGGAGAAAATTTTGGGAAAGTAGTATTTTAGTTTAGTTTAGTTTAGTTTAGCATTTTTCTATAATTTGGGCATATATGTTGATAAAAAAGGGTTAATTGCTAAAAAAGTCTAAACTTTCGTCAAATTTTCAATTATAGCCCGATCTTTAAAATGTAGCAATAAAATGGTCAAATTTTCAATTTTTTTCAATTCTAGCCTGAACTTCAAAAAGTAGCAATAAAATGCTCAAATTTTCAATTTTTTCAATTATAGCCTAACGTTATTGTTTTCGTTAAGTTTGCATACGTGACTTGCTACGTGTTTGAAAAACCTTAGCTATTAACACACATTATCCAAAATTAACATAACAAATGAAGATTAATGAAATGACGTCGTTGTTTAAAAATGACCTAAATTAGATTACGCAATCCTAATGACCTTACGCTTTGATTTCAATTTTTTCCTTCATTTTTAGTTTTTCTCTCGACGCTCTCACCCTTCGATTTTTAGATTACGCAGCCCTGACGCCCTTACACTAAAGGAATTAGGAGAATGGACTAAAAATGAAGAGCTTACTGATGCAGTACGCTATAATGCGAGAGTAGTTTGAGGCGTCAGAAAAACAAAGAGTTGAGGGCATCGGGAGAACAACAAATAATGTTGGGCTAGAATTGCAGAAAATTGAAAGTTTGAGTATTTTATTGCAACGTTTTGAAGTTTGTACTATAATTGAACAAATTGAAAATTTGGGCATTTTATTGCTACTTTTTAAAATTTGGGCTATAATTAAAAAATTGACAAAAGTTTATATTTTTTTTAGTAATTTAGCCTAAAAAAATCAGGTTGAATTTATTAAAGAAGATATTAAAAAACATTTACAATTCATAAGAAGACATACAGAGTTGATATTTAATTCAGTTAGTAAACTTTGGTAAAAGAAGCTTCTAGGTTTATTTTATGTCACCACTAAACACTCATACGTATTTAAATAATAACTTTTGATAAGAATATCATATTCAAGTGATTCCAAAGGTGTCCGAATTTATTAGTCATGACGAGTCAACTGATGCCTACTTTAAACATGTATTGGGAATTATATGTTCTAATTGGAACCATTTTATATAATGCATTTGTTATTATTATTTGTTAAATTTTTTGAGTTACTTGGATTATGACCCTTTTTGACTTTTATTTTAGAGAAATTAGTTGTCTCATCTAGGCAAAATTGTAGATATTTGTTGCATATAGAATATAAGTGTGTAGCTTTATGTTTGTTTAATTATAATTTAATCTAGTTAGTATGTACTACCATACTGTATTTTTAGGAGTGAGACTTAACAATGGAAAAATTAATTATCTTATTATTATTAATAATAACAACAACAACAACATTATTGGTATTAATACAGAAACTCAAGTTACAATCCAAACATCATTTTTTATACCCATTCTTATTCCCATTCCTATTCCCATTCCATTCTACTATTATACCCATACCTATTCTCAAACCCGTGCTCAAACCAAACGCCCCCTAAGTCTTGCATTGGCTGACGATTTGTCATGGGCCTAATCAAGCTTACTCGGAATTGAGATGTGACCAGCATCTTGATGTTAACTTATTCGGCTTAGACTTAGCTTGATCAGTTTGATTTTGCTTAATCAATTTAGGCTTGCTTGGCTTAACTTGATTGATATAGGCCTTAATTAATTATCTTTAGCAAACAAATAAAATTTGGAGCGATCAACTTGATCAATATTTAATTAAGACTTACTTGGGATTAATAGCTATCTAAACTTGATCATCTCGGTATTGGACTTGGTTTGTCATTTGATTACCTTGGGTTTGGGCTTAGCCAATTTGGGTGGCTTGGTCAACTTATGCTGAAAATCGATTGTTACATGTATGGCTTAAGCAAAGGTTCATCAGCTTAGGTTACTAATTGGGTTTGTCATAATTGATTTTAGAGTACTTGTTTGCTTCGGATTGCTTGATTGACTTGAGAAGGGTTTGATCAAACTAAGCTTGACTTAATCAATTTGAGGGGATTTAATTAACTTGGACTTAACTTAATTAGATTGGATTTGACTAAATTAAATTAGGTTTGCAGTAATCAGCAAGAGAGGGCTTGATCAATTTACGTTTGCCTTGACTGACTTAGATTTGACTTAATTAAGTTAAGTTTAGCTTAATTAAATAAGATTTAACTTAATTAATTTAAGGTTTAATCGATGTAAGAGGACTCAATTGAATTGGGCTTGACTTTTAGGTTAGATGGTTTGATTGACTTAAGATTTTAATTAATTTGGATTTGATCAACTATGACTATGGCAATTTTTCTTGAAATTAATTTAAACATGATTGATTAATTTGAGTTTTACTTGATCAATTTAAACTTGTCTTAATCAGATAGATTCAGAGCTATATATAGAGTTATTTTTCAAGCTATAAGTTTCATCATAAAAATACTTTTATTTTTTAATTTCTTTTCAAATTTCTTAATTTTATTTCCAAAACCTAGTTGGAGTAATCTGATACTAGGCAGTTTTTTTTATTTTTCTTCTGAAACATTATAAGAAATTCCTAGAGTTACATTTACTTTTTAAATCTTTTTCCCAAAAAGTTGTCCTTTTGCAATTATTTCTTAATTTGAAAAACTCGATATATATTTAAATAATTAATTAAAATCTAAAATTATTTTTAATTAGTAATCTTTTAACTCCTTTTTAATTAAATAGTGTGGTAATTCTATTAACTCTTTCTTCATTTATATCATTCTATCCTTCTTATAACAAAGATTCTGACATGTCAACATTGATATAATTAATGATTTGAATTAGTTATATTTATTTATGTTATGATATAGTTAATAATAATTTGTAAGTTATCGTTACCTTATAACGTCTTAATTTATCTACTATAATTTTGAAAAAATAAAGGAAACGCGTAGCTTTTTATTAGGAGAACTTTTATCTTCCTAACTAATAGTTAAGGACCATTTGATTTCACTTCCAATTTTTCTGTAATATTTAACTTTCATTTTATGTTTTTCAAATAAAAACAAAAGCTTGTTTGATTACTAATACAAATGTAGTTATACTTTTATTACTAATAATAATTATATATTAGATAAAATTTAAAGATAAATTATTTTTATTATTAAAAATTAAATATTTTATTAAAATAAATAATTTAGTAATTATTTTTATTTATAAATTAATTTTTAGTTATTAAATTAAAATTTTATTTATAATTTTATATATTTTGAATGTATTTTAACTTTTAAATCATATTCATTAATAATTATTAAATTTTAAAATTTTTATTCTTAAAAATTAAATTAAATTATTCATAGTTTTTAAAATCTTAAATTAAATTATTCATAAATTGTTATTAATAATTAATATTAAATGATTAAATAATATAAATTAAATTAGATTATATATAAAATAAAAACTAATTTTATGATTTTCATAAACTATAAAAACTAGAAGAAACTAAAATAAAAAAACGGAAACTAAAAACTTGAAAAACAGATATTTTTTTACTTAATTTAAAAATAAATACAAAAATATAAATATAAACAAACAAGCCTTTAACTCTTCAACCATTGCTTTTCTAATGCTTTAAATTAATTCCTAGGTTGGTAAATCATATTTCAGATGTACACTAGGCTAGCCCTGCATGGCTCGCGAACTGTTGCATGGTTTAAAAATCTTATTCAAATCAAAACTTTAGTGAAATTTTGGCTTACGTGCAACTCATCATACTGAATCTTAAGTTACAAATGTTACTGGCATTTTCATTACAGTCAACGAAATCATCCCTAGCTCGAGCTTGTGATTAATTTTGGCAGTCACTCTAAAGTTGGCCGTACGTTTTCATTAAAATTTTAATTTTTGTAACCTTTCTTTATTTATATTTGATTTTCGATTGGACCAAAGTTTGCACTTATATAAAAAGCAATTTTATTTAAAAACCGACTCATCTTATTTCAGTTGTTTGGAATTTTAATTCCAATAACTCTGTTTAAGTTTAAGCATTTGCCAACTCTATTTGAAAGGGGAGCTCTCATATCTAAGGAAGCAACTGCCTGTATATATCTTTCCACCGTCTCTCTGAGCACACACTATGCTGTACCTGCTATAAAGGCTCCTGAGGCATCTCTTGCATTTAGAAACTGAAAGATCCCTAGTGCACTGAGCCATGCCATAAAACCTTCCTGCCCTCTTTGCTACTCCTTTCTTGACGTCTTCTATTGCGTATAGGTTTGGAGCCTTCTCAACGGTTTTTACCAGCTTGTGAATGAGCTTTAGCTTTGCTACAGTGTGTACTACCAATTCCCAACTCCAATTGCACCGACGGTAGCGATTTTTCATGTCGACATGGCCGAAAAAGTCCTTGTTCGAGTACTTGAGCATACAATTATCGTACCAAATAACTGCAGATTTTTTAGATGGACAGAGTTTGGGGATCTCTTTTCCCGCTTGCTCAACGCATGTTTTGCAGTCTGCTTCATTGACATCCCCTTTGCAAAGTGCAAGACCGTGTATTTGGTCTGAGTTTTCACCGATTGAATATCGACTAAAACCTTCACGAGGGGTAGACTCTGATAACGACGCAAGGAGCTTCTCCAGATTAGGTTGAGCAAGTTCATAGCCACTCGTGGCACTGCTGTGCCTGGACGACGAACAAACATGGTGGAGTGGGTCAACTCCAATGACAGTTTGGAGAACAATGGCGAATGAAACCAGATAAAACGTGCTGTAAAACTTTGAGAGAACCATTTATGCGTATTTAATTTGTTGGTAGCTTAATGTGTTTAATCTTTAAGCATTGTTTAGTATATATAGTTATACTGCGTTACAGTCCCATTAAATTGGCAAGCTATGGTTTTCGGGTCTTGCGCCTTGCCAACGACACAAGACATATCCATAAAATTGTCTTGGACTCCTTTCGATCGGCTTATAAACTTCCATATCATGCTCTGTATGATGGATGGCGGCGTCTCACGAATAAGCGTTGTCTAATGAGATTACGTATCTTAATGAATTATATAATACATCTTGAAAAAAGCATTTGCATTTTTATTGGGATTATAAAATAATGCACATATATAATTAACCGACAAATCATAAATGAGCTATACTGTATGATCCTAAACCAAAACAAGAAGTCTTTTGGCTTCAAATTATAAAACCTTATACACTTCCATATTTATTTAAATTCTATGTTTTGATCAGATGGGCAACCAGACAAATTTGATAATATAGCCAGATAAGATAATTTAACTTGAAGCTTGAGAGTTTCTTATGTGATGTCTCTGTCGATAATGCGTTGCAACTTCCGAAATTGGTATAGCAGTGTCCATACGTGACAGGACTACAAGCTTCTCAAAAGCGGAATATCTCCGACTCATCGGGACCGTAAAACATAAGAGTTTCTTAATAAGTTTTTTTAGTTTTTAATTTAAGTTATTTGATTTGGTACCATTGCATCAATTTAGTAAAGTAAATTCAATATCTTGCACAAAAAGGTAAAGTTCTCATTAAAGACCAATTAATTTTCCTAGCAAGTGTTGTATCTAAACTCTATTAGGATAGTTAGAGTCTAATTATACTTTTAGAATGATTCCATATAAAAAGGAGACAACTTAAAGTAAGTTTTCATAACCATTATGATTAAGTTTAACTAGAGATTTCTTTGCTGTTAGTTTATGCCCTTGCAGCCAATTTATTTTGGTTGTAAATAATTTGTATGACATTATTATTAATTAATTAAATGCATTCTTTATCTTTATATATTTGTTAATTTTTTATTACTATTCGAAAAGATAAAATCCTTGGAATAATTACTGTGTAATTGAAATTATGATGAGATCATAATTATGAGATTCAATATATACTTAAGTATTATTCCTAAATGTTCCTAATTGTAGTTTCTTTAAGACTAGATATTGTTGAAACGGTAAAATTAGCACACATTATGTTTCTTTCTTATGAACAAAGTAATTGATCTCATTAATTAAAGTATAGAGATACTTAAACTAATGTGTGGGTGATTATTAGAGAATAAGTCACT
>JAOSBP010000206.1:8962900-8991347 GCA_027563825.1 Erythroxylum mucronatum
AATGCCATTAATGAATGGCCTTGGTTCCTTCCTCCTTAAGTGTCTTACCCTTTTTACCCTTAATGAGCCTTACCAATTTATCACACATTAACTACATTACTCATTCCACCTAACTTATTAATGCCATCTCACTTACCTTAATTTATGTCATAAGCTAATTCATGCTAACTTTATTAAATGCTATATTAATTTACCCAATTAATCTAATCATGCTTAATAATCATAAAAAAAAATTTCTGGGGGTAACAGTGTAAATGGCATTGTATGATTTGGAAGGGGCTTATGCCCTAATTGATTATAATTTTTCGCATATTGTGTTTTAAAAAAATATGTATATTGATTTCCGATCAAGTGTGTGCTTTAGCACCCCACCCTCACGGGGCACGGACTCGGATATCACCGTCGATGTCGGGTTCGGGTCACGCGGGAGTGGGGTGCTACAGAAACCTTCATATGTACTTCCTCCTTCGAGTCACTATGTAGGAATGCGTTGTTAACATCCATTTGATGTAACCCCTAACCTCGTATAACTGCTATAAGTAGAAAATTACAAACAATGACAAGCTTAACAATTGATGCAAATGTCTCATTAAATTTGAGATTCTCAACCCACACGAAACCCTTCCCTATCAATCATGCCTTATATCTTTTAACTATTTCGTCTAACTTATACTTGATCTTGAAAAATAACTTACAATCAATTTTCTTCTTTCTGGGCATAAAGTCTATGAAGATCTTGTTTTATTCGCTTCAAGTGCTGAAATTTCTTGGGCCATGGCATCTCACCATTTCATGTTTTCCACAACCTTTGTGTAGCTCATAATTTGAACCTTTGAGGTTATGACCACCAAAAATGCCCGATGATCCTGAGAAAATTATCAAATCCCATATAATTTACTAAGGGATAAAGGAGTACTTGAGGAGCTTTCATATTGTTGAGGTTTCGAAGAGGGAGTAAAATCAATCTTCATTTGATTATTCTTCAAAAGATTTTCACGCAACATATTATGGGCTTTGAATTTTTGTTTACCTTAGGAAAAATTTCCTGCACACCCTACACATGTGTATTGATGTACCAAATAGCCACGAGAGGCTCAATTTTGGCTGAAAATGGCCCCAAACCTTCTATAACAGTGAAATAAAAAAACATAATCCCCCAACCAAGCTGATTGATGAGTCGTTCAACATGGTTTACGATCTACTTCTTGATCTCTAACAATCTCTTTGTAAGAATAACTCGCACTACTTTTAACTCCAGATTTTCACTTTCAATTTTGTCTTTGCTTACATTGCCCATCTCTAGCATATAAAGACTTTCTTCAAAGGAGTGATTATCATCCCGAATTTGACGCTTAACTTGTTCATCCCTTATAGCAAAAGGAAACACATCTTTATGACAACAAACACCACGAGAATCAAAGAAATAACCCTTTTCGAGGTGATAAAGCTTCCAACCTTTCTTCTTATACAAGTATCTTACAAAGATACATAACCTACCTTTGGCCTGAACTTATCCTTCAATCTTGATTATTGTGTGCATAACACAAGAAGTCAAACATCTTAACATGTTCGTAGGATGACCTCATACCAATCAAAATCTCATAAGGTGATTGTCCAATTTAACAATCTACTTTTTATTTATTAAATAAATCACACTTAAAACACATTTCCCCTAAAGCAAATAGGTAAAGCAGCTTGAAATCACAACGCCCTTGCTACCTCCAAAATATTTCTATGTTTACACTTTACCTTCCCATTTTACTGTGGTGTATCCATGCTACTAGTTTTTTTTTTAGTAATATCTTTCTCTTTATAGAATTCTTACACTAGCCTTGAATTAAACTCAAACGTATTATCACTTCTTATGTGCTTAATAATCTTCCTAAATTTATTTTCGACAATTTGTAAAAAATTTATTAAGTATCAACTAGTGTCAATTTTTTCTTTCAATAAATAAACCCAAATCTCACAATTATGATCAACCACAATAGTGATAAAATATTATGCACCATAAGATGATGCCTTATGATGAGGCCCCCATAAATCACAGTATATGAAATCAAAGTTACCTGCAACATTGTTATTACTCAATAGGAAAGGAGAATGAGTTTGTTCAGCTAAAAAAATGAATCATAAATATTCTTGTTCCTAAAATCCTATTGATATCAAGAATAAAGGATAAGTGTTGACTTCACTAGTGCCTAAGATGTCGATGCCAGACCGTGAAGGAGTCCACTCTCTGTGTCATCATAACCAAATGCAGAAGCTCACCTACTCCTATCGGCATCCTCAAGGAATGATCCTATATCACACAATGCTCGTTAGTGAACAAAATTTGACAATTTAACTTAATAATTAATTGACACATGAAAATCAAATTGCAAGTCAAACTAGCCATATAAAGTACAATAGTTAAAGGCACGTCCTGACTTAATATGACTCGATCCATAATTATCGCAATCGTCATTGCCTAATTAGGCAAGATTAACACTGCTTCTTTAACATTGCATGTCAAATCCAAGCAACCTGTCATATGATTGGATGCTCTGCTGTTTAATATCCATGTAAGGCTTTTAGAATCCTTACCAAATAGCTTCTCAGAGTTATCATGATTCAAAAGTGTTAACAATTACTAAAATTGTTCACATGATAGACTATTGCTCTCATATTTTCTTTGTGCAGCATGAAAAGCTTGAACATTGCTTGGGGCTGGCCTAACTCCCAAGTTGCGACCTTGGCCTTGTGATCATCTCCCCTAAATGGGATAATAGATCACCTCAAAACACTATAAAATTTCTTGGTCAATCTTGTTGTACTGTGTGCATTGCCTCTCGCTGCCCCCTTTTTGTCATGATTGTCCAATCTGAAAACCTTGCTTTGATTTGGTCATTATTTGCACTACTAGGCCACCACCTCAACACGTTCTTCTTGACCTCGAACAATAGACCTGTGGTGTTCTTCTCTATTAATCAAGGCATAAGCCTTGTTAACGGTAGACAGAGGATCCATGCTTATTATTTGAGATCAAACAGTTCCAAAGACTGCAACATCCAACCCCATAAGGAATTGGTGCTACTTCTCCTCTTTACACTCATGAAGGAATTATTGTACAGCTTTGCAAGTACAGTTCAGGACCTTGGAATAGATGCTGAGCTCATTCCCTTTAATTTTTCATAATAAGTCATAATAGTCGTGCCTTGCCGTTGGAGTAAAATGATTTCCCCTTTCAACTCATTAACTGCGGAGCATTCCCAATAAAAAGGTGATATTATAGATCATCCCAAACTACCATAGTGGTCACCTCATATGCGTTACTAGGTTGAATAGATTTCTCGATCGAGTTAAAAATCCATGAAATTAGTATAAAGTTGCAGGTTTCCCAACAGCTCACCTTAAACGAATCAGTCGTCAACTTCTGTAATCTACCACTGATAAAGCCCGATTTAATTTTCACCTTAAGGGTGTTTATCATAGCTTTTTTCCGCATGCCATTGTTTTCTCCATTTAAGAGACACATTATAATCATCGCTCCTGGATTATCCGACAAATGCAAGAAAACTGATGATAACGAATCAACTATCTTTTTTGGTGTCGAGGTCTTGGCTATGGTATCATCCATTGACGATGAGGGGAACATGACATGAAAAGAGAGGAAGGAGAAGGGATTGTCAACCAGTCAACAAATGACTTTTGGGAATATTAATTTTAGGGTTTCTTTAAACCTGCTCTGATATCATGTAAAATTAAAAAAATGAAGAAAAATAGTATTTATATTGATTGATTTGTACAAAGGGTTCTCAAGGTATATATAACCAACATTACTCCTAAATAATGTAAAACACTAACTCCTAATTATAATGCAACCGTATTTTCAATAATAGCTACTCCCAAATAAAGTAAAACCCATTAACTCTTAATTATAATATAATTGTATTTCCAATAGTTTCTGTTAATGGCATGCAAAACAAAGATGAGAGTCTTGTACTAGCCGAAATATAATTTATCGACCAAAAATAATATCAAAAATAGAAATAACTTATTAGGTTGTAATATCAATAAGACAAGCAATTTTAGATGGTATCAACCGATATTATAAATACTAATGAATGTCAACTGATTTTGACGATAGTCGATGTTGGATAAGGCAATAAGATGCAAATGACAAAGTAATTCCAAAGACCTTGAGCAAGTTGAGGGCTAGGGTTGATTTTGTTGATGGCTATTTCAATGCAGTTGATGATAGTCTTCTCATCCACGATGGTGGAGACAAGAGATGAAGCTGTGGCACAATAGCCTGTTGATGGGTTAATTTCATGTTCCCATAAGAAATTGTAGTTTTTGAAGTTGGGGCAAGTAAAAGGACTACAACCAACGATTATTTTTGTTGATGAATAGTTTTTCAATAAAGGAAGGCATGAACTTATAAATAACAATGAGAAAATAAAGAGTGAACAAGTCAAGTCTATTGTTTGAATCATAAATTTTAGTCAACGTACCAGTGCATAAGACTCTTCGCTTCGTAGGGGTCTAAAGAGAGGCTAAGTTGTTTTTGTGACTTTAACTTGTGACCTTATGGTCTATGATCATAAAGAAGCAACTTTGTTAGACGCTCCAAGGCTTACCTTAAAAAGATTCTCTAATACGAGTCACAAATAATAAGAGAAAGACAAGAAATGAGATGAGATGAGAATGAGTATAAATAATGTCAAATGAGATGAGAATTAGTGAAAGAGTTTAGATAATAAAAATGAAATTATTAATCCTATTTATGTTATTATAATTTTTTGAGATAAAAGTTTGCAATAATTAATATTAATATTAATTTCAATACAGTATTTATAATATTAATATAAAAACTTCAGTAACAATAGGGTTTGAGTCTAAAAAATCCAATTTACATTAAAAATTAACCATTTATTTTATAATAAAGAGGGATGGAGCCCAATCTTACCATTTTAGAGTCATTAAAGTCCAACACAAATTAGAACAAATTGGAAACATTATAGTGTCATTTAAAAAGAGGTTAAATGATAGGCTTAAAATTCGTTGTTGTTTGTTAGGCTAGTAATTAGATCACTCTATTTTCTTAAAAAAATAGTAATTAGATCACTCTTTTTAAAATAAATAAAAATCTCATGTGAGTCTTAGTTTAAGTGAATTTATTCCTACATATTAACTTCCTCTTAAATTAAGCTTTGCATTTAATGTGAATGTAATCTATAATAATTTTTAGTTTATCTATCATTTCGGTGCCATTTTGTTCTAAGCCAACACATATCACCGAATTTGATACACATATCATAGAATTTAATCCAGTTATAACAAAATCACAGATAAAACACATATTAACTTATCATATAAAAGGTTTAATCTAATCTTGAGATAATGAAAATTTTATAAAATCTAAACTTTTCAAGATCTTGAAAATTAAAGTGATTCTAAACAAATCTTCTTCTGTTAAATTATCATTATCTTTTATAATATCAATAACTTCTTAGAATAATGAAGTAGTTATCTTGTTAAGATAATCTACAGAGTCTAGATCTAATCTAGACAATCCATATAAGAATTTTTCTAAGAAATAAGAAGTCATCAAAAATATCCAAAAATGCTAAATTAAAAGGCCATATACGCTTCCGTATGTAGCTCTTTAGAGATCGGATCGTAGCTTCACCGGGTTTCCATCGAGTCTTTTAACAAGCATTCTAGCTCCAACCTCGAGAGGTAACTACGCTTAACATCCTTTGAGTAAAGTTCAGCATAGCCTTCTTTCATTTCCTACCTGAAAGCATAGATTATAGGGGGAAACTGTAGGTTTTTAAAATAGAGAATATAAATTATATCTGAAAAAAGATTTTTATTTCATAGTAAAGAGAAAATCTTACAAGAGGGATATAGGATTCATGAAGGGCATGCATCTTTACATACAGAAAGGGCTTATTTATACTAATAATTACAAATGGATTTCAAATATGAAATTTAAAATCTACATCTTATCTATTCTTAAAGTCTATCCTTATCAAGAGGAGATTCCCTTCCTTTTTCATTGGCTATGGAGCTTATCTTATCTTTTTCATTATCGCCTTTTTAATCCATAAAGAATCTTTTCCTTTATTGGACGATAAGATTTCCTTATCGCTTTGTCTTTGCATCGTAGCAGATGTTGGTAGTTGTCTAGTTCGAGTCATTGTAAGTGTTGACTCAAGAATCTTCAACTTTATCTTTTCCTTTTAAAGATCTGACACCACTTGTACATACTGAACAGATATTTTCTACGTGCTTTCTGAAGTGGCAGAATCTCCTTTGCACTTCTGGGATTAATTTAATTTTTCCTCTCTCGATCATCCTTATCTTCATTTTAACAAATTCTCTGCATTCACTGGGGTCTTTTTGGCTGGAGTTATCATTAACTAGGAGAAATTGCTTTTACCAGCATAAGTTCTGAAGCCTTTTTTAAATGCGACTTCCATGCCAGATGCAATAGTCCTCATTCCAATTCCTTAATGGTAGTGGATTTCAGTTTCGTTGAACTTGGAAAATTCTTTCCTAAACTTAGTGTATATTTTAATAAGGAATTGTTCACATTTTACAACCAAGATGAAATGATATGTATCATATCACTCATTTTCGTAAAATTTTGACCAGGAGATAACATCTTTAACATGAATGTATGTCTTGGATTTATCGTTAGGTTGTTCAAATAACAATCTTTAACTCCTTATTTAAGAACTAAAGAAATCTCGGGAATTCCAAATTAGTTAAATAGATAGTATTTATGACGCCAAAATCATACCGATCACGTATTGCTCAAGAATGAGCTCCTTATGAAAAATTCAACCTAAGATATATCCCTGAAAAGTAAATGTAGCAAAAATCATTATTTTAGAGAGATATAAGTCTCTCATTATCTCAAAATGCGCTTGAACACTAGGATGATTTCTGGGAGAACTTTCTATCATAATATTTCTAGGTATTTAAGATTTTTTAGAAATATTTGGTCGTAAAGAGATATTATTAGGAGTAATAGCCTTTGATTGAATCTGCTGATATATAGGAGAAGATCCAATAAATTTGGATTATTCATTTATCTAAACTTTGTTGAGCAATCTATAAAGTTTTTACCCAAAATAATTGAAATGATTTATCTTGGCTTGCTATATATGACAAAAGGAAAGAAATAATTCAACTATCTCTTTTAATATCAAGGGAAATTTGGCAATATCAAGTAGATCTTTTATCTACGCTTGACAGATATCTATATCTTCAGACATTTGATCTAATAGATCAAATATTTCTTCTTTAGGGCTACTCCATCCCTAGTTAGAAAATCTGTAAGAATATTATTGTTAGATTAAACAATTTGAATATCAAAGTTATATTCAGCTAATAAAGTTTGTCTATCTTATATATCTCTTATATTTAGGTTTAAAAAGTAAATTATTCTGAATAAAAGTTTTTATCTGAGTATTATTAGTTTTTAATAAAAATCTTATTGGTAATAAATAAAATAAAATTTTGTACAATTTTTTAATACTGTCAATAATTCTTTTCCATTTATATGATATCACTGCTGAGTATCAGTAAAAGTTTATAAGTTATACCTGCAAAAAGACTCATTAGTTTAAAAATGAGCATCGTTATAATTTATCTTTTTTAATACTCCGCTTCATATATGATCAAAGGCATCAGTTTCAAGTGCTAAATCATCATTGTCAGCAGGTAATGAAAGCTTAGGTAATGTAGAGCAGAGAACTTTAATCTTCTTTTTTTTAGGACAAACAAATCAAAACATAGAATACAAAACAAACACACAAGCAGGCGGCTAGCGCGCTGCGCGGTGGTACATAATGCCTAGCTTATCGTGGTGAAGCCGATGAAGTACAGGGGAAGGAGGAGCTGGAAGAAGATGAACGCCAGGAACTGCCAATCTTGCGAGGTAAGCCAGAGTGTCAACACATTGGTTTCCTTGGCGGTGGACGTGCTGAATGTGGACCTCCCAATCCCGCTGAAGTAGCTCGCAGATTCCTGTCAACAAAAAATTACGTCTGTTAGACCCTGAATAGGAGGAAGAGAGAATATTTATACACTTCTAGAATGAGGCAGCGGAGTCCCATCGACCATGCCATGTGAAGGCCCGAGTGGACTTCCCAAAGTTCGACTGTGAGGGGAGAGTTCTGTTCAATGTGATGTAAAAAGCCGCCACACCACGTGCCAGTCCCATCACGAAGTAAGCCGCCCGCTGACGCGGTGTATGAGCCAGGTTTAACAGCTCTGTCAGTGTTGAGTTTAAACCAGTCGTTCGGTGATTTCGACCAGCCCACCGAACTACCCTGCGGAAGGGCCAACGGAGGGAATACTCGTTGTTCTACTGCCCGCGCCCGCTCTATCCAGCCGACATACTCCATCACAGCTCGCTGGCCGTGAGTAGGCCACTCAAACTTTGCTTCAAAAATACTCTTGTTGTGCCATGTCCAGAGCATCCAGCAGGCAACACCGAAAATTGTAGGCCAATCCTCAGGCAAGGTCCGAGAGGGGGGCCTGATATTAGCCTGGACCCACGTCTCCAGGTCTTGTTGGAAAAAGTCCGGATGAAGCCCTCCCTGGGGAAATTGGGTCCAGAAAGTGGACACCCGTGAACAGTCACGCATGGCGTGAATGGTAGACTCCTCCTGGCCACAAAAATGGCAGCTGCTATCCGCGGCAATATGTCGCACCACTCGTTGATGGTTCGTCAGGAGCTTGTTTTTGGTCATGAGCCAGAGAAAGGAATGGATTCTGTGGGGTCCTGTCCACTTCCAGATGGCCTCCCAGAGAGGCGCCTGGCAATCCAGATCATGGCCATCGATGAGTTTATAAGCCGAAGCGACCGAGAAACGCCCATGGGCAGTGTGAGCCCAGCGAATTGAGTCCTCCGAATGGTTCTCGACGTCGATGGATAAAGCGGCTATGTGCATGCACACCTCCTCAGGGAGGTATTGCTGGAAAAGATGCCACTGCCAGTGCCCGTCGTTGGTCCAATAATCCACCACTTTGTTGTGGAGGATCTCCTCCGGGAGAGGGGAGGTAGCCACCGCTTGAAGAGGACCCCAGGCAAGCACCCAATTATCCAGCTAGAAAGAGATGTGACGACCGTTACCCAGTCCCTAGGAGATACCCTGGCAGACTGTGTGCCAATTCGCAGCTATACCTTTCCAGATAGTCGAGGCCCCAGGGCGGTCGATCGTCGGGGGTATATGGTACAAAGCCAGGCGGTACTTAGCCCGTAGAATACGGACCCAGAGAGCATCAGTGTTAGTAAGCAAAGCCCATCCCAACTTCGTAAGCAGGGCATTGTTAGAAACCCGAATCTTCTTGATGCCAAGACGCCCTGCATGTTTAGGCTTGCACACCGAATCCCAATTCACGAGGGACAGTTTTCGACGGTCAGTAGTGGACCCCCAAATGAAATTACGCATAATGCGTTCCAGTTCATCACAGAAGCCTCGCAGGAGCCAAACCGTCTGCATCATAAAAATGGGGAGGGCCGAGATCACTGATTGGGTTAGGGTAACGCGTCCAGCGAAAGACAAATGTTGGGCCCGCTAGCCAGCTAATTTCTGTTGGGCATGGTCAAGAATGTATTGATAAGTATGGCGCGTGGAGCGCTCGTGCAATAAGGGCACACCAAGGTATTTTCCCAAGTTACGCGTGAGGGAAATGTCGAGCGTGTGACTGAGGCGTTGCGCCGTGTCCGTGGGGACGTTCTTGGAGAAGAAAATCTTCGTTTTGGTGCGATTCACCTTCTGCCCAGAGGCCGTACAAAAAACCTCAAGTGTACGGACAACAACGGAAGTCTGTGAGTTGGTAGCTTCGGCGAAGAGGACCGGGTTATCAGCAAAGAAAAGGTGAGAAAGGGGAGGACCGGTAGGACTTAATTTTAGCGGACGCCAGTTGCCCTGGGCCACCTCCTTGAAGATTAGATGGCCTAGTCGTTCCAGGCAAAGGACAAACAGGTACGGAGATAGCGGGTCTCCCTGACGAAGCCCGCAAGTAGGAGTGAAAGGTTCCAATAAAGTACCCTGTCAAGCCACCCGCATGGATACCGTCGACACACAACGCATAATGACCCTGAGAAGAGGATCTGGAATGCCAATAGCAGTCAAAGTATCCTGAAGAAAATCCCAACGAAGCCGGTCATAGGCTTTCTCCAGATCCACTTTGATCGCAAAATATCCCGTCCGGCTAGTCTTCTTTCTCATTGAGTGGATGGCTTCCTGAGCGAGGATGATATTGTCCGTGATGTGTCGACCCGGTATGAAACTGCATTGGTTCTCCTGAACAAGAGAATCAAGGTGAGGCTTAAGGCGATTAACGATGACTTTGGAGAGAATTTTGTAAGACACGTTGCACAAGCTGATCGGTCAGAATTGAGTAATATAGGTCGGAAGGGAGATTTGGGGATAAGGACTAGAATTGTCTGATTGAGCTCCGGTTCCCATTTGTCTCCGCTAAACATCGCTCCTAGAGCCACGGTAACTTGAGGGCCAATCCGTGCCCATTGCTTTTGATAAAAGATGACATTGAAACCATTGATCCCAGGAGCTTTGTACGGATTCATACTAAAGAGGGCAGTTTGAACTTCCAAGGGATGTAGAGGCCGAGACAGATCCTGCGTACAGTCCGGAGAAAGAGCAGGGAAAGTACCGAAAATCGGGAAAACGGGACGAGACCCTGGACCTTGGGTATATAGTTGAGAAAAATACTCACGGGCTAAGTGGCTTAAGCGGTCCTAACTTTAATCTTCTTTACTTGTTCAATCAAATAAGGTAAAAATTCAAATTGTTAATTTTTCTTTGAAGGCATTTGGAATGGTTTTCTTATCTCACCTAAATTTTGAATTGAATCGTATGCATAATTTAACACACCTAAAAAACTTTTAACTTGTTTTTTAGTTTGCAATTATCTGGTTTACCATCTATTTCCATCCAAGAAATTCCATTTTAGTTTTGATATATGTTAACTTTTCTTTTAGAAAGAGCAAGATTGTTTTTTTACATAAATCTGTAGATGTATAATGTGTCGAAAAATTATGACTATTAAAATATCATCTATATAACAATGTATAAAATTATAATACTTAAAAATATTATCCATTTCTCTTGGCATTTTTTTAAACCAAATGGCATTACTAAACGTTCATAATGACTTTTTGGAATAGAGAAAACAGTATATAAGAGAAGTGCTTTCTTTATTCAACTATTTGCCAAAGTCCACTTTTAAAATGAAAGAGAAAAATTGTTTCTCTTATCAAGTTTATCGGGTTTCTTTATGAGGTAAAAAAAATTCATCAAATACTATATTATCGTTTAATATTTTATAATTGATTACCATCTTTGCTTTATTTCCAAGTATCTCAACATGGTTTCTTACCACGAAAGCAAAAAGTGTGTGGACATATACTAGGCCTAATGATTTTTTAATTTTCTAATTCCAGAAGTTGTTTTCTAAATTTCTCTTGATCTTCTGTATTATCTCTTGGCTATAACTCTAGTAATTTTTTGTTTATCTATAATTTCTACATCTGCTAATACTAGCTATACTTTTATCCCAAAATTGTAAAGACTTATTAGAATAATTTTTCTTATTTTTTGCTTCACCATTCCTAATCCATCTGTGATAGTTTTCAATTTTTAGTATGTTTTCTATACAAAGATTAAAAATCGGTTTTTCTTTATAATCTAGAATTGCAATCATGGAATGGAAAAGCAGGCAACCTAACTACTCCGATATCACGCGAATACTTGCGAAGAAGAAACATAGTTTGAACACTTTAAATATCTTCAACGTATTTTGACCTTTTCTTTTCAAATTAATTTCATTTTTTATATCAATGTTAATTAATTCACTTTTATGTTGTTAATAAATTTTTACAACATAAAAGTGAATTAATTAACGAATAAAAGACCTATTTTTACAACATAAAAGATGTATTTAGCAAAGTTCTAAGACATTAAAAAATAGAATTTTTAAACAATTAAATATATTTTTAATTGTTGATAAAATACAATAAATTAACATATTACTATTAATTAATAAAATATATTCAATATTATATATTGAATACAATTATAATTTTATATTTAATACTAAATAAATATGATAAAATAATATTAACAAAATTAATCAAATTATATTAACTAACAAAAAAATTATTTGTTACTAGATACAATTAAACATAGCTTCCCTAATTAAAACAACAAAAATTAAATTAATTGCTAATAATGTATAAGATCATCAATTATAAATAAAAAAGGAGATTAATCATCTCGTGTTAATATTATCATACAATAATAATAATTCGATAAAGGACAATAATATATTATTAACTATTAACAAAATATAATAGAAAATATAATATTAATTATTAATAAAATATGACATTTAATATAAATAATAATATGCAAGCATAACAAATTAATGACTCAAACAAATCGATTTATTTGTAATATACAATTTATTAATATTACAAAATATATCATTATCACTTTAATATGAAAAATATTATGTATAATATATATATATATATATATATCAAGTTACCTAAAATACCCCAATTAACCTTGCGAAGTAGCGATACCCACATTTCCTATCCACATTAAGAAGATTAAGCAAATTAACAGAGACTAAACAAGATGAATACAACTCCCTTTATCCCAAGGCTCAGGAAATTTTTTCTAGCCAAGCATGTAATCTCCACGCCTTCTACCCTACCCTTCATTTTAGTTAGTGTGCTGTGTTGGCAGGCTTCATATTGTTTAGCAACTATATGGATAATAAAATCACCGGCCGGTCCATTCTAGTCACGATTAACAATATTGAGTTTTTAATTTCGCCTGCGTAACAATAATCTTCCCTTTGAAACCGCACGAAGACCAAGACCATAATCAACAGACAAAGCCAGAAAAGGCAACGTTTCTCACACCAATTAAATAAAATTCTCACGAGACAACTCGAACTTAGATGATGTTATAAGGTCGACAACATGATATACCCAATACAGTACGTTGAACATAGATTGACTGATTGACTCAAGTAACGATGAATTTCGATCAACTGAACTATGAATGCAGAAGATTCGCTTTTTTTTATCCATACCTAACTATATGAAAAGATACCAAATGAAACGAAAACAAAAAGGAAAACTTTGTAACACAAATTGCAAGCAATGGCAATGATTCTAAAATGAAGAGCATCATTACCAAAAAGGCAGGAGTAGTCTCGGCAATTTAACTTACCTGCGGCTCAATTCTGCACCTAGAAGCTGAGACACATTACAAACACAATAATGGAAGAACGACAAATGCGACCTGAGGCGAACTTTAAACGGATTGGAAAACCACATTTAGAGTTCTAAATGGAATGTCAGATCAAAATGAACATAAATCAAAGAGTAATTGATTTTCTGGAAATAACCAGCACAAACCTATCCAGGAATATGAAGGGAAGTGAGAGCAATTTCCACTTTGGACGGAGATACATGAGCAACAAATATATATTCAAAGTCTGATAGCAACAGAACCAAAAAGAATTTGGAACTATCTAATAATGCCGAAGTACCAACAAAGTAACATGGCAAGTGCCAAGGGTAGTAGGAAAAGCTAACACAGTCACCCTTCTCAACCAATTTGGTTAGGACTCACTAAACAGGCACCTACTTCAATTCACCACTATGTTATTTATAAACTTCCCACATCAGTAATGGGTCAACCTCAAAAGCACATTATTATTAGATGTTTAGTTGAATAGTTATAGCTGGAATAACCTCTAAGTTGTCCACCTCCTCATCCTTTCAACGATGGAAGAGGGTTTCTATCCAGCGACAAAGAGGTTGTTGGTAAAATACACATTGTATAATTCGATGGAAAAGTATCTCCTTACTACAATGG
The DNA here is from genome assembly GCA_027563825.1 of Erythroxylum mucronatum. Lineage (NCBI taxonomy): Eukaryota > Viridiplantae > Streptophyta > Magnoliopsida > Malpighiales > Erythroxylaceae > Erythroxylum > Erythroxylum mucronatum. The sequence continues at coordinate 8,976,826 of JAOSBP010000206.1, forward strand.
CATTACCTTGCACATCTAACAATAGTACCATGATACCAAGAAAAGATTTACAAATTCAGAGCCAGGCCTTGGCCAAAATCTATCTTGACATAAAATTCTAGTTCTTCGAATAGCATACTAAATCATAATCAATCAACTACCAAATTTCCCAAGTAAAACAAGATCGTAAGATCACATAGACATACAAATAAGGTATCCTTAAACCACTAAATATGCCTGAAAGCTTTGAGCATATTAACCATTATGATTAAGAGGCATTTCATCCCCCAAATTTCTCTCTTAACGGCATACCAATGTCAAAAGGATATGAATCAAAAAGCACCAGCATGACAAACTAGCAGAAAAAGATAAAAGTTTCCCTTAAAATTTGAATCCACTGCTGCAAAACACGGTAACTTCAATCGCAACCTTAATTAGACAATTTGCGAGGGAGGATATCAGCTCGATCTTGCATGAATAAAGTATAGGCCATCAGTGAGCACCAAATCGATCAAAAGTTATTGATGGACCCCATCACTTCTACACCTCATAAACGAGAATTAACTTGAAAATTTCAAAACCTTCACTTGATATGGGAGCAATATCTTTAGATAGATTGTTCTGGGGATTGGCTTTGAAAAAAGGTACAAAATACTGTGGCATGTTCAGCCCCAGCACATCCAACCGGGCAGGTCATCAAAGACAAGGGATCCTAAGATACACTTCATTAAACAAGAAATTCATATTGGCACAGAAAACATCAAATGGCCTCATGGCACCTGAGAAATCATTGATTTTCTTTACAAGTTTACAGCTCTTATGCTGCATACACCTAAAAGTATCATTCCTCAATCACAATCATCAAGATGATCTTCAAAAAGCTCCCACCATCACACTTTAAAATATTAACTTTCAGCAACTCCACTACTATTCCAAAGCCTCTCAGGATTTGACTCTTCCACAAAATGAAGCCACCACTATACTGCATTCACCTTCGATATCAAGGATCATTAACATACGAACTTCTATTCCAAACATAGATTAGTAACATAAAGGGAATTGATGCCCATTCTTTATCATGATAATAATTGAAGATCCTCCAAGCAGTTCATTACCTAGATATAAAGGGCAAGTGTCTCCAAAACATAATAAGTATTATTTACTTAGTTGCAATCTAAACCCTTAACAGAGCTAGCCTAAACTCAGTAAATGAACTCTAGAGGTATCCACCAAAAGTCTCTAGACTAGAACATGTGCAAGAAGTAGATATGAAGACAAGAGCAACAAGATCAAAATGAAAAAAAGGGAAGTAAGCTGCAACTTTTTTTTTTTCAACAGCAAGCCATTTGCATATCATTGATGGAAGTGGATCCGTCTTGCTTTGCCACCTAGACACAATTAAAACTCAATGAAGCATGGGCTATCATATTCCTTTCAGAGCAGAAATTTAATATAAAAACACAACAGTGAGGATTACCAAATTTTTCAAGCTAATAGTAGTAGCCACCTCCATAACTGCGATCATTCCCATAATATGGAGGGTAAGTACCATACTGCAACATAAACACACAAATATCACAAACTATCACACGCAAGGATTGAGACAAGCTAGGATTTGCATACTTACCTCAGAACCATAATAATCACGTGAGTACGGATCAGTGCTTGCCCCATAGGTATCTAAAGGGAAAACACAAATATGATGAATATTCAAAGCAATGAACAAAAAAAAAGGAACTAGTAAATTGGTAGCTATAGTCAATCCCAACCACGATAACGAGATCCGTGAAATGAGATTGGAGGATCACCATAATCCATCCGAGGACGAAGCCTACTAGGTTCTTGGTAATCTGGTTCATGATCCTAAACGCCAGAGAAGTTTAAAGTCAAGAAATGACAATCAATGAGACAAGCTTAACCTATCAAAAGGAAGATGGCAAAGGGGGAGAGAGAGAGAGACAGAAAAATAACAACAAACAAAAAGTAGTCACAGGCCCCTGCAAAGACAAGCATGAAAACAGATAGACAGATACATACAGCCATGTAAAAGGGTCGCTTCATGCCACGTGAACCATCACCATAAAAATAAGGGTCATCAAGGGGCCTTCCACCAAAAGGTCTATCAAAGGTTTCTGGAGAAAATGGTTGTCTCCTAGGATGAACAAAATGCTCATGCCTTTTTGCAGGTGCATCATGCCAAGGTCTATTAAAGTTTGATCTTGATGGGCCCACAGCCTCATGATAGCCACCTCTTGATGGCCTCACAGCATCATGATAGCCACCTCTTGATGAACCCGCAGAATCATGATAGCCACCTCTCGGTGGGCCTCTTCGCCCTCCTAATGTAAAAGTTAGGAGGTGTTAGAATTATAGTTTTCAACAAATTTGGAGAAGTTTACACATGAACAATGAAATGAGAGTTTCTTTGGGGAGAGGCAGAGAGAGAACCTCTTCCGTCAAATTGCCTTCCTTGAGATGCAGCATAACGATCAACAAAGTCATATTCATGAGGACCCATTCTACTACTCTGGCCACGTCCACGATGATAGAAACCACGCCCACGCTGAAAATTTGGCCAATTAAAGTGACGCCCCCCGCGCCCAACAGCTCTTCCTATAGAACCCCCAGAAAAATGTAAATTAATGATCACAAACTATGTAAAGGAAAAGACTTTAGACCTATTCACTAAAGTTACCAAATCTTGAAAAACTTCCATTGCCAGCACGGCCAATAAGGAAACCACCACGCATTCCACCTTTAACAGCCTGAGTTTTGGGCAAAGGATTTGACAGCCTAGCCTTCACTCTTATCTGGAAAGATATAATAAAACAAAACCATCAATTCATGCCACCTCTTCGATGAGTTTGGACACAAAAGACAAAAAGAATGTAAGATAAATACATTGTTATGTATGCAAGGGGTTCATTCAAATGCCTATACGAAGACGAATGATGTCTGACATTGCCATAAATAGAAGATATGCGGCAAAATTAAGATGCAGAAGAAAAGCAATAAAAAAGCTTTAGGAATTCACATCCAAGAGAGAAAGGGAAGTAGGAGTGCATGACGAGTCTTGTGTAAGGCTTTGCGACTAGATCATAGATCCCGATTAGAGAATAAATGGCTCAATGGCGAAAAGTTCATTCAGGAAGTATAATCAGAAAAACAGAATAAGAGGAAGATATTAAAGTGAAAAAGGAAATACCAAATTGGATGAATCATTTAATATGAAACTTGCCTTGGAGTTTCCATCATCTAATTCTTTATTGTTTATTCCCTCAATACAAAAAACAGCAGATTCATGGGTGGAGAAATCCACGAATCCAAAATCCTTCCTCTTCGCAGTTGACATATTCCGAGCAAGCACAACTCTTACTATTTCCCCAAAAGCTTGCAAGAGCTCCCTAACACGGTCTTCATCCCAATAAGGAGGAAGCCCGTCAAGAAATACTGTTTTCACCTGGGCCATAACTTCTGGATCAGGTTCACGTATAGGTTCAGCAAATGCTACTTTGGCCGTCCTCTCAGAATGGCCAAATACAACATCAGGCTTCTGAAGCCTCTTGTATGCAATCATGGCATCAGCATGGCATGAAAACTCAAGAAATGCAAAACCACGACTCCTCCCCTCATGTTGAACATCTGGGACGAGAGTGATACTCTCAACACCTTCAATTCCATAATCCTTCAACTTTTGTCTTATCTGCAAACCAAACATGCTATTAGAAAACAGTTAAAAGCTCCAGGAGGTAACATACACTGTACTTATCAGCACTTGCCGCTTCTTTTGTCCATGTGTTACATATATTCCCCAAAAACAAAGTGTCATTATCCTCACTTGGTGCAGTCCCACAGCGCTTTCCATGGATCTGCAATATTCGACTTGTCAGGATGAAATTTATATGGATATGAAATGTTAATAGTAATGAGAATTATACCACCGGGTTTTTCATTTCCATCAAAGCACGCTTTGCATGCTCCTTGTTTGCAAACTTCACAAATGCATATCCCTTATTCTTATTGATAGAAAGATTCCTGTGCAGTCGGACTTCAACTACTTCACCAACATTCTGAAAAACCTTCCTCACATCTTCCTCTGTGGCCTCCCTATCCAAGCCACCAACAAATATCTCATATTCTTTCTTAATCTTGCGCTCCTTGACAATTGCTGTTAGTTCTTTTCTCTCTTCATCAAATGTTTCTGCTTCTCCTAGATCCTCCTCAGGATCTTCTTCCTCCAAGTCATCCTCACCATGATCTTCAAAATCCACTCTATCACCATACTCTTCATATAACTCATCAGCGCCAAAGTCATTTTGCTCATCCTGAGCATCTTCGCCTTGTGGTTTGTCTTTCCTGCTTATATCTATGTCAACCATCTCTTTTTCAGGCTCTTCCTTCACTTCCTGTCCTTTGTCTACACTGTCAGGTTCATCATCATTGGAGCTTTTCGCAGTGACATTCTGAGATACAACAACTCCCGTCATAGGTTGCTCCTGTGCAGATTCTTCAAAAACTTCAACACTTGATGCCTTCTTTTCTAAATCAATATGTCCTTCCGTTGCAAATTTAGCAACATTTCCAGCCAGGGACCGCCCAATTTCCACTTTGGTCGGTTCATCCTCTCTGAATTCTCCTACTTTTTCTTCAATCAGTTTTTCTTTCTGAGAATTTTCAGAATCCCTTCTCTCCACTACTTCCTCCTTTTTCCTCTCCTCAACCCTGGACTTTACAACATCTTCTTCATTAGTTGGTGTCTGTGAAGAAACAACTTTCTGCATTGCAGGAGTTCTATTAGCCGGAACTTTCCTAACCACCCGCACCACTTTCCTCACTACTCTTTTTCTAGGAGCAACTTTAGCATCCGGCGTGACCGAAGCAGAAGCACCTGGCGTTTGCGCTTCTTCAAGCGCTACACATAACGATGCGTGTCAAGAAGCACCATCGAATCAGTCAACTCAATAGATTAAAAACATAACTAAATTACATACATATATCTTCAAAGGTAGTTACATTCATTCCAAACTAAACATAACAAACACAAACAAAAGGCTCAAGGAAAATGTTGAAGCTAAAAGCCGTGAACCTACTATTACTAGGTCCACTAAATCTTTATGAAACGCGAAACAGGTAGTACTAGAACACTACCTGAAGCTTGCCTGGACTTAGAATCAGAACCGATACTCGACGGAGTGAGTTTGGTTACAGAGCCGTGCGTAGTGGCGGCGGAACTCGGAGTCCCCGATTCGGCTGGCGGATTTGAAGCTCCTTTCGTAGCAGGTTTCTTCGCTGGCGGCGTTCTTTTGGAAATAACAGCATTCTTAGGCTTCATAATAACAATTACTGAAAGTCGATGACTTTACCAATTATGGAAACCCTAGCTATGAACTGATGATAAGAGATAGAACAGAACAATTGTTTGTCAGTTTGGTTGTTCAATCGACGTAGATTTTTCAGAGGTCGGGGGTGAAGATAGAACTCGGATAAGGGCAAAACGTTATCTCTTCCACGGGACCAATCGACGGCATATTCTTCTCTTTCGGTGCGAAGTTATGCTAATCTAAGCCGCTGAGGATACGACACGACATGTCGCTTCAGGAAATAGTGGGTTTACCAATTTTGCACAAGACACGTGACCAAGTACCTGTCTGATGTTTTTTATGTAATTAATGTTATGAAAAATAAATACTCAATTCCAGTCTTTTAATTTTTTAAATTTCAATTAACATCTTAAATTTTATTATTAACAAATAAATAATAATTTTATTTACAATATATTTCAAAAACATTTTGTTTAACTAAAAGATAAAATAATATATTTATTTATTTAATGGAAACTTCATCAATTCATATTTATGTAAATGTTTTTCTTTCAAGATATCTCACAATCTAATAAATAATAATGAAACCTTATAAAAAGAAAATACAAATCGAAGTTCCTAGCAGGCATGCTGCGGCCCAGTTTGAACACTGCTGGCCTGTTAAGCTTAACGCTTACAGGTTTCGGATCAAATCGACCCGTTGGATCCGACGTACATCCCGCAGCGGTCGACCCAAACATTCCGTTAATCTAGTTAAGCCCAGGTGCGATAACAGTTCTGCGCTAACTTTGGTTGATTCTCCTGTTCTGTTCACTACCCTACGACAGAAAGATCGGAGCTTTACTGGGTTTTCCATCGGAGCTCGACATGGGTGCTTCGGAGTCAGCTCTCTCAAATTCACGGGTGACGCTCTAATTGCGCTTGTAAAATAGTTGAATATCTTCCCGTTAAATTATCTAGCGATTCATGTGGTTAACAACTGCTTTTGAATTGGCGTTAAGAGACCTGCCGACCAAATTACTACTGTCTCCGAGCGAGTTGAAACTGTGGATCCCATTTTAGAGAGACTAAAATCGCTCCAGATCGTGAGTTTCTTGCCTTCAAATTTGAATAATTGCAGTTCTGCATATTTGGCAAAATCGATCCTCTGATTCAATTTGGACTTGAAATTTAATTTGTAAATGATTTGATTGTAGACAAGACCTATATTGACGACGCCCCCTATGGAAGAGACCAGCTTGACTGACATTTTGGTGAGAAAGCCAACGTCTTCCTCAACTTCGGGTAAGACGAGGACTTGAATAGTAGGCTTGAAAATTCACTCAGTTTCTGTTCACTTGGTTTCTGTACTATGCATACCGTTTATCGAATTTTTCTCCAAAGAAATCACTCATCTACTAATAATCGTCTGCCTTCTCTCTAGAATTACAATGAAGATGAAATTAAGGAACTCCGATACGATTGTTAGTATAAAAGACCTGAAACTAGAAGTTGAAAAATGATATTTTAGGTGTTTCTCAACAAGGATATATGATAGCAAGGAGCTCCCATAGCTTCTTCTTCCTTCTGATGGGCCAACTCGATCTGATCTTGCTCCTTGCTATCAAAATATCCCGTAGGAGTGGTTGCTGTCACATTAAACACGTTCAATTTTAAAGTTGGATGTTGCTGCTCCACTCCTCTTGATATTCACCATGTGCTCGAGGTCATCTTACATGACTTCTAAGTTTGATTTTCGGGCATATATCCGAAATGTGGAAGAATTAATGAACATGCTTGCTGCTTCTTCGTTAGGAGAGATTATCTACATGTACATATTTTGTAGATATAGCAAAGATGTAACCGAGCATGGAATATGATTGAAGGGGCAAGTTGATCTCGGTATTTATGGTCATATTTAAGCCACTCATTTCATGAAATTGCCTCTAAACATTCTTCAAGCCCACTTGCATTTGCATCCCTGTTCATGATATCCAAGCTTTTCAATCCCTATTTGAAATAATTCACCTTTATGAATTAATTGAACTTTATCTTGTATACTATTCTTCTTTGTTTAATAGTCTGAATTTTTTCTGTTTCCATCTTCTATTTTAAATGCTTGATATAGCTACTGTGAGTCCAAAGGTGCTTCTGGAGCTCTTCTCGATGTTCCGTGATTGGCAAGAGGGGAAGGTCACGGAGATCAGCCAGACGCAGGTTTGCTGTGTTATGCTTAATACTGTGGCTAAAGAAAAATTCAGTAAATTATGTCCTATCAGAGCACTATAAACGCATAAGACAGATCAAAGAAGGTATCCGTTTAAATGTGGCTTTAGCTTCATTAGAATTAGGTTGAACTTGAATATCATAGAATAATGCATGAATAATCTCAGGTATGGTCGAAGTGGCATAGAAAGCACGCAAAAGATTAATTTGTTATGTTTGAACTTTCAAGCTTGAATTATGATTAACATTTGAGATAGTTGAAGTTAGCATCATCTACATCTAGAATTGCTAATCCTCTGATAGACGAAATGAATGTCCAACCTACAAAGAACTAAATTACAAGATTTGGTACAACTGTTTGATGAAATTGTCATGTTTACCTGAACTGCTGTAATTGGAAAGAGGCCACAAAGGAAACAATATTCTAAAGTGTCTATAAGAACCTTAAAAGTTGAATGTCTGGTCCGCAATCTACTTCTGTCCAGGAAAAGTTTTTACATTTTGGAAAAATAAAGTTAATTTGCTGAATGTTATTGCAGGAAGAGATAGAAAATAAAATAGAAGTTGCAGATGCCTTGGCAGTTAAACTTTTGAACCGCTATAATTTTTCAGCATCAGCAATGAAGACTACATCACAACATCTATCTCAAGGTACTCAGACTGCTCATCAAAACAGCTAAATTAAAGTGAAATACTGACTTGGGATGGGGGACGAATGCCATTAATTTAAAGCTTGCCTGACCTAGACTCAGTATTTGTCTCGCCATCCTGTGAATCTCCCTTTTATACTCTTCTTTAAGTAGTTTTACTCTATCAAGATTTAGGCTTTAACTAGGTCTACTTGGGATACTATTCCTTTCAGTTCCCGCACTGAAGGTAGAGATTGGGGAGCTCAAAGGGAGGTTGACTGAGGTTATTAGTAATTGTGATGCTCTATGCAAGAGAATTGCAGCCGAGGGACCGGAACCTCTCCGGTCATCTGTTAAGCCATTTGCAATTGCCAATGCCAACTCTGAACTTAGCTGTAGTTCTTTGCAAAGAATTTTACCTTCCAAGGAAGACAAGGCTGAATGATGATTTTACTATGTTTTTTATGTTCTTGATAATTGATATAGTCATTAATCAACCAATCATCATCTTTGAGCTTGCTCCATTACCTTAAACAAGTGCTAGAGGGTGAGTTTTTTCTAAGCTATTAGGCAAAAACGTGAGACAATTTGGTTTGAAGTCACCCCATCTGCGAGTCCTTTCAGAAACATTGGTCCATGGTAAGCACTGCCAAAAACAAACGGAAAGCCATTAAGTTGCTTTCCTGAAGCACAGAATTTGGCCGTCGGTGCCTTCTCAATGACAAGCACGTCATGCAATGCAATGCAACGCTACACACTACGTGGCTTCCCAGAGGCAACTACTTCCATGGAATTTTTCTAGGGAACAGTTGGCATCTCATCAATCGAGAGGCATGCGACAAGAAACGTGCTTGCATAAGTTGACAAGTAATTAAACAAAGAACACCAAGTAGCCTAGCGTTCCCCCTCAAACTATAAACTCATTTCGATGCTGCTGAAAAAGAAAATGAGAAATTTGGCTTAAAACTTTCCATCTTTTAAATCAAAGGCTGTCGGTGGCATCCATGCAACGAGCATCAACGAGCTCCCTCTCTTTTCGCCAATTCTATATCTTCATCAACCATCTTCTCCAACTGCTCAAACCCAAATAGAGGCTCCCAGCCAATAACCCTCCTCGCCTTACTAGAATCACCCTTCTATCCCTCTTCGATTGCAAACCCACTTGCCCAAATGCCACCTCCAAGACCTCGTCAACTGTGTGCAACTCCTCATCTGCCTTCTCCTGCTGCAACATCTACCACGTGACCACGTCTCCTGCAAAACTCCAGTCCCTCGACGCCAGTAAATTCTGGTGGACAATTTAGTCATTTCCTATAAAGTTGGACAATTATTTATTGTATTTTTTAGTTTTTCAATAACTTATCAGTTAAGTTACATAATTTGATTCAGATAAAGATAATAAAATAACCCAATAAATGATCTAAGTCAATAGGTCAAAGTTCAGAAAGAAAATGGATCCCGATCAGTGTGGGTCAGGCTCATATCGAGCCTGTGATGGAAAAACCCAATATGAATGTTATACATAATGGTTAAAGTCTTCTACAGTAGCTCATATCATTCGTAAGTACACGGATTCTCTAACCTGTTAAGAGCGCTTACATTTTGAGAAAACTATAGAAACACATTAGTCATGTGTCGGTGAACGATTCCCGTGAAGGTCCCGGAAGATTGTAGCTCGTTTTGGCCATGGAAACTGCTTCGAAAGTTGGAATAGAACCAAAATCAGGTATTCTGCATTTCCTTCATTTATTATCCTTTCATGAATGATCCAGGACACGTAATAAGGTCTAAGCTATATATTACACGTGATATTAGAGCGGTTACGTGATCAGGTTGTTAGGAATGAAGGGTTCTTCGGTTTTCAACCATTAGGGTTTTCGTTCGTTTTTTATTCATTTTTCTATTTTTTTACGTATAAGATTACGTGAAAGTGGTATACATGAAGCTAGCTATGAAAAACAGGTTGGAAACAGTCATAAAGTGCAAAAAAAGGCTCCCGGGGTTGTCAAAAATCGTCCTCCCCATCAGAGGGCAATTATATTGTTAGGCATGTGCACCACACACAGCCCTTGGGCAATTTGGCTGGCATGTGTTTGCGTTCACACGCCAGCCACAGCCAATCACGTGGCACAACAGGTCTACTGACGCTTGCTAGTGTGTGCAATGCATGCGCCTCATGCGACCTGCTCTCCCACAGGTGGGCATATGCGTTGCACGCTCTTGCTACGCGTCTTGATTCGTGAACGGCGTAGATGGGGACACGTGGCTGGCACGTGCAATAAAGGTGCATGAGCGCGTGGTCGCGCGTGTTGCACACACACCAATAGTGACTGCACGCGTGACTGGGTTGTGCGTGCGGTGACATTAGCGCTTTAGTATTGCTAATGTCAGCACATACAAAAATTTCAGAATTTCCATAAGGGAGTCTTGGGTCCTTTTGGGTTAGTTTCCAGGTCAGGAGAATTTTTAAAATAATTTTTCAATTTTCTGGATTTATTACGTTAGTAATTGGACTTCATAAAAAGGTTTTAAAGCCTTTTTAAGCTAATTTTGAGTGAATTTGTGTGTTCCAAACTGCACATAAGGGAGATACTTGAGGTTTCGTGTCTCGTGTCTCGTGTCTCGTGTGGTAGTTTCGGTATTCAGGAAAGCACGATAGTCATTCTTATTAAGATATTTTTAGATAAAAGTCTCAAATAAAGTTTAAAGATAATGTTTTCAGTATTAGTATATGATTATTTGACTGTGCATTTAGTTTTTTACATTTATTGCTGATTTTCACATATAGTATGCCCATATAGGATGTGAGGATAACATAAGGATGTATCCCTTATGTTTGTGGACCTTCCGAGATAATGATGAAGATGTATTCACCAAAGTGGCCGTTCACATCAATATTTTAGATTGTTCTACTTACATGTCTGGGGATGTCTCTGATCTTATGGTCGGTTATTCTGCCCAAAGTTGTTGGCCTACATAGGATTTTAAGATGCGCATAAAGGCATTAGATAGAAGAAAGTCATTGCTTAAATGATCTATTCACCCAAAGGTGGTAGGGTCATGAGAGTTGATAGTTTATACTCTGATCGATTTTATATGGAAGTCTAATTGCATTTATTATGTATTCAACCCAAAGGTATTTCATAATATGTGTGAACAGATTCTTGATATAAATATTGCTTTAATGCTTTAAGTATCGTTATTATCCTGCATTTATATTAATTTTTACATTGTCTTTCTATTTTGCAATCACCTTTTCTATAAACAACAATGTTGTCACTATTGAGACCTTGATCGGTTTCAGTTTCAAAAAGTGGAAGAAGGAAGTTGAGTTTGCCCTGAAAATGGCCGACATCAACATAGCAATGCTTATAGAGAGACCTTCTCCACTTACTAATATCAGCTTAGAAGCTAATAAGGCAGTTATGGCAATCTAGGACGGTCAAATAGGATGTGTTATTTGACAATCAAAAAGTCGATCCCAGATCATCTGCTTAGTGGATCACTGGACACAGTCATAGTAAAGGAGTGTATGGACAACATTTTCCAGAGGTACAAGGTGTCTTCCCATGAGGAGTAGAGCACCTTGATTAAAGATCTATTCTCTGTGAGGTACACAGAAGAAGGAGGCGTCAGAGAGTACATCAACAGGATGGTTTATCTTCAAAGTAAACTGAAGGCACTCGATGTACCCATTCCTGACACACTCATAATGCATCAGGCACTTAATACTCTTCCACGAAAGTTTGAGATGTTGGCGACATCATACATCTCTCAGGATAAGGCCTAGGACATCAATGCCCTGATTTTCTGGTGTGATGCAGTTGAGGAGAAGCTTAATAGTTATCCTCATACACCCCTATATGTAGCCTCCAAAGGCAAGGGGAAGAAGAAGGCCCAATAGTCTAAGGGTAAGGGTAAGAAACCCAATCCCTCTCCACAAATTCAGATTGGACAATCTAACATTGCCAATAACGCAAATGACATGAAGAGTATGAGGTGCTTCTTTTGTAAGAAGAAGGAGCATAAGAAAGTTGATTGCCTAAAGTACAAACTTTGGAAAGTTAAACAGGAACTATCAGGTAACTCCTCGGCCTACATCATTCATGAATCCAACTTAGCTATAGTCACATTAAGTTTTTGGTGGTTAGATAGTGGAGCTTCTAATCATGTTACTTCTATAATGTAGGGATTCAGATCCACGAGAAGGCCAACTAAAGAAGAGGAGAAGCTGATGGTCGGCAACAATGAAGAGGTGGAAGTTTTGTATGTAGGGGATGTAGCTTTGAACCTCGATACGGGATTTGTACTGATTTTACGAGACACTTTCTATATATCATCTTTTAGAAAAAATATGATCTCTATATCAGTTTTGGATAAAGAGGGTTATCGTTTTGTATTTGATACTTCGGTTGTAAATGTAACATCCCAGATTACCCGCTTACAGATATTGTCCGCTTTGGGCCTTGGCTCAGCCAAACCCTCACAGTTTTGCTTTTTTCGAGGCCTTCTCAGGAGGTCACCCATTCTGGTACTACTTTCGCCTAAGCACATTTAACCTTGGAGTTCTGATGGGATTCGGTGCATTAGGTCATGGAAAACACGTCTATAAGGGAGAGATATTTGTACCCTTATAAGGCGTACTTCGTTCCTCTCTCCAACCGATATGGGATATCACACTCTTCACCCTCTTAGGGCCCTGCCCTCTTTTGGAGCCTTGCCTAGCTAGCACAACGGGTCGGGTGCCGACTCTGATACTACTTGTAACAGTCCAGATCACCCACTCACAAATACGCTGTTACAGTAAATATTTCTATTAATGCAAGACATATCAGAATTGCCTTCTTATCCTACGGATTATATAGAATGTGTCTTACCCCTAACAAAATGTATGCTTATTCTTATATTGCCGAACTTGTTACTCGTAAGAGAGCCTTCATATCACTACAAGAAATAAGTGGTTTATCGACGGAACAAACCGTCGGTAAATGGCGAAATTCCGTCAGTAAAATAATTCATCGACGGAAATAAATGACGGACAAAATCGTTGCTAAAACGGTCGTAGTTAAAGTTATCAACGAACAATTTTCATCGGTAATTTATCAACGGACAACTATATTTACCAACGGTCGATGTTCTGTCGGTTTGTATAGTATACCGACAAAAGATGTAAACGACATAACCATCGGTAACTTTTACCAATGGACAACTTTTTGTCGATAAACCGAAGTTAATGTAATGGAAAAGTTTTCATATTTACCAATGGAATATAAAATACCGTCACAAAAACAAATCTAATTTACTGGCGGACTAGTTTCCGTCGATAAACCGAGTTAATAAAATTGTAAAGGTATGCATATTTATTGACGGAATACATAATACTGTCGCAACACAAATCTAATTTACCAATGGTGTTAGGATTTTCGTCGGTAAAATACATTGATATTCCGATGGTATTTTATATTCCGTCGGTAATAAGAAGTAAGAAATTGTTTTTAAAAAATCCATGATCTTGTGATAAATGCATAATTTTAAGAGTTATCAATTATCTGTGCATAATAAATTAATTTGTATATATATATATATATAATTTGTTTAATCAGAAAATTAATTGATGATGTAAAGTTAAAATTATTTTAATTGATAATAAAAACATTACACTGTATATAACTTATGTTTGTAATTGAAAGCAAATGACTAGGACAAGCTAATGTCGTGGTGATCGCGAGTGCTCTGAGCTGCTAAGCCTCTCCTTCAACTGTTCCATCTCCTGTCTCATTTTAATAAATATGAATACTTATTTTAATAAATTAGTTTAACATATACAATTTAATAAAAACATGCTTGCAAATATGCACACATAAAAAGTAAACAAAACCTCATCATTTAAGAGAGCATCAATGAAATAACGAATTCACATAATTAAGGTAATTGGAACAATAACATAAGTCAAACTCGTCCTATATAAATTCGTACATAACCGAAGTTCATACTACAAACAAGTTTCACATCATGCAAGCCATATCAATTAAAAATGTAGGAAGTTCAGATGGGATGTTCATACCGTAAACAAATAAACCAAGAGCACAAAAACGTAGTAAAAAACATAATCACTTACCTCAACCGAAAAGCAGAAGGATCTTCCTGAAGTACGTGACGGAAGATGATGATGACAAAACTAGAATGAAAAATATAGAAATTGATACAAATGTTATTAAAATGTGTGAAAATTCATTGTTGACATTGTCACGCCATATAGGTAAATGAATGTCATTTGAATACCTGTGAAAACTTCTCTTCAATTTCCTTCAAAGTATAAATACTGGCAACAAATGAGTTCCTACAACCAAGAACAACACCGTTCACAGTTTAGAAAGCAGGATATGTT
>JAOSBP010000206.1:9045811-9057743 GCA_027563825.1 Erythroxylum mucronatum
ATTTTTATGTGCTATACAACCCGATGGATATCCAAAAACTCGAACAACCCAATGGATTTAGATATGGGTAGTAAATCATAAAAACCAATGGATATGGATATGGATATGGGTTTAGTCATAAAAAATGGATATGGATATGGGTAAAGTAAAACCCGAACCGAACCCTACCCATTGCCATCCCTACTTCCATCTAACTAACTTAACTAACTTTTCTAGATTTCTTCTCAACTGCCTTTACGTCGTTGCATGGCTCGCATGTAGGCGGAAGTTTCCCTCTTTACGTCTGCATTTCTGTGACATTGCTACTACAATCTCCTCCTTGGATCAGAAATTCAGCTTCTGAATTCCCACCAAACTTCTCAACTGTTCGAATCGTGAAACATGAAATCCTTTGGTGAACAAATCAACCACCTGCTTTTCTGTTCTTATATACTCCAGCTTCACTTCTCCATCTTTCTGTACATCTCTCAGATAGTAGTATCTAAGCTTAAAGTGCTTAGTCCTACCATTAAATATCGAATTCACCGAGATAGCAATTGCTGCTTGATTATCAACATACATCACTGTAGGATCTTGTACAATCACTTGTAAATCTGACAACAGCTTCCTAATCTAGATCGCCTGTTTTGTTGCTGAAGTAGCTGCAACTAGCTCAGCTTCAGCAGTCGATAACGCTACCACTTCTTGCTTCTTGGAACTCCATAAAAAACATGTTGATCTGAGAGTAAAACAAAATCCTGTAGTGCTCTTCATGTCCTCCGAAGAACCTTCCAATCACTATCCACATAGCACTTCAAATTACATGTTCCAGTCTTCCTATAGCACAGTCCATAATCCAAGGTACCTTTAAGATACCGCAAGACTCTTTTCACTGCAATTAGATGTTGCTTTCCTGGATTACTCATGAATCTGGAAAGTACACTCACAGCAAATTGAACATCTGGTCTAGTAGCTGTGATGTACATGAGGCATCCAATCATGCTTATATACCTTCTGTTATCAACCTTTTCATGCTCACCATTCTGCAACAGACTCTGTTTTGGACATATTAGAGTTGAGACAATTTTACACTGATCCCATTGAAACCTTTTAAGCACATCACTTATGTACTTCTTCTGGCTCAAGAGGATCTGCGCTCTCCTTTGATTCAACTCCATACCCAGAAAGTACTTCATCAGACCAAGATTAGTCATCTCGAATGTACTCATAAATTGAAGTTTCAAGCTACTGATTTGAGCACTTGAGCTTCCAGTTAAGAGTAAATTATCTACATAGATGAATACTACAGCTACATGGCCTCCCTCAATTTTTACATAGAGTGTCGGTTCGCTGCTGCTCCTTTGAAAACAAATTTGCAACAAAAAAGTATCCATCTTTGAATACCAACATCTAGGGGCTTGCTTCAGCCCGTATAACGCCTTATTCAATTTATACACTTTTTCTTCTTCTCCTTTTATGATGAAGCCTTCTGGTTGTTCTACAAAGATCTCCTCATTCAGCTCTCCATTTAAGAATGCCAATTTAACATCCATCTGATACACCTCCCATTCCTTTTCTGCAGCTATAGCCAGGATTAACCTTATAATTTCTAATCTTGCAACAGGCGCGAAAGTCTCACTGAAATCCACCCCTTCTATCTGTGCATATCCTTTCATAACTAGTCGGGCTTTATATCTACTGATGGAGCCATCCAGATTCATCTTGAGCTTAAACACCCATCTAAGACCAATTATCTTTTTGTTTATTGGTCTATCAACAAGTGTCCAGGTCTTATTTTTGTGTATCATATCTAACTCCTCCTGCATTGCACATTTCCATTTTGTATTCTTCAAGGCTTTTTGCACATGAGTTGGTTCACATATAGTTGGATTGCTCCTTTCATAGATATATGCTAAACTTCTTGTTCCTCTTACAGAGACTAGGTCATCATCTTCTTCATTCTCATCATCTGCTTCATCTTCAAAAATTTCATCATCAATTATAGGAGAATCAGTGAAATTCGTACTTGTATAATATTTGACAGGGTGTTCATCATCTTTTTGTATTGAATCTTGTTCTGTCCTCTACCAATTCCATTGCTTATCTTCAAGAAATGGACATCTCTACTAACTTTAACTTTGCTCTGGTCAGGGAAGTAAAGTCTATATCCTTTCGTGACATCTGAGTATCCCACGAAGATAGATGGTTCACTTTTGTTGTCTAACTTTCCTCTTCTGGCTTGTGGTACATGAGAATAGCGTAAACTTCCGAAGATCTTCAGATTCTTGAGCTTAGGCTTCATCCCACACCACATCTCATACGGCATCTTCCATTCTAGCGCTCTGGTGTATAGTCTGTTCAGGAGAAAACAGGCTGTTCGTGCAGCTTTTGCCCAAAACTTCTTGGGAAGTCCCTTCTCCTCCATCATACATATCACCATTTCCATCACTGTCTGATTTCTTCTTTTTACCACCCCATTTTGTTGTGGGTGTAGGATGTAGTCAACTGATGCTTGATCCCAGCTTCCTTGCACAACCGCTCGAATTTCTCTGAGGTGAACTCTTCTCCATTGTCTGTTCTTATTGATTTGATTTTCTTACTGCACTGATCTTCTACTAGGTTCTTGAAGTCTTTGAAAATGTCTGCTACTTCTTCCTTACTTTTAAGACAATAAAGCCAAGAATATCTGGAGTAATCATCAATCATTAATAGAAAATACCTACTACCACTTAATGATTCTTCAGCTATGGGTCCATACATGTCCATATGAATCAGTTGTAATGCTTCAGTAGCTCTCCATGAAGATCTGTGAAATGGGAGTCGAGCTTGCTTTCCTTTGAAGCAAGTTGTGCACTGAGATCCATCTCCAAGCTTCGTAGGAAGGTCATCAACCAGCTTCTTCTTCACCATTTCTTCAAGACCTTTCATGTGAAAATGCGCCAACCTTTTATGCCAAAGATCAGTTTCCTGAACATTACTGACCATGGCAATCTGTTGGACATCCTCCATTCTTAAAGAAAAGCATTTATTTTTCATTTTAACTTTGAGAATCTCCTTTCCAGTCGTATCAATAATCCTACACTCATCATTTTCAAAGAACACATTGAACCCCTTTTCAATTAATTGTGCTACACTAAAGAGACTATGGTGGATCTTAGCCACGAATAGAACATCTGAGATTGTGCTAAGACCCTCCTTGGTGTAAATCTCAACAACTCCCTTCCCTTCCACTGAAATGCACTGCCCATCTCCAAGCTTAATATTTGCATGAAATGATCGATCCAGCTGCGTAAACATGTTAAGATTGGAAGACATGTGGCTTGTACAGCCACTGTTTATGATCCATTCGGTTGAAGGCGACTCCACCAAATCACAAGTAACTATAAAAAGCTGCTCCTCTTCTTCGACAACTTAAGCTTCAGCAGTGGAGTGACCAGATTGTTTCTTACAAATCGCCTACATATGTCCCTTCTGATTGCATTTCCTACACACAACATCAGGCCTCTTCCAGCATCTGTAAGCCAAATGATTCGACTTACCACAATGGGGGCACGGATTGTACTTGGCATTTTTATCTCCCGATTACGTCTTGGATTGTCCCTTTTGATGGTTTTGAGTTTTCTGTGCCTTAGAACCACCCTTCGACCACTTCTTCTTGGTTTTTTCTTGATCTTCATTCTTTGTGGATGCCTTATAGGCACCCTCAGTAGTGTCACTCTTCCTCATCAAATGCCTCTACTCTTGTGCTTACAGAGCACTTACAACTTCAGCCAGCTTGATACTGGACATATCCTTCGTATATTCCAGAGAAGCAATAGTTGCTTCATACTTCTCTGGAACAGAGATCAACAACTTCTGGACGATTCTTTCATCTTTAAATTCAACATCAAGAAGTCTAATTTGATCAGCCAACTGACACAACTTCTTCGCATAAATCTTGGCAAACTCACCTTCTTTCATCTGGAGTCTATCAAATTCCCTCATAAAGTTAAGCACTTTCATATGCTTAACTCTTTCATCTCCCTGGTACTCTTGTTTCAAGAAGTCCCAGATTTTTTTTGCTGAATCCATCTTCATGATTCTTGTAAAAATGGAGGGAGCTAACGCCTGATACAGACAAGATCAGGCACGAGCTTTCTTGGTGATCCTCTCCGTCAACCATCTCAGCTGAGGTATGGTCGCATCTTCTGTAGGCACTTCAACAACATAATCATCTTCAACAAGTTCTCACCTGTCCTTGCATGTACATTTCCATTTTAATTGCCCAGATTGCGTAACCTTCACCATTAAACACTGGAGGCTGCAGGCCTTAAGGTAAGTTCTCAGCCATCTTTGATGAACTTCTCTAAATCACAGCGCTCCAAGAATAATCACCAATCGTCGGATCTTCAATAAAGCTCCTCACTCAATCACACACTCACCGGTCCCTCAAAAAATAAAAGCTTTGATACCAATTTGAAGTCGTTATCTATCTATCATATGACTATCTAAAAAAACGTAAACCAAATTGTTGAAGAAAGAACGATAGAACAAAAGAAAAACTAGAGAGAGAAAGAACAAAACCAAAAATGGGGGCAAACAGAGGATATCAAGGACTCAGTGAATTTTTGAGTTTTCTTTTATTAGATCGAAAGTATACAATTGTATGTGACTTCTATACATTTATAACACTTCTCATCTACTAACTTCCATCTAACTGACTTAACTAACTTTTCTAGATTTCTTCTCAACTGTCTTTACGTCGTTACATGGCTCGCATGTAGGCTGAAGTTTCCCTCTTTACGTCTGCATTTCTGAGACATTGCTACTACAGATGTAATGTGAAACTCTTTCCTTCCATCCTATTTCATTTTATTCTATTATAAACCCTCCTTCCAAATGATGGAATAATATTACATTTCATTAATAACCACCCAACCAAACATAACCTTAATCTCAATTCCAAGTATATCAACTCTTGCACATTTAAGGGCACTCGTTTCCTCCCTCTTGAAATGAGTACTAATAAAACTCCTCACAAATTGGATTAATAATTTTTAAAATTAAAATTATATTTAATTTCTTTACTAGTTCAACTAAATAACTAAAGATAGTAATAAAAAAGTGTTCATTAATCACGCGAATGATGAGAAATTAAAACACATAAATTCACGTTGAAAATGACTAAAATTTTATGCTCAGAGTTATCACAATTCTATTTCAAGTAAATCTCATATTTTAGAGTTCTATTTCGAATAAAATATATATTTTAGAGTTATATTTTGAGTAAACTTCTAGTTAGGGTGTAATTTTTCATTATAAATAGCATAAGGAGGGTAGAATTTTTATCAGTAAATTCGATCTCTTTTGAACTTTTCTTTAAATCTTGGATTAGAGTTGGTATATTTTTTATTCTTAGATTAGTACGTTATTTCTACTTTACGTTAGGTGGGGTTAGAGCTTTGAAAAACTAAAGTTTGGCCTTCTAATAATGGCCAACAACACCAATAAGAAAATTCATGGGTTGCCCAAAATTTGGAGAGCAATTGACGAATAAAAGGAGTTAAATCACAATATAGAATAATAATTGGTAAAGATAAGAGTTCACTTGTAACTATTATTGCAAGGATAAAATAATAGGAGAACTAGGATCAAATTGATAAGGAAGATGGCCTTACAATAGATTCTTAAGTTCAAAATCGTGCATTATAGATTTATAACAATAGTTCTAGCAATGAGAAAGAAGTTCTTTATTAAAGACATGATAAAGAAGAATATAAGTATAAAATAAAGGCAGATTTCTCTTCCTTTAGTGGTGATTTAGATATAGAAGCATTTTTGGATCAGTTAATAGAGGTAGAGTATTTCTTTGACTATATTGAGATTCCTAAGGAGAGGAAAGTCAAGTTGGTAGTTTATAGATTAGAAAGGGGAGCATTAATATGATGGGATCAACCGAATGAGACTAGGAGAAGAGTTTATAAAAGTCTAGTTTGTTCATAAAGGAGGATGACATAATAATTAAAGGGGAGATTCCTACCACCAGATTATGAAAATATATCTTTTATAAAAACTACAATGCTACCAAGGAAGTAAGATGTTCATTAATATACCACACAGTTTTTAACATTAGTAACCTATAATCAATTATCTGAAATCTAACCCCAATAAGCTTTAAGGTACTTGATAGGATTGAAGTCAAATATAAGAGATAAGATTGAGATTTAAATGGTATTGACAATTTAAGATGCCAGGCACTTGGCTATGAATGCATAATTTATGCTAACTGAGAATTCAAGAGAGTTTAAGTGGTATAGAAATGAAAAGACTTCCATTAAGAAAGGAAAATAGGTGTTAATATAGCGTCGACATATGCTAG
Source organism: Erythroxylum mucronatum (assembly GCA_027563825.1). Classification (NCBI taxonomy): domain Eukaryota; kingdom Viridiplantae; phylum Streptophyta; class Magnoliopsida; order Malpighiales; family Erythroxylaceae; genus Erythroxylum; species Erythroxylum mucronatum. The sequence continues at coordinate 9,052,149 of JAOSBP010000206.1, forward strand.
TGGTGGGAAAAGCAACACTTATGGTAAAAGTTCAATCAAGGTAGGTTTATCAACCTCAAAATCTGCTGATCCTTATGCCAAACCCATCCCGGCTAAGTGTTATAGACGTAATGAATCAGACCATAAATCTAATGACTACCTAAAAAGGGAAGTGGAAAATATGGTGGAGCAATATGAAGATTACGAGGAAGAAGAAAAATGTGCACCTAAAGGATATGATTGAAAGCAATAAGAGAAAGAGGATGATGATACTTTTGTAAGAGTGATTAGAAGGTTAATGATATCCCATAAAGAGTAAGATGATTTGTAAAGACATAAGCTTTTTTGGCAAGGTGTATAATGTAAGGTAGCTTATATGAGTTAATTATTGATGGAGATAGTTAAGAAAATATTTTAAGTAAGACAATGGTGAATAAATTAAAGTTGACTACTATGCCACATCTCGAGCCTTATAGGATTAGATACATCAAGGATGTTTGAGAAATCTTTTCTAATGAACGCTGTAAGGTCTCATTCTCATTTGGTAAATATTGTGATGAGCATTATTTTAATGTTGATGATATGGATGTATTCCAAATATTTTTTTTGATAGACCATGACAATATGATATTGATGCAATATATTCAGGCAAAAAAAATATTTACCAATTTATGAAAGATGGTATGAAATATGCTTTAGTACCACTCAGTAAGAAAAAGAGTGTGAAACCCTATACAAAGAGGAGAAAAAACCTTTATTACAAGGAAAAAAGAATAAATAAAAAATAATGAGTGAGATAAAAGAAACAAGAGAGGTGTATTTATTAATTATAAAAAGAGAAGATGTAAGAGAAGTGATTAATTGATTATTTATTGGGGATGTAGTTCTTGATGATTTATCGATAAATGCTTACTTGATTATTTATTTATTCCCTAATGTTTTTTAATTAAAGTTTATTTTGCATCTAAGATACTTCTTTTGGTTTATATTTTGGTTTAGGTATAAGTTGGACGAAAAAGAACCAAAATAAGTTAAATTCATAGTTTTGGGCAGTTTTGCTACTGTTCAATCTTATTTTCCTTCATGGTTTAAAATGAGATGAATTAGGGTGAAATCGAGGATAAATAACAAAATAATTAAAGTTATTTTAGAGGAAAATGCTCGTGCAAAGAAGTATTCGCCTGTGTAAGTGGCTTACACAGTCATGTGAGGGACCATATAAGTGAATATAAATGTTTACGACTTCAAAGACAATTTTTCCTATGTGAAAATGTACACACCTGTGTAAGTTATTTACACAATTATATATGTTATCTATGTAAATCTTTGGAATCGTGTGCCTTTGCAATTTTCAAAGAATTAAAGCAAGGTTAATGGACACGATCGCCTATATAGACATTTGGCTAACCGTATCCACTCTAAAAACCCTAATTATAAAGTATAAAAGGCAATTAAAGAGGCTAATTAAAAAGGTGTATACATGAAGGACATCCACATATGCTTATTTTTCTCTTTGGATGTGTTCTTTAAAGAGCTATGGGTGGCTAATTCTCTTCCTTCTAGTTCAAGGGCACATCAAATCCTAATCACATGTTTGTGTATAGATTGATTCCAATAATAATTTTCTTATCCCTCTTTTAAAATTGACATCTATAAAGTTTATGATTTATGTATGAACGATTTAGATAGGGTATGGTAGATCATTCATGTACAGATTTACTACCAAAATTATGATTACAATACATAATTATTGTCAATCTAATTCATGTGTGTCAAAGTAATGATTATGCTTCATTAAGGATAACATATCATAAGTTAAATAATCTAATCTTGTTTGATTATTGCTTATATTAGCCTATTTTCCTGATTCTTAATGCTACTGTTACACTAAATCTAGAGAGCCTATTCTAAGTTGTTTGACAGTTATATTTAATTAAAGAACTTATTTTAATTAGTTAGAATCTAAGAAAAAATTAGGATTAATAGAGCTTATTGTTAATCTATGGTTAACAATTTCAAAGGAAGGAATAGAAAAAATGTTGCACTTAATTATGCATGTTTATATAAAGGCTAAGATTGAACTAAGAATTAGGCTTAAATCCCTTGATTACTCTTTATAAATTTGATTTGTTTTTTATAGTTTAATTTTATTTGATTGGATTAATCAAATTCTTTTAAACCCTCTATTTTATTACACTAATTAGTCCAATAAAAAATTCTTTTGGGCTTTAATTTTTGGTATGCTCAACACATATAAAAAAATTTAGTGTCGTTGCTAGAGAGTGGTGTTAATTTGGATTTTGTATTTGGTATCAAATGTTGTTTTATATATTTGTCTATAATCAATTTTTATATTTGTTTCTTGATCTTCTTTATGCTTGCTAGTGTTTATGCATGGTAAGGTCTCTTCGTCAAGGGCCTTTATAATTTTTTAGTTCGAGTTGTTAAAAATATATTAGTTTATTAATTAATTTCTCAATCTTCGTAAATTAATAAATTTTTATAAACTAAAATAAATCAATTAATTTTTATTTAATAATCTCTTTTTTCAATTAACTTCAAATTTTTTGATAGATAAAGATAATATTTTTCAATTATATTTTAAATTCTTTAATTTTATTTAATCTTTAGGTAATTTTATGATAACTTAATATTGATTGAACCTTTTAATCTTAAACTTTTTATTTTACCGATTTAACCTTTGTTTCGATTTTTAAAACATTAAGAAAAAGTAACACATGATTTAGTGGACATGAACAACAAATATAACTATTTTATGGTTTGGCTATAAGGACCAACAAATATGGCTATTTTGAGAGTTTATTAACAGCAAGGACACAAAAAAAAAACAGAATTTAACTAATAAAGCTAAGGCTGAAGGCAGCACCGAAGAGAGCATATAGAGATGTATTTAATTAAGCTAACAATTTTTGATAAGATTCACATAGCGCACGGTGACATACTGGCAATGATGTTTTATACCTCCATCTCCATTCAATATTATAGCCGAATTTAAATAGTAGGAGGAAAAGATACCCACAAATATAAGAAATCAGATCCTTTGTCTAGTTTTACTTTGTCTTATTCTGTTTTATGGAATCTTAGTCATTAATGTTGCAGGACCCACACGGGACCCACACGGACCTTACATAAATAAATGGCCGAGATTTATTAGATACAATAAGACACCATAATATTAGACAGAAAATCTGAACTCCAAATATATCAGGGTGAGGTTGCTTTATGCAATCCCTGGTCTTAACCGAGGCACAAAACAATGTGTAAATCCATTTTATTAACCTTCTCTCATGGATTCTACAGTATGTCTCGCTCCAGGTCTCAGCCCAAATCTTCAAAAACCGTAAAGACGGAAGGATCTCTCAGACTTTGTCTACAAACATTTTTGTCACATCTCCTAGACCATACAAGCAGAAGCATATAAAGTAATCAACATGCAAAATTTATATATAAAAAAAAGTAATCAACATGCAAAGCTTTAAGCAAGCTTCTTAATCTCTAGGAGACTCGTGTTCTTGGCTTCCTTTCCTTTTGGAAAACAACCATCCCATAATAGGTCCCAGAGACCTTCTCTTGCCTGTAGTCTTCTTCACAGAAGGAGGTCTTTCTAGCATTTCCTCTTTGGTCACAATAACTTTGGTCAATGAAGGAGGGCTGGCAAACTTCACGTATCTCTTCTTCTGATACTCCTTCGTAGCTTCTTCGGAGGGGCTCTCCAGGTTCGCCACCCTCGCCGTGTTCTCGACGAATTTGAGGTCTTCAATCTCATGCTGAAGTGGCCGTTTCTGGTACACGTCTCTTCCCTTTAGCCATTGCAGTTCCCTTTTTGCTTGTTCTAGCTCTTCTCTCAGAGACTTTATACAGTATGTCATTAGGTTACCTTCTTCTCTGGCCCTTTGGAGGCTAAGCTTCGTCTCTTCAAGCTCGGCAGTTAAGGTGTCAATTCTTGATCGAGCTTGTAACCCACTCTCGCTTCCTGCAGTTTTTATCTGATGAACCCAAATGTTACGTTTCATATGACGGGTTCGAGTTAAAAACATATATACATATTCTTTAATTTAATGGAACTATCATCTCTTAATATGGTCACTTCACATTACTCGACCATAGTCTTCTTTTCTTTTTCTTGTTTTTGATACTGAAATATGGTTTAATTTTTTCAGGTGGCTTCAACAGTACTGTTCTTATTCATCAATAAACATCCAGTTCTGATCAAAATTTTCAGATTAGAGATCTAACCAGAATTTACAACTTCTATCGCAGAGTTTTTGACCTGCAGGTTTTAGCTAAAACTTGCTTGCTTAAAATGTTGATAGTTCACATTCTCTCCTGTCGTCTCTATAAGCTTAGCAACTAAACCCACCAGATAAAGCCAACTAACGAAACAGACAACATAAGGGGCATGCAAAACTGGGAAAGCATACCTCTTTAAGCTTGTTGGCGTATATCTCTCCAGCTAAAACTCTTTCTCCAAACAACATTACTGCTTCTTTAACAGACCTGAACGGAGATCTAGTGTCGATCTCTGCTCGTCCCGTAATCACCAACTTTCCTGCCTCTTCATTGTCCATACTTTGGGCTTGGTAAGAGAACCGCCCACTTGGCTGAACAGAAAACGGAGAACGTTACGAATGAATCTATGTGGTGACAAGGAGCTACTTTAAATACAAGCTTTCACAAAGAGAGGAGAAGATAAGATATGGTTATTGAAGAGGTCGTTACTAATGTATGTAGAAAGGTGATGAATACGGCCTTACTTAGATGGTGGTTTAACTAAAAAAAGATCATGGCCACTAATTTTCTTCTTTCTTCGCGTCCACTTCACTGGAATTTTGTTAAGTGAAGTTGACAAGCCTGGTGGTTGGACCATCCATCCTTTGATTCGTTAGTTTTGATAAATGTGCGCGAAAGCTTTCCCGCGCTCATCTTCGATTAAGACATGTCTCCTTTCTTGTGGAGCCCCCTTTTAATAAAGGGCCGTTTGTTTGGGACGAATCCCCTATTTAATATTATGAGGTATCTTATTTTGTTTTATTAATCTCAGTCGTTCATTTATGTAAGTTTCGTATTTATTTTATGTGAGACCCACACGAGATTCACATAAATGAAGCTGAGATTTATAAGACAGACTCCTCATCAAGGGAGGAGAGTACCGAAGCCTCAGCAGCCCAAAAAAATGCTGAGGCTTCCTTAGTAGTGAGCCTATTCGATCACAGATGCAGTCACCTGTTCCGTCAGAGCAAGTGCCTACCTCGGATCCAATCAATAGATAATTTAGACAATTCGGACTCTGTTTGTTCTATTTTTCTTACTGTGATGACTGTGTACTGTTTTTATTTTTTGTTAATATATAAAATTTAAAGATAAATTATTAATAAAATTTGTTAATTATTAAAATAAATAATTAAAATTTAACTTTTTAATTATAAATTAATAGTTATTTTAAATAAAATAAATAAATCATAATTTTATTTAAAAACAAAAATTACCTTTTGTTTTCACGATTTTATGAAAAAAAAAGTTTTTTAACTAAACAAAAATGAAATATAATAGAAAATAAAAATAAAAAAGAGTTAATTTTTTGTTTCCTTTTCAAAC
>JAOSBP010000206.1:9057843-9071679 GCA_027563825.1 Erythroxylum mucronatum
TATGTTATGTATTGAGAAGGATATGTTGGACAATATTGATCTTGATAATATTATTAATGATTTTGCATCTAGAAATGTACGGAGAAATTGTTTTTCATAAATAACCATCCTCTATGTATTTGTTAGTGTTATAATTATTTAATATTTAGTTGATTACGTAAATAAATTAATAAATTGAGTCATTTATATTTCATACAAACAGTGACGTAGCTACATGGGGGCATGGGGGCCCCCAAAGCTTTTTTTAAAAAATATTTTTAATATATATATATATATATAATGAAATAGTTATTTAAGGGTTAGTGAGGTACTGGCCCCTCCAAGATTTAAAAAAATAAATATTTGGGCCCTCCTATATTAAATTTCTGGCTCCGTCACTGTATACAAATATGTAAATTTAAGTATATTATCAATTTATTGGGGTCCTTTTTTTTTATTTCGCCCCGGGCCTATAAAACTATAGGAACGACCCTGGCGAGATCCATGCGAGATTCACATAAATGAAGCTGAGATTTATGGGACAGACTCCTCACCAAGGGAGGAGAGTATCGATAAGTCAGCAGACTGAGGCTTCTTTAGTAGTGATTTGATCACAGATGCAGTCACCCGTAAGAGCAAGTGCCTACCTCGGGGATCCAATCAATAATCTCATAATACACAATTCGGACTCTGTTTGTTCTATTTTTCTTACTGTTGACTGTGTTTTATTTTTTGTTAATATATAAAATTTAAGGATAAAATTTGTTAATTATTAAAATAATTAAAATTTAACTTTTTAATTATAAATAGAACAAAAAATTACCTTTGTTTTCACGATTTTATGAAACAAATTTTATCCTTAAATTTTATTATTATAGTTATTTTAATTATTAATAGTTATTTTAAATAAAATAAATCATAATTTTATTTAAAAACAAAAATTACCTTTGTTTTCACGATTTTATGAAAAAAAAGTTTTTTTAACTAAACAAAAATGAAATATAATAGAAAATAAAAATAAAAAAGAGTTAATTTTTTGTTTCCTTTTCAAACATTTTTTAATCATTATTTTCTTAACTCCGTTTTATACGGTCATCAACTTAATTCCAATTTGAGGCTCTTTAATTTAAAATAACACATTAATAAAAATTAATAATATAAGAGAAAATCAGAATAGGAATGTTCTTTTCCGGCAATTCTCAACCTTGAAAATTTAGTAAAACTAATTCCGGCAATTCTCAATCTTGATCATCAAACGCCAGATTGTTATTTTGTTCCACAACCACTACATGCGTGATAGTGTGTAGTAAACTGAAATCCAAAAATTAAAACGAAAGAGAGCTGGTGTCGAGAAAGACAGCCAAAAAAATCAACCAGCCAGCAACCTTCTACTAATCTTCTTCTTCCGTATGAAAGCGCAGGTGTTTCCCTTTTGGAGTTGGCACGCCCTTTAGACGAGTGACGCTGGGTGAGACAACATCTTCCACTGTCTCAACTATCTCATCATCATCACTGTTGTACACGAACCTTGTGTGCTTCCCTGCAAATCCCTCATTCATGCTCATCTTCCTAATGCCTGCACAAAGCTCCTCAAACAAATCATCATCTTCTTCATACTTCTCGTCTTCTGTTTCTGCTTTATCTTCTTCAGATGCTTCTTCCCCTTCAAATACTTCTTCATCCTCTTCATCACCATGGCTACTTGTGTTGACCTGCATAGACCAGATAGAGGCACTATCATCGTCGGTCGGCCACGACTTGTCCTTGCTTTCACCTGATAGCGCTTCTTCTTGGTATGTAAGTACAGAGGAGCATTCTTCTGATAAGTCAGTGGCATCAGATTTTTCAGAGAAGTCCAACAACAGTGACCTTGTAAGGCTCTTCTGAGATTCCAGACTTTCTTGCTTCCCATCAAAACTGCCAACAACCACCATCTGAAACCATAATCACAAGAAAAGAACATCAATATGAGTGAAGTGATACGGAATTTGCGGATTTGCCGAACCATGTTCGACAGTTGAGAGAATTGACCTGGCCAATGTTCAGTTGTTCTTGAACGACCGGCAAAGGAGTGACGGATTGGCTATTAAAGTCTACATCAGAAAGATTTGGAACTTGAGGTGTATTTGCTGGAGTTGGTGCAAGAAGTCCCAATGGGGAATTGAGATGGAGGATTTGGCGGTTGTCCAATGAAACCTTTGAGAGCACAGCCTCTTCTTCAACTTTCTGCAACAGGGTCTTAACTTGACCCCTCAACAATGCCTCTCCAGACCCAGGTGTTTTGTTCTTCACACTAACACCTCTCTGCTTCACTATGGAAGACGATGGTGTCCCTAAACTTCCCATAGCAAGCCCAACAATAGGTGAATCATTCGTTATATCGATAAGTGCAGATCGATCTTGTTGCTTCGCATCTCTTCTTGATTTCGAAATGCTTTTCTCAGATTCCTCAATCTTCCCTGAAATGTAGTCAAAGAAAACAAGATGAAACCATGAGAAAAATCGAGCAGATCCTTTTTAAAGAACCCATCAATGATTCAACAAAAAGAAACAGATTCTTGAATATCTTGCACTGTAGATCCATTGAGTATCACTGTATAAGAAGAGTTTGAATAAAATCGAACGACCATTACTTACTTGACATTGGAATACTACTGTTAGCAGTATTGGTGTTAATCGCAGCCCGAGTCTGCGATCTTGTGACTCTTTTCATCGACGATGGAGTTTCCATTGATGGATGTTGAAACCTCAACGAAATATTCGCGCAGGAAAGAGGAAAAGCTAGAGAGATAGATCAAATGAAAGCAAATTAAAAGTGGAAAAGAAAAAAGACAAAGTGCATGACACAGGGCTTCGCGAGGGTTTATAAAAGAGGGACTTCGGGTTTGAACGGTAATATGACCGTTAGAGCGTAACCTGTGTAAAAAACTAGCCGTTGGAAGTGGTGAAATTCGAACAGTTGTTTCCATTTACGCTGTTCCTTTGGTAAGCAAAGTAAGATATACTGGGCCTTTATTCATTATGTGGACTCAAAGCCCATTTACAGTAAAGAGAGCCTATCTGTCCTTGGGTTGACAAATGGCAAGGCTTGGATCTACCAACAAAATTCACAAAGCCCATAATTAAATAATTTTTAAGAAAAAAATTGAATTTAATCTTTTATTTTTATTAAAATTTTTACTTATCTATTTGAATAGTAAATTATTTTTCTTTAAATGTAATAACAGTGTCCTAATTAAAAGGTATTTCTAATTATAACTTAAAGTTTATAATATATTTAATAAAAATATATATATTATATTTTTATTAAATCGAGTTTTTTTCTTAATGTTAGTATTTCTTACTTAACATGTTAATGTAGTGAAAAAAACAAGATTTTTGCTATATTAATAATTTTGAGTTGAGGCAAATCATAAAATATTATTGCATTTTTAGTCATTTAGTCGATAGCAAGATTTTGAAATTCGGACCGGACGTCGAACCAGAGGTCTTATTAGTCACCAGTTCGACCGATTCAACTAGTCCCAATAGCCTACCGGTCACCAGTCGAACCGGCCAGTCTGATTCGGGTTTCAAAACCATGGTCGACAGGAATCTCTTACTCGGTGCATTGCTGATGTGGAACTTTTGTTTTCACAGGAAACGTTATCTCTGGAGATAGAATAGGGAATTGTAGACATGCAATTTATGCAGGCAAAGATTTCCAGATGAATAAGAGAAGAATGGAAGCTCTTTACTTTATTCATCCTATGAAGATAGCTTTATATGTTGAAGGGCACTTGCGAACTTGTTTGCGATTGGTAATGATGCACCACCAACATCCAGCACAACAAGAACTTCAGCAGTAAAACCATCACAGCCCCAGCCCTTGCTAGCACGCAGGAGTATGCGTCAGATAAAGAAACCAAGAAGATGGGACGATCCATCACAGCACCAGCCCTTGCTAGCTAGCACGGAGGAGTGTGCGTCAGATAAAGAAACCAAGAAGATGGTACGATTATGCGTGAGCAAAGAAAGAAACCACAATCTGTACTGAAGCTCAACGAATGAATATGTTATTTCTTAGTATACATTACCATAACAACTTCTTGAGTCAGAGTTAATATTATAATCATAGGTGCTTGATTGTTGTACGTTTTCTCATTTATCCTCATATTAGACTACAAGCAAATAATGCACATACCATTTGGTAGTAGTATAGTGACAAGTAGAATTTCGTTTCTATGAGAAATTAATAAGTACTATGTTATTACAATAGAGTCGTCTAGTTTAAACTAATCCTAAAGTTGTACTAAAAAATCAAGATTCTTTTATAGACAAAACATGTCAAGTAGTCATATATAAATAATATCTAGATAAGAATTCTCACTTGCACCATCTTATACGCCTGATCTAGTTATTTACAGATTCTATGACTTGAACCAGTGAAATCTCCTTAATTAATAATTTTTTATCTTGTAATGATTAATTGATATATAACTTGATTAAAATATATAAGAACACACTAAATTATGTGAAACTTCATAAAACATTTACCCTAATGCCAAAAGAATCATATAGGATTCAATTCCTAATATTACTGTTTTAGGTCAATCTATAAATAACTAAATAAGTTCTTTCAAATGTTTGTATACAAATTAAAATATGATTTAAGCTTTCCCTTTCAGTTAAGAAACATTAAAAATGATGATAAATATTTCACAAACATAAGACTCTTTTATAGAATATTGAAATCAATCTATACAAAATAACACTAAACTTCATCCTATCTAAACGTAAAAGTACTTGGCAATACACAGGGGCGGATCCAGAAATTTTTTTAAGTGGGGGCAAAATTATAATAAAAGTAAAATTTTATTTTTAATAAGGGAAAAATTTTAATGGAAGCAAAATTTTATTTTTTTTGTAGGGGCAAAATTTAAAATAATAATTTTTTTGTATGAAATTTGTTGGAGGTAGTGGGGGCAAGGAGTCCAGATCTTCTGTTCAATATTACTCTGTCTTATTCTGTCTCATAGAATCTCAGCCATTTATTTTACGGGACTCACATAAATAAATGGTTGAGATTTATTGAACACAATAAGACACCATAATATTGGATAGAGGATCTGGACTCGGGGGCAAGTGCCACTATAGCTCCGTCCCTGGCCATACATAAGAGTTGAAGAAATCATATAAAATGCTTTATGTATATCTTAATCTTTTGGCGTTCCTTGGAGTGATTCGAGATCTCTTTCCTTATTATATATGGTTGTAAAAGTGTTGTTCTGGACTTTCTCTCAATCTTATAATTACTAACCCTAACTTAAATCTAAAACTAAGAGCTCTCCCCACCAGGGTTTTTATATGTATGCTACATATATATGACTACTATTTCAAACAAATATACAAAGGCAATTGAAAGTGAAAATTGTTACTGGGGATCAAATATAAGTGCTACTTTTGCGTGTACAAAATAAGAGTTTAAAAGGTAAATGAGTAAACTAGAGGCAATGCATAAGGATGCCTGCAATTATTTAAAGGAGAAAAATGGAAAGTGGCAAGCTTTAGATTGTGGCGATGCTGATGACTAGATTTATTCAGACAAAAGGTTCTGAACGCATTGTCCACGTCAATGGTTATGGAGTAGGATTAGGAAGGACATCATCTCATCTTAACTTATCTTGATTCTTTCAATAGTGTTGGAGAACGACGTGACCTTGACTGAGCTAGTGGGAGGTTAGGCTGCCGAACCCCTATTGCGGGACAAGGTTATAAATAACGACGTTCTTTATGATTAAGTGCCTCAGATAATTAAGCGAGAATTGACTATAAAAATAACGTTATAATATTGAGAAATCAAGTGATACTTTTTAAATTATAAAAGGATTTTCGATAATTATCCAAATAACCCTTAGTTCTTTAGGTTAAATACAAAAATTTTAAGACTTTATTTAATTTTATAATATTAATTTAAAATTTAAAAATAGTGTTAAAATATTATAATTTTAATTGATTATAAAGATAATTCGATGTTTAGGTCTCGCCACGTTAGACTAAAAATTTTGTCACCTGTTCTAATAATTTTTAAAAATGAAAAGCCCTAATATTAAAGAAGGGTTGTAAGAAGCCTAAAAGTTTTATCCCATGTTCTATGTCACGTTTTACATGTTTTAAATCTCACAAGATGAAGTTTAGGGCCTAAAAGAGTCTTCTCAAGCATGTTGGAATCTTATGGAAGATTATGAAAGCTTTTGGAATATGGTAGAAGCTTATGGAAGGCCATGGAAGCTTCTGGAACATAGTAGAAGACTATAGAAGCATGTGGAACATTGTGGGACAATATAAAACCTTATAGAAGCTTGTAGATATATATATAATGTACATGAAATATGTAGATTAGTGTAGAGAATTCTAAAAGGTCAATATAGACCATTAGATCAAGTAGATCTTAACTGTCTATTCTAGGGAGAGGCAAATATAAATACCCTTTGGGGGTTGTCTCATTGGAATCATAGAAGATCATAGAGTGCATTGTAAGCATTGTAGCTTTCTTAAGAGTTCTTTAATAGAAGTGTTCTTACATTCTCCCACATTCCTTCTTCTCTTTAGCAAAGTATTTCGTGTAGAAGGCTGACTTGGGAACGAGAGTGTCGAACGAGCATTGGTGAAAGTCCAAGCCCGTTACATATGTACTAAAACATGTAATACTAAAATACTCAACATTACTCAGCCTATCTGAACAATTAACAAACATCTAAAATTTTATCAAAGCAATGATTAAGATTAATATTATTTTACCATTGTCATTTTTGTTTTATCTCATAATTAATTGAATTACTTAATTTTTGCTTAACGTAGTAGACTTACATTCAATGGTTTTGGGACTCATCTCTACTTATTATAATCTCTTACTGAGTGGAAACATAATTAGATATATAAATATCAGCATAGGGTACCTCAATTTTTCAATCTAATTTGGTAACTCGGTACCACTTCAATACCTAGCCATTGACACAAGATATTTTCAAGATTCAATATATCCTGGTACTACTCCACTACCTAGTCATTGGCAAAGGACGTCATCGGGACTCAAGATGCCCCGGTACTTGCTCCACGGACAGATACTTAGCCATCGCTCGCTCATATTTAACAAACCTATCAATCTATAAGCATCAAATGTAGCTTATCCTAGGTATATCATAGATTCGCGATTTACACCATTTATTCACAACCTATTATAAGTCAGTCTTTAATTAATTAACACATTTTTCACTGAATTAATAAGCAATACACCTCATAATACGTAACAAAATATAAATAAACATAATTCATATATGTAACTATTAATCACTAATTTAATAAATTATTTTATGGAGAATCATATTAATAACAAAATTTCAAAGTTTAAAAAACCGTACACTATTCTAAAAGTGCAGTCTAAGGATCTCCTTATCTGAATATTGAACGCAATTAATCAATAGTTCAATTTATTCTTTAATCTGGCCCTCGAACTTAAGACATTACAAAATTCTATTAGACTAATTTAAGAAAAATTTTCAACTCAATTATACTTAATAATCTAACATTATTCCCTTTTCTACTTTATTCTTAATTATAAAAAAGAAATATCCTTACTTAACTTAGCCACTTTAATTACTAAAATACCTTTAACTATAAAAAGTCCTATTTTACCCTAATTTATTTTTATTAATACAAAATACCCTTCTTGGAATTAAATTTCAATTTTACCCTTAAATTTCTACATTTTCTATCTTGCTCCTTAATACAACTTAAATTTTCATAAATTGCCTTCTTTTTCACCCTCTCCTCTTCTCCTATCTCTTCTTTTTTTTTTCCTCATTTCTCAACCACCTTTTCTTCATTTTTATTTTTCCTATGACTTCAATTTATTGTCTCAAACAATCGCAACATACCTTCCAATTATAAACTAGTGTAAGATGATTAAAACTCACAATAAAAGGCATATAATTGTTGCTTAAAATTTTTTACCTATGTGAAGTCTATGCCTTTCTAAGAAATTTTGGGGTTGTTAACCTCCACAATTTCCTCACAATTTACTGCAAAACAATCAAAATGAGGGAACACATGAGAAAAGTTTCACATGCAGGAGAAAGATGGTGTATTTAAACACCTACCAACTTGAAAAATGGAGAGGAAGATGAAAAAGATAGATTGTTTTTTGTTGGTGACTAAATGCCCATCTGCTGTCTTTTTCTTTATATACCCCTCTGTTTAATTGTTTTATGGGTTGGGTGAGTTGTTATGGTTGAGCTCTTTGTTTTTCCTTTTGTGGACTTTATATTTCTCCCCCTTTAAAAGAATTTCTTCCTTTAAATTAAATTACGTACATGAGGATGCAAACAAATGGGGATACTAATGTCGAACTTCGTCTTCTACCTCCTAAGTTGCGTTTCTTGGAAAACAATGATGACTCTACAAAACTCACACCATCGAAATCTCTTGTCTCCTTAATTGCTTAATTTGTCTATTCAATATCTCCACTAGCTCCTCTCTATAAGTCATATCATTTGTAACTTTGATCTCAGGCCTCGATATAACATGGCTAGGATCTGATCAGTACCATATCAATATTGACATATAAAATATATCATGAATCTGTGATAACTCCGGTGGTTCATGCTAATTTGTAAGTTAACGACCACACACGTTGTATAATTTCTTATGGCCCGATTTATCTCAGACTCAACTTTCCTCTCCTACCAAATCTCAAAATTCCCCTATAAGGCGATACCTGTAGAAATATCATTTCTCCAGCATTGTATTCCATCTCCAGACAATATTGATCAATATAATTCTTCTTCCAATCCTAAATTGCCTTCAAGCATCACCTTACTATCCTTATTTTCTTTCTCCATAGTCTCTTGAACCAATTCTGGTCCCTTTAACAATCTAACACTCTCTATATCCTAATATGTCATATCTCTACACTGCCAACTAAATAATGCCTTAAATGGTGACATATTGGTGTTAGAGTGATAATTATTATTATACACAAACTCCATCAAAGGTAGATGTCTATCTCAATCACTTTCAGAGTTCAACACACATGCTCTCATCATATCCTCCAATGTTTGAATCTTACACTTCAACTGTCCATCAGCTTGAGGGTGAAATAAAAGGCAAACTCTAGTCTACAAGGCTCTCTGCTTTGCGAAGGTCTGGAAAGGGTCATCAACTGTATGCAACCTTCCCTTTGAATTTTACAAAGGGAGGCATTTCTATGACTCGAACCTGTGACCTTTCGGTCACAAAAGAGTAACCTTAGCAGTTGCTCCAAGGTTTGCCCTCTATTGAAGGTGAAATAGAATACTTAAATTCAACCAAGTCCCCAAAGTTATTTGTAAACTCGTCCAGAATCGAGAAGTAAACCATGGATCTCGATCTGATACAATAGACACTAAAACCCTATGTAACCTTACAATTTCATCAACACACAACTTGGTAAGCTTGTCCAAGGAGTCTGTCTGTTGTATAGTTAAGAAATGAGCTGATTTAGTTAACCTATCTATAATCACCCAAATTGAATAATGTTTACATTTGGTCCTTGGTAAAGCTATAACAAAATCCGTCGTAATTTTCTCCCACTTGCACGATGGAATGACTAAGGGGTCTTAATTTTTTTGCTAGTGCTTGATGCTCTACCTTAACTTGATGACATGTAAAACACCTCGATAAAATCTCTACTATATCTTTCTTCATTGTTGGTCACTAGGAATAAGGTCTCAAATTCTGATATACTTTTATAGTATTAGGATGCATAGCATATAGTGCACTATAAGCTTCCTTTAAAATCTACTCTTGTAGTCTGTTTGCATTCAGTACACAAGTTCCCCTCCGAATCACCAATGCTCAATTTGCTCTTACTGAAAATTTAGTTCCCTTACGTTGTTTCACTTCTCTTTCATCCACATCATATAAGAATATGAGCTTGTGCCACTCTGATCCTATCTCCCAAATCTGGTTGAACCTACAATGTTGCTAGTAAACCACTTACATAATCAAACTCCATCTCACGTCTATTGCTTTCAACTCCAACAATGGTGTTATACTGTGTCTACTCAAACTAGCCATCACGTCTGAGCTTTTCCTACTTAAAGCATCTACCAACACATTAGCCTTCCCCATATAGTAATCAATAGTACAATTATAAACATTTAACAACTCGATCCATCTTCTCTGCCTTAAGTTTAACTCCTTCTGAGTTAAGATATATTTAAGGCTCTTGTGATCTATAAAGATTCAAAATGTTTCCCTATACAAATAATGTCTCAAAATCATAAGTGTATATACAATTGCCGCTAACTCCAGATCATGGGTAGGATAATTCAACTCATATGATCTCAACTAATGAAAGGCATAAGTTATCACTTTTCCGCACTGCATCAAAAGACACCCCAAACCTACCCTCAAAGCATCAAGATACAACTCGAAACCTCCACCACTCGATGGTAACACCAAAATTGAGTTAGAAGTCAATCTCTACTTAAGCTCCTCAAAACTCTCCTAACATTGATTGGTCCACTCAAACTAAACTCATTCCTTCGAAGCTTGGTCAACAGGCTAGTTATCATAAAAAATCTTTTTGCAAATCTCCGCTAATATCCAGTAAGTCTAAAAAAACTACTTACCTCTTATGTATTTCTAGACGGCTCCCACTCTATAATTGTCTTTACCTTAGCATGATCAAGCATCACTCCCTCTCAAGACATCACATTTCCAAGGAAAACTACCCGCTCCATTCAAAACTTACACTTACTCAACTTATCATACAATTGTCTCTCCTTTAGAATCTATAACACAATTCTCAAATGCTACTCATGATCCTTTTTACTCCCCGAATACACCAATATATCATCAACGAACATTATCACAAAATGATCCAGATACTCCTAAAAAGTTATGTTCATCAATACCATGAATGTGGCTTGTGCATTAGTCAACCCAAAAGGCATCACTAGAAACTTATAATGGCCATATCGAGTACAAAAAGTTGTCTTGGGAATACTTGGCTCGACCATCCTTAACTGCCAGTATCCCGATCTCAAGTCAATCTTGGAAAATATGATAACTCCCCTCAGCTGATCTGAAAGATCATCTATCCTCGACAACAGGTACTTGTTCTTCATGGTCACCCTATTTAGTTGTCGATAATCCATACAAAGTCTCATACTACCATCTTTTTTTTTTCACAAACAACATTGGAGCTCCTTAGGATGATGTGCTTGGTCTAATAAAGCCCTTTTCTAACAACTCCTCTAACTGTTTTTTAAATTTTGTAACTTAATAGTAGCCATCATGTAAGGTGTAATAGAAATTGGTGCAACTTCGAGCATAGTCTTAATGGTGAAATATATCTCTTGTTGAGGTAGTAAACCTGATAATTTATATAAGAATCCCTCCAAAAATTCTCGTACCATAGGAATATCCTTTAACCTAAAACTCACCTCCTCGTATCTATAATATGAGCTAGATATGACTCACATTCATCTAATAATAACCATCAAGCAGTAATTGTCGAAATCACACGTACTGGGACCACTCTACTATCCCCCATGAATATCACTTTTGATTTACTAGAAGACTATATTATCTCCTCCTTCGCATAATAATCTATTACAAATCGAAGTTGTACCGACCAATTCGCCTTGAGAATTACATTAAATTATCTTAAATCCATCACTATCAAGTTAGCTAATAACTCTACTCCACCAATCCCCACTAATATCTCTTTTACTACCACACACTCTCCTACCAGCAACTACACTCTTAGATCATATCCTAATGGATTAACCTCTCCCAGAACTCTAGAGGCAAACTTTAAAGAAATGTATGAATGTATAAATCTTGGGTATATTAACACATAAGCCTTAATATCAAATAACAAAATTGTATCGAAAATGATATTGTTGGCTGTGAATGCCTCCTTCCTCATCATATGTTATATCCTCGCTAGAGATTGGCCATATGTTGAGGATGTCCCATTAGTACGTGTGTCCACCACTGGTGTTGGACCCCGAACTTTTCTTAAAATTTTGAAGTGTAAATTGACATTAAATGAGGAATTTGAGGTGAATAAATTGCTTTAAAGGGAGTTAAAAAGTAAGAAATAAATAGTGAAAGTGTGAGAATTTGGATAATTAAGAAAGTTTGACTTTTTGGGATGAATAGTAGTAGAGTTGACTTTTTGAGTTGAAATCTTTGTGAATTTTTCTGGCTTGATTTAGGCAAAATTTGATAAAATGGTTTTCATGAAACTTATAGCTTCTGTTGAGAGCTTTCTATCGCTATGAAGTATACAATTTTTCAATATCGGGATTGAAAGTTATGATCTTCCAAAGATAAGGTTATTTTGCTTTATTTTTGAAAAATGCTATTGAGGGTAAGTTTGTGTGTACTGTGTTTTGAGGCAAATTATGTACTGATGTGGTTTGAATTGGAGCAAGTAGCCTTATGGAAAGTTGTAAAGGAAGTTTATAGCTTTACAATGATGTATAATATGTTATTTTTGATTGTGGAAATTAGAAGATGTGAAATTTGGAAGTTTGGATGTGGTATAGGATGACAAATTTCGGGCAGAAACTTTGATTGAAAAATTTTCCTAGTTAGAGGTTGAGATTGCCTTTAAGTGCTTCATGAAAGTTTTAGATTATGTTTTGGTCTTTCTACTGATGTAAAGTATGAAATTTTTGGATCATGGAATGTGGAGTTATGATTTTTAGAAGTTTCTGTTACTGTTTTGGCATGATTATTAGTGGCCAGAAAATTTGGAGTGGTTTTTGACTCCCTTAGAGACCAAATTGATTTTTTTGTCCTTTATGAAAGTTGTAGGTTCCTTTTTTATCTTTTCATTGATATAAAGTATGACATTTTTTAACCTTTGAGTTGAAAGATATGATTTTTAGAAGTTCTTGTACTGTTTGGGATAACAATTTTTGGACAGCCAACTTAAAGTGAATTTTTGACCCTTTTGGAGGCTGTTTTGGTTTTTAAGTTCTGCACAAAAGTTGTAGAGCTTGTTTTTATCTTTCCATTGATACTAAATTTGCAAAATTTGGAATTTTGAGTGAAAAGTTATGAATTTTTGAAATTCTGTGTTTTTTAAAAAAAAAAAGGAAAATTGGAGCCGGATGGCTTGCGATCGCGAGCCGGCCCTTTTGTTCAGCGACTCACGATCGCGAGTCATCGTGATCGCGAGCCAGCCATTTTAGCCAAGGCTCGCGGCTCGAGATCGCGAGCCGGCTACTGATTTCGGGTCTGGTTTTTTTTAATTTGCATTTCTTCCATTCTTTTGCTTATAACTTTTCCGTCCGACATCCGATTGATCCGATTTTTGAAGCGTTGGATTCCTAAGACATCCCTCTATCTCTCCATACCAAATTTGTGATTTTTGAGATTAAGTTGAAAAAGGTTGATTGAATCAAAGTGAGAGGATCAATTATAAGAGTATAAGTTGGATAATTTTCTAAACATGGTTCATTATTTTGATAAATTCTTGATGTGTAGAGATCCAATTGAACTGATTCTTGTTGCAAATTAAAATAGAGACATGGGGCTGCAAGTTCTCTGAAGGAATTGAATTTCAATTTAGCCCCTAAGATGTTCAATTTCTGGAGTGAAGTTAGGTGTAGGATTCAGTCTTGGTTTAGTATTGGTCTGAAAATGTTTTGGCCATAACTTCTTCATTTCTGAACCGAATTAAGCGTTTTTGGTGGTGTTATGAAATTAAGACAATGAGGAACATTTCTCTAGAAGGAAGTTTTAGCAAATTCCTTCAATTTGATGATTAGAAAAATGTCCTAAGTTAAGCATAATTTTATGATATTTTGAGACATT
>JAOSBP010000206.1:9073655-9085759 GCA_027563825.1 Erythroxylum mucronatum
AAGTAAAATTATAAACATGCATACAAAGTCAAGAATGACACTTATTTTAAATAATTAAAATATATCTAAAACGACACCTGTTATAAATTAGAGGGAGTATTTATTTATAAACTTGTGACTGAAATTTGTGACAATAGAGTAATTTAAACGGCACAGACAATCGTGTGAACTTTAGAGGTCGGAAAGCAATAAAGCATAAGGTTGTTTAGTGCATTGATAGGAGCACAAATCTCCTGTCCATTTTATGGTGTCCAACTCTGTCCACTTGCATCTGAGCCATCCATTCACGTGGGTCCCATGTAGGCTTTATGTGGGACCTACATGAGTGGATGGCTCAGATGTAAAATGGACAGAGTTGGACACCATAAAATGGACAGGTGATCTCTCCTCCATTGATAGACCCATGACCATGATCTAGTGTCTCTTTGGAATTGAGAAAGAACCAATCAAAATCAAATAATATGACTTCCATTTAGATATAAAAAGTAACAGAAGTCATACTCAAAGTAAAAAGGACAAACAGAAAGATAATCACATTTGACCACCCACCAGCCACCTTCCTTTTGTTTTTTTGCTGTTTTGCCTTTTCTTCCTCCTGTCCTGTCTCCTCCTTCCTTTCCTGTCATTTCCATTAAATTCTGCAACCAACCAATCCAGTGGGTGTGTCCATTATCATATTCCTAGAACAGCCTCTATATAACTCAACATTTCTCGGGGATTCTTCCAAGATATTGCTTTTTTTTAATGGCAAAGGTTTTGTCGTTTTTCCAAGTGTGATTCACAAACTAATATGGGTGCTTGTATCTCCACGGTCAAAGCCATCGCTTCTAACGCCAATAAGCGCCACCACCGCCACCGCCATCGCCGTCAGCGGCAGCAGAATTCCACCGGAAACGATAACGGCGATGGCGGCAACAAGACCGCCTTCTCCGTTCTTCTTAACCGGAAAGGTAGAACCAAACCTCGACAAACGACGTTTTTGCCAACGTCAACTAACAAGACAGAAACTTCACGTCTAGCCCAGGATAATGAGACCCGCATGAACCAACAACAAAAACTGCAGCAGCTAAAAGTAAAAGGAAAGCAGACTTCGAACCTTCAGAATGGTATGATCCCATGTGGCAAAAGAACGAATTTTGGGTACGAGAAGGATTTCGATAAGCGGTACAAGATGGGGAAATTGTTGGGTCATGGGCAATTTGGTTACACCTTTGTCGCCGTTGATCAGGCGAGTGGTGATCGTCGTGCAGTCAAGAGGATCGAGAAAAACAAGGTAAATTCTAATGATGTTGTCCTTTAGTTTTATTTCTTTCTTCCCGATATTGCCGAGTTGAGCCTTTTTTTAAATTTTGCTAGTTTCCACGTTTTTTCAAATGATTTACGGGTTAATGGGATGTTGGAGAAATCTAGGGGGAGTTGTTTTGCTTTTTAATACCTTTTGCTCAATTGATGGGTATGTTGTTATTAACGGTGGTTTGATTCTGAATATTCTTGCTCGTGCATATCATCACAAGCTTCATGAGGTATTTAGCTTTTTAAATAGAAAGATTCCCTTCCTTAATTGTCGGTTTTACTTCTACTATTGGTGTCTTGTGTATCAGCCGTCGTTTTAGGTATCTGTTATGTTTGTCTTGATGACGATCGGGAAAATGACATCATACTTTATTACATCGTTTTCTTGATCTAAACCTGGGGTCATGGTATTGTTTTGAGACGAGAGGCCTTAATTGCATGCGTGTTGCCAGCAGTGATGACGTTCTACATATATGATGTCTCGTCAAACTTAGGATGCATTCCTAAGTCTAATATGTGTTGTGTTTAAATGTGCATCTTCAGTGTCCTACTACTTCAGGGGAAAGTAGCGTTGGTTGGAGCTTATTGGTGCACATTGCACAAATAGGCGGAAGAGAACCTTTTGTCATCAGAGTTGCCCTCTTATACTTATTCTGTGTGAATTTTATTTTAATTTACTCCCTCTTCATTGTGCTTTGAAGAGCTAAGTGATAGGTTGATATCACCTTCGCTTCTCCAATAATCTACTATATGACTTTTAGCTGCAGCAGATTTAGTACTGTTCAAAAGCTTGGACAAAGTTGTGACTACTTAAGGTGAAAACAAAGATGGAGACAATTTCTATGCCTTCGTCTCTCAGAAAAATATATGGTGGTGAGAAATTTGTTTAGGTGATGGTTCATTTCTATCTTGTAACCATCCTTGACTTTGGTGGTAGATGGTTTCACCTATTGCTGTTGAGGATGTCAAACGGGAGGTTAAGATATTGAAGGAACTTGGTGGCCACGAGAATGTGGTTCAATTTTACAATGCATTCGAGGATGAGTCATACGTATATATTGTCATGGAGTAAGTACTAACATCTTTTCCCGGAATTCTGTCGCTAATCTGATATGCTTAGTTGCTATTATTAGATGTATTAAGTGACCGTTTCACCACAACAGCTTACGTTGTTGTGTGAGGCTAACTTAATTAGTTTTATATATTCACTAACACACCCCCTCAAGTGAAAGACCTTTGTGTTTGAAACTTGCACATGTTCACTCTACTTTATGCTGAATAATAAGTGTTACATTTATTTGTTTGAGCAATCCTT
This sequence comes from Erythroxylum mucronatum, assembly GCA_027563825.1. Lineage (NCBI taxonomy): Eukaryota > Viridiplantae > Streptophyta > Magnoliopsida > Malpighiales > Erythroxylaceae > Erythroxylum > Erythroxylum mucronatum. The sequence goes on from JAOSBP010000206.1 coordinate 9,076,264, forward strand.
CTTTAACAATGTGGTATTTAACTATTTTTACTAGGTTGTGTGAGGGTGGAGAATTATTGGATCGAATTCTAGCAAAGTAAGAAATTAATATGTCTAGTTTTTTTTTATCTGCATTTTTCCACGACACAATATTTTTTGAAGTTGGAAATTCTAAACGTAAATCGTATTTCTGCTGTATTCATTCTTTATAATTATGCTATCAGGAAGGACAGCCGTTATACTGAGAAAGATGCAGCGGTGGTTGTACGTCAGATGCTTAAAGTGGCAGCAGAATGCCATTTACATGGTTTGGTGCACCGTGACATGAAACCAGAGGTATGCACAAGTTTGTAGGACTCAATACGCTTAGCTTAATTATATATCAGAAAAGCTCCTGCTTCTAACAGCTTTAAATCATTTAATTTCTTGCTTATAGAACTTTCTGTTTAAGTCAACTAAGGAAGACTCAGCCCTAAAGGCCACAGATTTTGGTTTGTCAGACTTTATAAAGCCAGGTGAATAGAATTTCCATCTCATGAATATCTATTAAGCTGTTAGAAAGGGAACAAGGGATCAACTTAGGAGGTTAGAGCAAAAAAGAAACTCTACATGCGGTTATCAACTGCCGGTTGCAAACTGGCAGACTAAGCCAGAAAGGCTCGATTTTTTTTTTCTTCTGAAATTTGAGAATCTTCAATGCCTTGTGTGTGATTCTATGGTCAAACTATCTGACTCCATCTATTTTATTATGCATTCGAATGAAGGGAAGAAGTTTCGAGATATTGTTGGTAGTGCTTACTACGTTGCCCCTGAAGTATTACGACGCAAGTCTGGGCCTCAATCAGATGTCTGGAGCATTGGTGTCATTACATACATTTTACTTTGTGGGAGACGCCCTTTTTGGGATAAAACAGAGGATGGTATATTTAAGGAGGTGTGTATTTCCCTTGATTTAGAGCATGTTTCGCGAATGTTAATTGTATTAGGCAGTGCCATGTGAAGAAAAGACTTGGTAAAACAATCCTATTTGTGCCAGCACTATTTATTGTCATATAGTGCTTCAGGTCATGGCTTGTTTGTCCTAATCAACATGATACAACCCTGATCCAGCCCCTACCGTCGCCACTTTATCCTGCCGCTCTATCTTCTTGACGTTGTTAATAGTTAGACGTGTTACACAATGTCCTAACGTCTAATATTTGCAGGTTCTAAGGAAAAAACCTGATTTTCGCCGTAAACCATGGCCAAGCATAAGCAATAGTGCAAAAGATTTTGTGAAGAAGTTATTGGTGAAGGATCCTAGTGCCAGACTTACTGCTGCTCAAGCCCTATGTATGTGTTCAAAAAGTCTCTTTCTAGCGTATAGTATAGAGATGTGTTGTTGGTTCTAAAACAATTTACCTTCCGTATACATTCCTTTTTGAATTGTGAAGTTCCTACTGGTTTTGACATTTCCAGCACATCCATGGGTCAGAGAAGGAGGAAATGCCTCTGAGATCCCAATTGACATATCCGTCCTGAGCAACTTGCGACAATTTGTGAAGTACAGTCGTTTGAAACAGTTTGCTCTAAGGGTAATACCAAGTCCCATTTTGCTAGATTTTTATGGCTGCAAGAATTGTTCTTCCATTATTCTTTTCTTTCCTACCTTTTCTTTTTTTTCGTCTTGATTGTACTTTAGGCCTTTATGTAACAAATAGTTGATACCTGGCAGGCATTGGCTAGCACCATTGATGAAGAGGAGCTGGCTGATCTAAAGGATCAGTTTGCTGCAATTGATGTAGATAAGAATGGTGCAATTAGTCTTGAAGAGATGAGACAGGTACTCTTCCTCTCGTGAAACCTTTAATGTTTGTCCTTGGATATGAATTCCATTTCTAAATGTAGCTTTTCTTGACCTGGTTAATTTGAAATACTTAATTCAGGCTCTTGCAAAAGATCTTCCATGGAAGATGAAAGATGCACGTGTCCTTGAAATTCTTCAAGCGGTAAGCAGGAAATTTACGCTTTCTTTCCAAGTATACGTTTTCTGAAGTTAGAGAAATGATCTTTTAGCCTTTAACTCGTTTTCGGTCCTGGCAGTAATTAGCTGAGGGGTAAGGATAGAGAAATGGTCTTATGTTTCTGGTTGTATCCCAACCTTCAATAGTGATATGGCAGTAAATAGTTGAAGGTCCCTATGGATGTGGGGGGTCTTCTTTCGCATTAGGCATGGTGACCGTATATGGCCTTTTAGAGAGAAATTTCAGTCGAATAACAGATCCTTGTGTGATAATTTTTATTTTCATTTTCCGGAGAGAAAATTTGTTACAAGTTATGGTCTGATGTCGTATGCTCCTGCAATTACTAAAACACTTGGTTATTATTTTACCATTTAATGCAGATTGACGTCAACACAGATGGACTTGTTGATTTTTCTGAGTTTGTTGCGGCTGCCCTACATGTGCATCAGTTGGAGGAACATAACTCTGAAAAGTGGCAACAACGTTCACAAGCTACCTTTGATAAATTTGATCTTGATAAAGATGGATACATTACTCCAGACGAGCTTAGAATGGTGAGTAGGATCTCTGTCTGTCAAAGCTTCGGCGTCCTAGTCCCCTTCCTGCTTCTATATTTGAGCCTTCTACTAATCATGAGAAATATCTAACTGATGTTTACTTTGTAGCATGTTGGCTTAAAAGGTTCCATTGATCCACTGCTTGAGGAGGCAGACATTGATAAAGATGGTAGAATAAGCCTTCAAGAATTCCGCAAACTTTTAAGAACGGCAAGCGTTGATTCACGTAGTCGCCAGAATCCTTGTATTCAACCGGGTTCCTTGATTTAGTTGGAGACTGACTGGAGTTTTGAGGATTGAGACAAATGAGGACGTAAAAGAAGTTGGCTTTGTTTTTTCCTCTGGACGTAAAGCCAGGACAAAGTTGCTGTGGTGATTGCTATCTCAAGCTCGTCTTTCTGAATCTCAAATTGGTAGGTAGTGATCAGTTGCAGATTAGTCCACTGGTGTAAGTCTAAACGTAAGAAGTGCGGGGCCAACAATTACAATAAAAATCAATATTTTAATGGAAGGTTAAGTTGGAAATATCTTTCACCATTTTTTTAATTTTCTTTAAAGACTTTCTTTTTAGTAAAACTCGTCCTTTTTGTTTTTAAAATATAAATAGTTGGATCATATAACTGATTTCTAATAAATTAATTAATTATTAAAAGTTTTGTAATATTATTTTTTTAAAAAAATAAAATGTAATATTAAATTATCAAAAATAAACATCAGAATCACGTTAAAACGTGAAATTTGGGGAGGTTCAATAATACGTAACTTTACTCCTAACTGACTCACACGGAGAGAGAAATCAAAAATAAAGAAAAATAAACTATTAAAAGAAAACAATTTAATTTCATTTTCTCAATTTCTATTAAATTTCAATTAAGAGATTTTTCTATGAAGCGAATGAAACATAAACACATGCATATATTATATATATATATATATATATATATATATACAATATATGTTAAAGATTAAAAGAAAATTTTCAATTATATTAAAACAAAAATTAAAATATTTGGAGTTGCCTTCAGTTTGCACCGGCGGAGCCTCGGGGAGTCACTGGTTCTTCCGGCGAATTAAATTTCATGGGAACAGGCAAATTAAGGAGGGGGAAAAAAGATATCCACTTTTACAGCCAAGAGCGAAAGATCTAGCATACGAGAAGCGCTGCCAATAGCAGCTCCACCATTTTAGGTAAACCAAATGTTTCTTCACTTACAGCTATTGGCTTTGTGAAAGTTCTTGCAGATGTATTTAAAAGTGCAAAGCGGATGGCTTCTTCTGCCAAATTTATCAGATTTCCATTGTAAGATGTAATACATTCAACACCACTGAAAAAGATGGGAATAATGTAATTCACTTCGGTCATGTACGTGGCTCCTGCTTCCTGCCTAATTATTAGCCAACACAGTTTTACTTAGCAACCTCTTTAACCAGTTCCTGGCTAATCATTCGAAAATTTTCAAGGCTGTTTCCAGTCATTGAGGAATTGATTAAGGCGTATTGGGACATGAATACATCAAATAACTTGTCAATTGTAAAGGACCATTTGAAGCTAATTACTTTTACCAACTAAATGCAAGCACTTTACAACAGAAAATTAACACGGAGTTCGTCCACCAACTACATCAATGACGATCAGACACTAAAAGCTTAAGAAGCATTTGCTGATGAGTTTAATGCAGTGGCAGCTGCAGAAGTCTTCCCCATGTGCAAGGGTTAAGATAATGGTGTCCTCCAAAATGAGGGTCTGTCCCAATTGCAACTAATTCTTACCAGAGAAGTAAAAATCCCTTCACAATCTACGACATGGTCATGAATGATGCCACATCATAAATGAAGCTCAAACTCATCAGTCCTCGTATTAACTACCAGCTCTCTTCCAGCCATTTAAGAATGTCAATGGCACTGAATCAGCAAATTCAGCTATTGGTTTTTGGCACATCCCCTACACTGTTAGAGGAGCTATCCTGTAGACCGTGAGATGATGAAAACCTGCTCGAGGAACTAACAGTAGTGAGGTTTCTTTCCTTGCTTCGTGATTGCTTGCCTTTTCTTTCTGATGATCCAGGTATTTTGAGTTCAAGGTCAGTAGCTACATCATTTGAATCCTCACATCTTCTTATATTGCTGCATTTTTCATTATCAGTTAACTTACTCTTAGAATCCTGTCTGCTTGAAACATGGGAAGTAGAGGCATATTGGGCCGAAGGTTGATCATTTAGGGGATTGGCAGGGGTTGGGTATGGGATAAAGGTTGAACAAGGACCAGGCATGGCACCAGGATTCTGATTTCCAAAGAAAGGAAATGGCCGCATAGATGGGTGCATTGGAATTGTACCCGGAGGCACAGGTACAGGAACTGTATATGAATAAGGTGAAGTCATAACAAGAGAATGATCAACAGCAGCCCATGGGAACATAACCCTACACCTTTGTTGATACTGAATCTTCAAACTCTCAATGTCAGATTTTAAAGAAGCTTTCTCTTCTCTGAGTTCATTCTTTTCCTGCGTTAGCTGTGAATTCAAATTATGCAATCACATTAACAATCTCTAAAGCATCAGAACCACAATCACTATATGTGTAGAGATAATCACCTCACGTGATTCTTCTGACAGTGCTGTATACTCCGCTTTTAGCCTATTGACTTCAGCTGTGAGATCTTTCAGCATTTGAATTGTGTCTGTTAAAATGGTCGCCTTGTCATTCTTGGGTCTATCTGGGTCTGGAACCACAAGAAAAGTATAACTATGCAATGGTGTAATCATACAATTTTTGTTTTCAATTTTTTCCAATCAATTAAATTTCTTTCTACAAAGACAACCAGAGTCGCTGGAGAGTATCAACAAGCACGCAAAACCTTAAGTTCTTCAGAACATCAAAAAAAAAAAAAAAAGATACCAAAAATTCTGAAAGGTCAGGAGTGGAATACAATTATTCAAAACGACATTTCCTAGGTATAGAATCTCCGTAATCAAATTCATAAGCCAACAAACACCTAAAACTATAACATCCATCAGCTTGGTAAAGCAAACGTTAAATAAATTTAGATCACAAAGAACTTAATTACTCGACCAGTTAATTCATTCTCAACCAGATAATACGCAAATATGCAGGTTAAGTAGGAAGAAAAAATATTCAAGAAGCATCACACTACATTGTCAGTTAGCCAATCGGGAATAGGTATTGCGGAGAACGTTAGCAACGTCAATAAAAATACCTAGCGCGTTGCCCAACTCTTGAAACTGTTCGTTGAGCCTATCCCTTCTCAACTTTTCCCTGTCTGCTTTCTGAACTTTCCTAGCAGCAAACGGGTCCTTAACTTCTACTTCAGGTTTTTGTCTGCAATGGGGACACCTCCCACAAAATCAAGATTTACCCATAAATTGACAAACTTTAACTAAATGTAAACGTCAATAATCAAACACGAGAAGAGAATTCCATTAAAAACCACCAAATGGAGATAACAGCCAAAAAAGACACAAACTTTAATCCATTCCACCAACCCAAAACAAGAAAGCTCCCCAACAGACAAAAAGTGCGCAATCATAGAAAAAAACAGTGGAAATCAACAGAGTCAACAAGTACTTTTCAGAGACATCGCGTTCAATCAAGAAAGTCAATCAACAGGAACGAATCATAGAGGACCTGGACTCATGGGCAGAGTTCTGAAGAGAAGTAGGAGGCGGAACAGATTGAGAAAAATCATTCGCTGCCTTCCATGGATCCATATCTTCTTTTACCTCTGTATAAATGTCTATTTCACATCAAAATCAGCTACGGAAACTTAAGATTGGATTTGCGTTGAGTCAGTGGGTACTAGCTGGTTTTCCTCGATAAACCTGATTTTGTGTCATCACCAATAAGCGACCCCAGAATTGTGCCTTCCACGAGCCACCACCTCCTTTTCTCTATCCAATCCTTTCAATTTTTTTTTAATCTATCGATTAGTAAAATATAAACAAACGTGTTAGAATGTCACTATTAGGTAACAAGACACGGCTCGTGTCCTCCACGCTTGGTGCTCCCTAGACTTGCCAACCAATTACTGCCACGCTTGCAGAAAATACGACGTCGCCGGGAGGTCGGCCGCCACGACGCCGCTTCTGGTGTTTGACGCGACAAGAAAATTGGCTGAACATTTCTTTTGTAATTTTCATTTCCTTAAAAAATAAAAACATGCTAACGATTAATAATGTTAATATAAACGTATTTTATTATTAATAATGAATATTTTTAAATTAATTAAATAAATATTTTAGATTATTATAATTACAAATGAATTCTTATTAATTAATGCATATCGAAATTAATATTATTATTTATAATGACATTAATTTTTTTTCCATAAATTAATATATTTGAAATTTATTTATTTCAAAATTACTTGTCGATTAGTTTAATCAAACAAAAAATTTATTAGTAATGAAAATAAAAAATAAAAATAAAACTTATCGCGTTTCAATGATCTGTAAAAGTAAATAAAAAATAAAATTAACAATAGATGCAAACAGGTTTATCGCTAGAATTAATTCCTAAACGAACTCGATCATAATAGAAAACTACAAATTATGCAACTTGGCTACAGTTCATCGCCAAAATCAATTCCTAGACGAACTTGATCATAATAGAAATCTACAAATTGTGGCCATAGTAGAGCCTGGAAGCCTCAAAATAGCAAGTATGGTTTGATGCAATGGAAGAAGAAATTAAAATGATCGAGAAAAATAAAACAATGGAGTTAGTGGACCCTCTACTAAATGATATTATTGAAATAAAGTGGATATATAGGACAAAGCTTAGCCAGCTCTTTACAGATACTACAGTACTTCAAAATTATCTTTTCTTTTTTAATTAAATCAGAAATAAAATGGAAACGAATATGGATATACTTCGTTCTCCCATAAAATGTTAAGTTTTTTGTTACGGGGATTGCTACTTTACTTTTGCAAAATATCTCTATTATTCTCTCTTGCTCTTCTTTTTTTTTTTTGGGTACTAAAGTAGCAGTAAGTAAGCGTTAATTATGAGTAAAAGCAATTCCTTGAGCATCCACACGCAAAAGATGAATCATGCCAGTCAGGGGATTGGGCCACACGCACTCTCCAAGAACGATACCCGAATCCAAACGAGCTAAAAAATCAACGCATTGGTTACCTTCGCAAAAAACATGGACGGTATTATATCTCTAGACAGCACCGAGGTGGGATCGGATATCATATATCAAACTAGCAAGGGGGTGGAAGACTAGGACATCCGGAGGAGAAGCTAAGCAGCGTAACTTCTTCCAAGGAGTCAGACTCCGCCATAAGGCCGTCATACTAAAAGTCCCGTGCCAAGACAAGACCAAATCTGAGAGCCATGAGTTCCGCTATCATGATGGTGGTGATTCCCACACAGCTGGCGAACCCCCGCTACTCAGTTACCATGACTATCCCTAAGTAATCCTCCAATACCCGCCTTTCCAGATCTACCAATTACACTTCCATCTACGTTGAGTTTCAGCCACTTATCAGGCAGGGGCCCCAAGTAACTAGAGTCGGGGCCTTGGATTGAGGCCTCTCGTGATTTTGAGCATCGAAAGCAGCAACAGAGTCCAGCAAATTGATCTGTCGAAGTTGCTCCAAGCATGAGATTTGTTCGCCCTCAATTACGTATTTATTTCTGGAGCGCCAAATAATCCAACAAGTATTGATAAAGCGCCATGAGCGATGTACATCCCTGTCATGTGGGATACAATTATGGTGAAGCCAACTAAAAATCTGTGGCTCTCAGAAGAAGTCATCATGCCAGGATACGCGAGTGCAGGCCCAGACATACTAGGCATAGGGGCAGTCTCAAAGTAAGTGGAGCACAATTTCTCGATGGGCACCACACCGCCCACATAAAGGGGAAGTACATAGGCCTCGTTCGTACCACACTTCATTTGTGAGGAGTCGATTCCAGGCTGCTAACCACAAGAAGACTTTATGTTTCTGAGCAGCTTGGAGTGACCAAAGCCACTTTCATCTTGATGGACCATCCAAGGATGGTACACTTGTTAGAAATTTATAACCTCCTCGAGATGTATACACACCCTTAGTGCTACCAAGATGCGAAATTGCCAAGATGCAATTACAATAGTCCCTGGATGCGGTCAAGTCCCTGGATGGAAAGCGGATGAGGAATTGCCAAGATGCGATTACAATAGTCCGAGGAACAATGCCCTCAATAGGAGACAAATTCCACCCTAACAATGGGGACAGGAGGTCAGCCATACGGAGGTCGGTGAGATAAGCTGGGACTTGTCTTACTACTGTAGCAAGGGGGACATCAAAAAGCCATCGATTATGCCATAAATTTATGTTAGCCCCATCGTCGATCCGCCAGCCAAACCCATCTTTAAGGATAATCAGAGCCTTCACGAGGCCTTTCCAGACCGTGGAAGTTGACGAAGGGGGAGTATATGCCATGACATCCTGACCAGGTAGATATCGAGACCGGAGGACCTGCACCCAAAGGCTGTTGCGTTCCATACATATGTCCCAACACATCTTGCCAAGCAGAACTGTATTGGAACCTCTAGCTTGCCGCACACCTAAGTCGCTACACTGTTTCGGAGTATTAACCGTATGCCAGGGCAGGAGGTGTACCCCTTTGAGATTACCTTGCTTTCCCCATAGAAAGCCTCTCGCTGCTTTATCAATGTCGTCACAAATGGCCCGGGGATATTGGGTCCGTGTTTTGCGTACCGGGACGAATTGGGCCCTGCATACCCTAAGTTTGCACGCGACCACAACCCTCAAAGGTATTGTCCTCTTTGGTACTCGAACCTGAGACCTCAAGGATTTGTTGCATTTAAATGCACGCCTCTTACCATTAAGCTACTTAGATTCCTATCATGTGTAATTATGTTAGTATCTAAACTTTCCCTAGTTATAGGATTAATGAGATGATATATTATTAATTTGGATAGACTAG
>JAOSBP010000206.1:9122553-9133567 GCA_027563825.1 Erythroxylum mucronatum
TTTAAGCACAAAATCACGAATTAAGAGTCAAAAAGTACATTAAAAACCATGAAAGTGTAGCCAATTTATATGATCAACTTGGGCTCAATCATATACATTAAATAATATTGACAAGCTTGTTCTTCCGTCTCAAACTCTATGCCAATTTTCAGTATTAACTGTCTTGGAACATATGAGTGGTCTCTGTTCAAATTCTCCTCAGAATTCGGATGCATCAAATCAGTTGACTTCATATTACTACTCTCAATGTCAATGTCAATTTCATCATTCTCATGCTGCTCCTTCTCAAGTTCATATTCGAAATGACGACATGGAGTAGATATACCTTTCATCATTTTATTTAATAATAAATTCGACACCTGTCAAATTCACAAACGACATATCATTATGGCTTTGTTTTCTGATAAAATTATTAACAAAATGAAAAATGAGTGTTCACAAACTGCTGGGAACGTTATATGGTTAGATTAAGGAGCAAAATGTAGTTTGGTTTGCTCTGCATAGCTTATTTAATTCCTATAACAAAAAGAGTGATTGGAGAATGAAAGGTTTCACGTTGTGAAATTGTAAGTTCTCATCTTCTCTTTGGTTGACCAACTAACACCAGAAAAAATTCGTAAATTCTTCCCAGTAAATGAATAATATGTTTTAGAAGGCCTTATACCATCCAGAAGTCACCCAACCAAAAGTCAAAATTATCAGCAATAAACTTTGAATCAAATGTTTATATTTTAAACTAACTAATCTGCAATGTTAAGAAACTCAACCTTTACAATGTACAATAATTATCACTCACATAGATGTATAAACGGAAACAAGAGAAGTTAGAAAGGAATGGCGTCTATACATCAAAACAATCAAAGTATCTTCAAAAGTTACCTTTAAGGAAAACATAAAGACTATCTTGAGTTTAAAAGCCACCAAATGAGTCATACACTGAAGTAGCTTATAGCTCTCCACATTAAAAATAATAATAAAAGTAAATTACCAAAATGATGTCATTCAAAACCCAAATGGATCAACAATAGAGTCATATTATAGAGACTTCAAAATAGACAGGCATTAAAGGGGGCATTTTTGAAACTACACAAAAAGATAGTTTCAAGTCTGCTGAGTCATTCTCTCAAGAAATATTTAAAGGGAGAGAGAGAGAGAGAGAGGGAATGATTATAAAAAATAACTAAGAAAATCTACAAACGAAACTTACATGAGAAAAGATTTGAAAGTCGTCAAAATCTTATGTTTCTTCGCCAGTCACTAGTGGAGAACAAAGAACAATGAAAAAGTTGTCATCTTAATTATATATAATGTTGTCTTGCGTGATGGGTGTGTTTCTTGGAGCGACACTAGATTCTCCATAATCCTGGTTTTTGGAAATATTTCAAATCGTCTTGTTCCTCAGCTTCTACTTCTTTACTCCACCAAATGTGAGAACAAAGTTAATTTGCTTTGCGAAAAATTACATAGAGAAGGAACAAAAAACTTTAAAAGATATGAAAATCGGACAACAAAGAAGCGCAGACATAAGTTGATGGGCAGGAAATCTTTTGTGAGATTGCTTTGGTAATGACACACAACAGCCATTTGGTGTTTCTATGAATAACATAAGTATCGCTTACACTCATCATCATTCTATGTCTGAACTATATTCTCTTGTAGTATTTGTAATATTGTCTTTTTGTAATTTGCTAGTAATACTCTAAAGATTTGAATTTTCATTTTAAGTCATTCATACAGAAATAAATAAACAAAGTTATACTGCTAATATCCCACCTTCAATACACATGACTGATTTACTTATGGTACTCTTTTTTATATTTATTTCTTAATTTCAGTTATTGCATTTGATGTTATTGTTACATTATATTAATAATTCTATTAATTAATTAAAAATTCATTTTTGATTGATATGCATAACAAACATTTGGTTTTGACAATTTGGGAGTTGGTATTTGCAATGAGAAATGTGGTTATTCTCTTCCATGCCTTGGTGACATGTTTTGTATTTGTAGAAGAGGAAATAACAGTTAGTGAGTTGCTTTGGGTGATTATACTAACACTAATAGGCTAAATGTCAGTTTTTTGTTTCCACATAACAAATCCAATCGGTATCTAACTGGTAAATTATATTGCTTTCATAAGCCTTTTGTAAATTAAACATCCAGAAAGGAAAAAGGACGTATAGCAAAATAATACTCAGACAACATCAACCTCCTTGACAGATTCACGCCATACATATTCCCTTGCTCCATCTTTATCAACTATCTTGATCACAAAGTTTGGTGGTGCAACAACTAGTCTGGATCGAATCTCCACTACGCACTTGTCAACCAAATCAATAGCTGACATGCCACTATGGTAATGTAAATCTATCATGGCGGGAGAAAAATATGATCCGTAAACAAGAGCTCTCCTATCAACCTTGTGAAGTGTAGCAACCTATTGATTGTGGAAAGAAATAAAGTCATATCCTTTGAAGCGACCAGTTTTGTGATCCCAAATGACCTCCCATATGACCCTCACATCTTTGACAATGATGAAGCACAAGAAAAGATTGAGAACTTTATCAAGAAGAAAAAAAGAAAAAAAGAAAAGATTGGAAAATTGTGAAAGACAAGTTTTTAGTGAACTAGACAATATTAACAAGAAGTGTTAAAATACCAAAAGAGGGAGCATAAGATATATAAGGAAGACAAAGAGGGCACTCCACTTTCCAACTTATTTTGGTCTTCCAAATACAGACAAACAAACATCATCCCTATCCACTAAACGTATTGCAAAATTATTTACATTACTAGGTGGTTCTTCTACATAAGATGCAGACATCATAAGATATAGATTGATTTCTTAAAGCAGTAAAAAGAGGGGTGGATGGCTGCTGAAAGTAGGATATGGAGAAAAGAACCTTTATAAGGTAATTAAAAAATCATTCATTACAACAAATATCAAATTCTACACAAGGAAATTACAAAACTATGCCTTTGTTTGATGGAAAAATGAGAAGATCAAACATTCACTTTTCTTGGAGATTCTACATAAGCTGAACCACTACAATTTCCTTCAATCACATTGTGAATCGGCAAAAGTGATATGGCCAGACATTCAACTCATCAAGATTTCTGAAGTTACAATCACAATGTGATTAAATTAAGGCAAAAATGTATCACATCATTTTTTGGAAGATTAAGGAGAAGCCCAGATAAAAGATACATAGACTGCTGAAGTAAATTACAATTATCAAGAATAATAACTTAAAACCAAAAGATACATCTCTAATATGCCTATTTAACCCTTTCAATTTGTTACCCTACTTTATATAGGTCCATGCGTCAATACTCCGTCAATCTTATTCTTCTCCTCCAACATATCAATTTTAGAATACTTCTTCCTTGAAGGCAGGGGAATTTTGTTGGCATTAGTCTCAAAAGGATTAACCGCAACCAACAACTCGTCCACATGATCTTCAAGTTCTACATCCCCATGAATTCGTGCATAATTCCTAATAGCCCTCCAAGCTTGCACCGTGAACTCATATGACATTCTATCAACAAACTTGGCAGTTTTGTATAAATAACTAGTTGTGATAAGAACATGAATAATACTACATAATGATTAACCGCAAGAACAATACCATATTCATCTGTCATAGATTCATGGAGAATGTGTCTGCTGTTTTTGAACTCATGTCATATGAGACAGCTAGCAAGTCAAGAGATTAGGTGGACTCCATGGATGCACAGCTAGAAGCCATAGAAGACAACCAAACTTGGGTCCTCACACAACTACCTAAGGGGAAGAGAGCAATAGCATCAAAATGGGTCTACAAAGTCAAATATAACCCTGATGGCACTGTTGACAAGCTCAAGTCAAGGCTGGTGGCAAAGGGGTTCAATCAAAAAGAAGGGGTGGATTACTCAGAAGTTTTGCCCCTGTGGCTCGGGTGGTGACAATAAGGACATTCCTAGCTATAGCTACAGTGAAGAACTGGTCTATACTGCAATGTGACATAAATGATGCATACTTACATGGACATATAGAGGAAGAATTATACATGTTACCACCACAAGGTTACAAGAAGGCAAAGGAGGGAGAAGTTTGCAGACTTAAGAAGTCCATTTACGGGCTTAAACAAGCTGGCAGACAATGGCACAAGGAATTAACAATGGACTCAAACAATTGGGGTTTGAAAAATCAGAGGCCGACTACTGCTTATACACCAAAGGCTCAGGTTCTGATTTCATTGCCATCATCATCTATGTGGATGATATCCTCATTACTGGAGCAGAAGAAAATCACCTAATTGTGGTAAAGGAAGATCTCCACAAAGCCTTTACAATCAAGGATCTAGGATACGCAAAATTCTTCCTAGGAGTCGAAATAGCCAGATCAGAAGCAGGAATGACTCTCAGTCAAGGAAAATACATAAGGGATCTTTTATAAGAGACCAACATGCTTCATTACAAGCCATGCGTGACACCGATAGTTCTAGGAAGAGAGCTTACCGTCGATGAGGGAGAGCTTCTCAAAGACCCAGAGTATTACAGGAGGATCGTTGGAAAGCTACAATATCTGAACTTTACAAGGCCAGATCTCACCTACATTACACAGCAACTAAGTCAGTTCATGAAAGCACCGAGACAATCACACTGGGATGCCGTCAAGCACGCACTCAAACACATCAAAGGAACACAGAATCAAGGGTTATTTTACGCAACAGACTCAGATCTAAACCTTACCGCATACTCAAATTCTGACTGGGCGAGCTGTGTTTTCAGCCGATGATCTCTTACCGATTTTTGTGTGTTCCTCGGTAGATCTCCCATCTCCTGGAAGACAAAGAAGCAAAATACAGTTAGTCGGTCCTCGGCAGAAGCAAAGTATCGAAGTTTAGCCTCAACCATATCTGAGCTTAAGTGGGTCGTTCAGATCTTAAACTATTTTCGAATACAAAATCACGACGCCATACCTTTATTTTGTGATAGTCAAGCCGCGATTCACATCTCAAGAAACCCCATCTTTCACAAACGTACCAAGCATCTGGAGATAGATCTCCATCTGGTTCGTGATGCGACAAATCTAGGGTTCATCTGTCTTCGACACGTTCAAAGCCAACAACAAGTAGCAGACTTATTTACAAAGCCCCTTCCCGCACGCGCCTTCACTAATTTGCTTCTCAAGTTCGGATCCATCATCTTCTCCGGGGCTCCGACTTGAAGAGGGGGTGTTAAAAGATAGATATATTTTGGCTCCTATTTGGGTTCCATTAACAAGACTTGATTAACCACGTGTTCATAGTCATCATTTAGTCCCATGAGAAACTGAACCAGTCTATGTGTGTTTTCCTTCATAGTAATAGCTTTAGCCGCTTCACAAGTGCATGTGGGTGTAGGGTTTAGGCTCGTCAAATTATCCCAAAGCTTTTTTAGTTTAGTGTAGTAAGCAGAAATAGTGAGGCTACCTTGTTTGAAGGAACTGATCTCTCTTTCTATTTGATACAGCAATGGCCCATTGGCCTCCCCGAATCTTTCCCTCAATTCTTCCCAGAGTTCTCTTGCTGTGGAGAATGACAAGAAAGCATCACTGAGCTCCTTAATCATGGAGTTAAGGATCCATGACTTCACCATAGAGTTCGCACGTTTCCACCTGGCAAGGAGTATTCTATCTTCCGTGGGTTGTGCACAAGTTCCATCAATGAAAGACAGTTTGTCTTTGGCACATAGGGCTATCATCATGGATTTGCTCTATGTCAGGTAATTGTTGCCATTGAACAGGGCAGTGACTAGAACTGCCCCAGGGTTTTCTGTGTTTGTAATGGAGTAGGTTTCGAGGTCTGGATTATGTGTAGGGTTACTGGCTTCACTATCATGATCCATATTAGACATTCTGGGTATATGTTAGTTTGGATCAAGCCTTAGGCTTTGATACCATGAAAAGATGTGTAGAACAATGAAGAAACTAGTGCATTTCATTCATAACTTTCACTGTGTACAAAGGGACTCTTATACTAAACATTATTCACGCTAATGGGCAAGGTCACTACCTACAGTCGACAAAAGGACACTGTACAGCAAATGAACCCTGTACAAAAGCTGAAGAGGAATAAAAAGGACTATACGCCGCTTTATGTGAGGCGTGGCCTTTGCAGTGGGTATTGCAATTCTTGCAGTCGATATTTGAGATGTGGCCCACGCGTGAAGACAGGTTGATTTGATACAGCTCATGACCCGACGTGGAACCCAAATAGGAGCCAAAATATATCTGTCTTTTAACACAGACAAATGAGGTTAGAAGAAGTATGGGGTATTCTTAAATAGTTTTCTTATTGAAACAAAGTTTCACCATTCCCTAAAATGGACAACGGAGCACCAGATCAGACTCCAAATATAGCACTATTTAAAAGGCAGTGGCAAATTAGGGATTACATTTTTCTAAATGAATAGAGATTAGTACTAATTAGTGAGAGGTTTATCTTTGCCTATAAGTGCCCAACATAAAGTAACTTACCATTCAGTCCTAGGTCTAGTGCCCTCTCTCTCTTTCCTCTTCACTCCCAGTAATAGGCGTTAGCGATGGCGGAGGAGCAGACAACGGCGGCGAGATCCACCACCGTGAAGGATGAGAGGTCCACTGGAAGAGTCGTGATGTTCAGCGACAAGAAAGGATTCGGCTTTATCAAGCCCGACGACGGCGGCGAGGATCTTTTCGTCCACCACAGCGCAATCAAATCCGACGGCGGTTTCCGCACTCTCTCCGAAGAAGATGTCGTCGAGTTCACCATCGCGCTCTCCGACAACAAGTATCAAGCGATCAACGTCACCGCCGTGGGCGGCGGGCCTATTCAGCCTAGTCGAAGAGGAGGAGGTCGCGGAGGAGGATTCGGATCGGCTTGGGGACGACGGAACAACGGCGTCGGCGCTGGAGGTTGTTATAACTGTGGCAATCCCGGTCACATTGCTAGAGATTGTAGGGGCAGTGATAGTACTAGTAATGGCTGTTTTAAGTGTGGTAGTGCTGGGCACTTCGCGAGAGATTGCTCGCGCGGTAACGGCGGCAGTGGCGGTGGAAGTGGTGGCGCGTGCTTTAACTGCGGTGGTTATGGTCACATGGCCAGGGATTGTCCTGGTGGTGGTGCTGCGTGTTATACTTGTGGTGGTTATGGTCACATGGCGAGAGAGTGTCCTAGTGCTAGAGGAAGCAGCAGATTTGTTGGTGGTGGTGGTGGTGGTTGTTTCAATTGTGGAAACGAAGGGCATTTCGCAAGGGACTGTCCAAATAAGTCGTGATTGATTGAGGAAGAA
Organism: Erythroxylum mucronatum; assembly: GCA_027563825.1. Lineage (NCBI taxonomy): Eukaryota > Viridiplantae > Streptophyta > Magnoliopsida > Malpighiales > Erythroxylaceae > Erythroxylum > Erythroxylum mucronatum. The sequence goes on from JAOSBP010000206.1 coordinate 9,129,852, forward strand.
GAAAGAGCAGTAGTAAATATTTCTCTTTTTAATTCCTTGTCATCGTTTGGTTGGTTGTGGCTTTTTTCTTTTTGATCTTCTAATTTTGTCGTATACATGCATTGTTGTGTAGGTGGAAGTAAGTGGTCCTCTGTTTAGTAGAGGAAATTTTCCCAGTTGAGACACATACTAATGCTGGATCGGATGAATTGTTAGTTTTTGATATATTCCTATTAATGAGGGAATGATGGATAACTTTGTAGTTGAGCAATTCTATTAGCAACTCTCAGATTTCCTGACAAGTGTCTGGCATTGTTGTCGATGTGAACAATGCTGTAGCTTTAAATGCCTTGAACTAATACCTTTTCTGTGTTTTCATTTGTCCTTTAGGTGATATTAAGAGAAGCATGTTGCTATTCTCATGATGTTTTATTGAATGTGAAAACACCGGTATGTGGCTATGTTTGGGCTTGTATATTGGTTGCTAAATCTAGAAGTATTGATTTGTTCCCAAAAGTGAGTTGTTGTAATGTAGCCCATGTGAGGAAGCTTAAACTGACAGCCTAAGCTTAATGGGATTCTCATTCATATATCATGTGTACGTGCAACATTGCTAATGAGGAAATCTGCAACCTAAACATTGTGTTAAAGAGTACAAAGTTATTTCTTAGCACTTTGGGGATGGTTTGGTCTGGATAACCAACTTGTTTAACTTGATTCCGTCTTAAAGGGTTTTTATTGGTTTTGGGAAGTTGAAGAATGGTCTTTGTTCCACCTTTGCTTTCTTTTGCGAATTATGTTAGTATGTGATTCCTTAACTTTCATATATTAAGTTGTCATTGGACCTTTTCGTTAATAATATTGCATTATGTGCATGATTTTTGGTATTTTTCTGAGTCACATTTTGGATGAATGGGTATTCATTGCTTGCATCAGTTGTGTCTTGCTTGTTCCTGTTTCATCTTGATGATCCCCACATACTCATGAACATGATTGTTTAGGTCTGGAGGGAGGAGAAATCCATTATTTTAAAGTTCTTAACACTTGCGAATTCCGTTGGTTAATTATCAAATTGCCTCAAAATGCCTCACTGTTTGTTTTACTTTTTTTGTATCTTGTAGTTTGGATGACCTCTATTTTTGTGTTTGCATAGATTGATCAAGGATGGCAATGGCAATGGGCCTATGGCCGGTTTTGCCAATTTTTTGAAAATTAAAAGTTGAAATTAACTTTTTTTTAATTGAGTTTGGATTTAGGTTACTCAAGCCTAGGCTTATTTGAGGCCTAATTTTTTGTTTTGTTTAAAAAAATTAGGTCTCGAATCAGTTTGAGCTTGATTTGGCACGTGTGTTGACAAAATACCCGAACTATTGTTACTTTTCTTTATCTTTTTTTTTTTCCCCTCAATTCATGTCGCTTCACCTTCTAAGTAGCATACACATTGTTATTACTACTGTGCTGGAACTTGTTGACTTCCAAGTTGTTTTGGGAAGTCGCATCGGTAGCAATGATGAGAAAGCTAGTATTAATATCAGATTGTAGAATTCACCCATAATATCGGGGACTGCCTAGTAGAACAATACCGACGATCTTCGATTATCATGCGTTGTGAATGACAGGTCGGAGGTTCTTAACAGGGATAGTAACGCAAAATCTCTCTCGATAGTCTACGAGTGTCGTTAATTGCTTTTCAGGTTTAGATAGACTGCGCACGTGGTCATACTGTGCAGGTTTAGATAGATTTTCCGTTTTGGTTAACTAGTTTGTACTCCGTTCTATTATTAAGTAGCACAGGTTAAAACTCTAACAGAATCAGATGCTCCAATACAGTCATACTAGCCTCTTCTCAATTGTTCCAACTAAATGGCCTAAATCACTGTAATTTTAATTATTAATTCCAACAAATGTCAATTAATGGTTCAACCATAAGGTAGTTTGTGTTAGGTTTTCAGAAAAAAAAAATCTGTGAATTGGAAGTACTATTTAACAATTCATGTAGTCAATAACGAGGTGAAGTCACCATACACGTTAATATTAGGAACAAATAACACAAGTATTCGTACCCCAAGGCCATTGGGATTGGATGCCACAAGTCTAAGGCCCGTTTGTTTTCACTTTTTTTTTTCCGTTTTCGGTTGTGGTTTTTATTAAAAACAAAACCTGCTATTAAAACATGTTTGTTAGATATTGTTGTGTTGCGGTGTTTTAAAAAATTAAAAAACCACAACCAATTTACGAAAACAAGAAAAGTATGTTTCCGTAATATTCCGCAACAGTTTTTCTTCTACTCCAAATCAGTTTCCTCAGTTTTCTTCTACAGAAAGCAATGCTTTGATTTCGGTGTCGGTGAGCTTACCACACTCATCGTCATCGGACTCAACTTTCAACGAGGTCAACGTACTGAGAAAGTCCACGTGTTCGGCGCCACCATCGCCAGGGACGTTCTTGTGCTCCTCCAAGATGTTGCTCAAGAAAGTGTCTAATCTCTTGTGGAGCTTCTTCATTTTAGCAGCCACGCCCTGTAAGTCTAACCATTCCAGAGGGGGAATAAAATCCCCGATGTTGAAGACGCCGGCCAAGGTCATTAACTCCACGACCATCGACTTGAACTCATCGGCTTTATGGTCAGCGCCGCCGCTCCCATCGCCAAACACCCGGCGACTCATCATGGCGCGCCCAAGGACATTTGCCGTGCACACGTTGAGAAGTTGCCCCAAGTTCACCGCCATTGGGCCAGCAGTCGCCAGTGCTCGTGTGAGGATTGCCACCTCCTCCTGCAGGATTGATAAACTTTTATTTATATAAAAAAAAATATTTAACAAGGTATGTCGCTAATGCTAATCATATCACCTGAACTTAACCGACTTGTCGTATATTTGCTAAATCAACGGAAGCAGGGCAGACAGTGAGTCCAGATTTTTTGTCAATTATGGTATTTTATTGTGTCCAATAAATCTCAGTTATCTATTTATGTAAATTTCGCATGAATCTTACATAAACCCTATAAAATAAATTGTTGATATTTCATAAGACAAAATAAGACAGAGTAATATTAGACAAAGAATCTTATCTCCTAGTAGGCACCCGGTCCCAGATCTCTATATTGTTATGCTATTCCATGCATGTGTCTTACTATCATTTGTATCGGTCGATAGAACGGCATTATTCTACCTGAATCCTGATAGAACTGCATCAGCATGGAGGTAATGAACAACCTTTTCTCCAGTTCTAAGTAGCGTGTTTAAAAGGGTCCTTGCTTGGATCCTCTACCTATGCTCTCTTGATTGAGTATGTCGCATAAGACTTGTCTAATATGGAGTAGTTGATATTGACGTAATTTGTAGATTATTATAAATTTATCAACTGCACATCTAAAAGATAACAACCACAAGTTCTCCATTTTAGAAAAAAAAGTTTATACAAACAAAATATCAATCTAGAAATAGTAATTAGTAATGTTTTTTAACTTAAGTATGCAATTTCGATTAACCTTAACTTGAGTTGTCACTAGCGCTGGTAAATACTAAAAGGTTTAGAACCTTGGTCGGGGGATTGATTTATTTAACACATACACGACCCGACAACTTGTTCTTTCTAATCATCTTCAATACCTTACTTGCCAACAGCAAAAGTAAGAATAGGGATCTTTACTAAACATTATCTTCTTTTGCTGGCCTGTTTTCTCGTTCCAATCAACATCCTTAGTTTTATTTACCAAAAAAAAAACATCCTTAGTT
>JAOSBP010000206.1:9133667-9146691 GCA_027563825.1 Erythroxylum mucronatum
TCAACCAAACAGGTTTTTGTTTTCAGTTTTTATATTACAAATCTCAACCAAACAGGTTTTCGTTTTTTTAAGAAAAATACAGAAACCAAAAATAGAAAACAGAAACCAAAAACAACAACAGAAAAACAGAAGTGGACCCAAACGGCCCCTAAGCTTCTTCTCCAACCTCTAGCTCCCCCTCGTTTTTAATTGCTTCGACAATAAGTCATTGGAACCCAGTTTGAATAGAGAACAATGTTGTTATCAAAGTTTTAAAAACTGGATCGAACCGGTCGGTTTGACTAGAAAAGGTTTAAACCGATCAGTGACCCGATTCAGTTTTAACTAATAACCTGTCAGTATGAAAACCGGTCGGTTCGATATTAGACCGGTTCGGCGAGACGAAGGATGATACAAAAATACCTAATTCTTTACCATTTTAGATTTCGCGAGTCGCTCCTTCACTATTTCGGATTTTGCGACTGGCAATTCAAACTTCGTTCTCTGTCTCTCGCCAGTCGTCCCTTCACCATTTTCTCAATCAATTGGATGATAAAGAGTTCAGATTTCATTCTTTCTCTCTCGCTAGTTGCCCGTTTCCATCTTTTGAATCGGTTCAACAGATATACCTAAACTTAAACCCTTCAGATTTCTTTAAGAAATCGATATGTCTCTTGCCTCTTCACTATCTTGTCTTCATCATCTTCGCTTCACCATATCCCACCGTCTCCATAGATGCATGTAAGCCATAGATGTAGAAGTCGAGCCCTGTTGACTCTCCTTGGGTGACTACTGTGACTTTCCTTAGGCGGTTACTGTAGGTAACCCATAAAAGTAGAATCTGAGCCATGTAAGGGGTCTGTGTTTCTGTGATGCTTGTTTGAGCTTATATCTTTAATTCTTTCTTGAAATTACTACTTCTCTTGTTTATCTGTGTTTGTTTGTTTGGTCACGTTATGCTGTTTCTCTTCGTTTTTGGACGAGCTATGTGTTTCTGCCACCAGACAACATGTCGTTGGGAGAATATTTTAGAGTGGTAATTTCTTTCAATATTACTGCTAATTCTTTTGTATTTGAGGTGAGGCGTGGAATTGTTGCATTAATTCTAGATCTTCTTTCAATCTTTGGTTTTATGATTTAGGTTAGAGCGGTAATTTTTTCTCCAAAAGAAAGCATCATCTGGTCATATAACCAGACAGCCACTGGAGCAAGCGATTGGAACATGATTCATTTGATCTACAGACTCATCTCTTGCATGGATTAGTTCATTGTAATGGTTTTGGATTGCAATGTTGATTCTCGTTGTCAAGTTTATATAGAGTTCATGTTCTATGTTATTTAAGATTAACAGATAAGAAGTAGCATTGATCAATTACTTTTCTGTAACAATTAGAAATACTCTATTAACAGTTGGTTTAAGTTTTCTGTAATATTTAGAATTCTATTTCATATCAATTTCTGTAATATTTAGAACTCTATGTTATATCAATTTCTGATTTTGATAGTTGGGCTATATATACTCTTTCAACTATTCAATTTGTTGATCTGAAAAACCAAAATTGAAAAATATCAATATTTCGGTTAGGTTATTTGAAGTGGAGCAATTGCTGGAGCAAAGTTTAATAAGTGAGTAACATTCGTTGGTCTTTTGAGTATTTATTATGTTACTGTTCCATTTGTGTTTCTTGATAATTTTTTACTTTGATCCTATTGGAAAACATAACCACAAAACTGAATCTTTAACTTCCGCCATGAATCCTAAAAGGTAATTGATGATAGATTATATTTGTGTTTCATTAAACTTTTATCTGTGTTAACCAATTTTGTTCACTCCTATGGTTGAAGAACCTTAACTCTCTAAAGTAGTAGTAGTAGTCTCTTTTGTCTCTCTTTGGACGTATTTGTGATAAAAATGCAAGAAGCTGTAGGACAAGCTCTTCACCATATATAACTCTGAAAAAGAATATAACAAAATATAAGGTGTAGATTCCTTATGTATAAAGGGAAGGGACCAACTTAAATCAACACCCAATTCAATCCCCACCAATCAAAAAGATTGAAAGATATTTTTTAAAAAAGGAGGGAAATTGTGTGTGTGTGTGTATAATTCTCATTATCAATTGTGTGTATATTTGCCCTGACAGTAGTATACCCAATTATTCTTTTTATACTTTGTAGGTTAAATCATAATGGAGAATATAGAATCATCCTCTACTCGTGGTACGTCCGATCTAATATAGAATTATTTTTCTTCTTCTCAAGCATCTGATGGGAAGATCCAATATAACTGTATGTTTTGCGGTAGCATATTTAAAGGGAGAGGAATTTTTAGAATGAAAGAACATCTTGCTAGCATTAAGAGTAATATTGCTTCTTGCAAAAAAGTATCACTTGATGTACGTGATATGATTAAAAAATATTTGCAGCAACAAGTAAAAAAGAAAAAGAAAAATAAAGAGGCTCATTATATATCTTTTGGAGAGGATAAAACACCGTAAGTATTAAATAAAGGAAAAAAGAAAAACTACTATTGATATAGATTCTTATCTTTCTCCAAGAACTACTCCTGGTTCTTAACCTAGTCTAAAAAGTTTTATGGTTGATAAGGATGTTGTTTTGTGATGTAAAAGAGCATGGGCTAGATGATTCTATTATTCATGTATTCCTTTAGATGCTTTAAATTCACCATATTTTCAAGAAACAATTGATGCTACAACAACAATAGGTCCAAGATTTAAGGTAACAACTTATTTTGAGTTGTGTGTGCCTTTGCTTCAAGATTTAAAAAAGAAATGTCAGTTAATTGTGGATATATAAGAACCTTGATTAATTTCTTAGTTTATTGTAATATTGGAACAACTTTTATCAAGTCTGTTGATACCTCTGACATGGTAAAAAGTGCTAATGCTTTATCTGAATTATTCTCTAAAATTGTTGAGTGCGTTGGACTAAAGAATGTTGTGCATTTTATTACAGATAATGCAGCTAATTATATATCAATTGAGTACTTATTACAATCAAATGATGGGCATATTTATTAGTCTCCATGCGTTGCTCATTATATAAATCTTATTTTAAAAGATATTGGTAATATGAACCATAAATCTAGTCTTGTTTCACGTGCATCTAAGTTCACAGTTTTTGTGTATAATTATGTTACATTTTTGTCTTGGTTAAGAAAGCAAGAAGATTGGGTTGAGATCGTGCGTTCCGCTGCTACCAAGTTTGCAACATTCATTTATTACTTTAAAAAGTATTTATGAACATAAGTAACTACTTCAAAATTTAATGACAAGTAAACACCTTTCAAGTCGTAAATTATCAAAGAGTGAAAAAGGAAAAGGAGTTTGTGCTATTATTTTAGATAATAAATTTTGATATCCTTGCTTGATCATTGTGAAGATTGTGGTTCTGCTTATAAGAATGTTGAGGATTGTTGACTTAGATGAGAAGCCGTATTTGGGGTATATATATGATAATATTTATAGAGCTCACAAAACAATTATAAATCTTTTTAAAGAGAAGAAGAAATTGAACAAGCCTTATATAGATATTATTGATCAATGATGGGATAAGTATCTTACTCAAATGATCCATTTAGCAGCTTTTTTTTCAATCTTTATTGTTTATATAGTGGAGAAGCACACACTATTAATATTATGGGCAGTTTGTTTGATGTGATTGAATGCAAAGATATTTTTCTATTGAAGAGCAATTACAAGAAACAAATAAAATTAAATTATATAAAGAATTTTTCTAGACCATCAACAAAGAGAGAACTTATGATGAAAAAAATGCAGCCAGGTAAGTTTTACACCTTTAATTCATTATTTACTTATTAGTAATATATATTTTATCATAACTATTAATTTAAAATATAGATGAGTGGTGGAGATTATTCGGTAACAGTGTTCCAACATTGAGAAAACTCGCTATTAGGTTACTCAGTCAAACAACTTCTGCATCAGGTTGTGAACGCAAATAGAGTGTTATTTAACGTATTCATACAAAGAAATGAAATCGTTTGGAACATCAAATATTTAATGACCTTGTTTACGTTACTTATAATCTGATAATGAAGAACATGTATTTTATAGTTTTGTTTTTATTTCAATAATTTTATTTTTATTATTGGCTTTATGATTTTTTTATTATATATTCAGAGCGCTTAGTAAGAAAAGATATATGATCTAGTTGATTTTGATTATATTGTACATATTGATTTTTAGATCGAAGAAGAAGAACTACCACCTGATCTTGAACTTGAAAAACGATTTATTAAAAAAATACATTTGTCACAACGAATGAATTAAGAACATCTACTAAAGGTTAGTTCATATCTTATTTTGATCATATTTAAGTTAAAATTATATTGCATTACAAGTTTATAATTGAAAATAATTTCATACATTACTAATTTGTAATTTATTTTAATGCAGTAGAAGAAATTGATGCAAATAATTTGGATAAAAGTGTAGTTTACGAATCTTTAAATAGTGTTGAAGAATTTGAAGTTTTTGACGATGATAAGACATAATCTCTTTCAAAAATATAAATTTAATTTTTATTGTTATTTTAAGTTTTACATTAGAGTCATATTTATTTATTATTAATTCATTATATAATAATAAATTTTACTATATTTTTTATTTTAATAAAATATTTTATTTTTACTAATTCTTATAAATTTTACTTTTTTTTATGTATATAATAGTTTTATAGCAATTCACTGTAAATTTAACCTCTAAATATTCGTCCAATTTTTAAAACATTAGTTATTCCTGTCCCATCTGCGTGTCCAAAGTTCGGCTCTTTCTTGCGGACCCTTGAGTAATCGTAAGGTGCAGGGATGGTCGGTTTAAAAACCCCGACACACCCACCCTTAGCATAAATCCAAAAGCCCTGAATTCAATGCCCCTTTTTTATATCATTTAATTCCCTCCTTCCATTTTATCGGCTGCGTCAAATCAATTGACAGAATCTTACTACCTTTCCATCTATTCATTTCACCTTATGACATAAGCACCTTGTCGTCTAAACAGCAATACTTTCCACGAACCGATCCTGTATTCCTATATGAGGGCAAGTCATGTGCGTATATAAGGTACACCATCCCTCTGTCTCCCCATATATAGGTTCCATACTTCATACCATCTGCAGTTGGCCATAATTTCCATATAGAATCCCCGAAGAAATTGAGAAGTTCCTCTCCTGTCTACAAGGTCTCAGTTTTATCGTAATGGGTCCTCAAATCTTTATGTCCATGTTCTTCCTTTGCTTCCTTCTCAAGTCTCCAGGTTTGTAAGTTTGGTTTATGATAGTGTCTCACAAACCTCATGGTTTTTGCGGGTTTTTAATCTGATTATTATGTTTGCAATTCTCAACTTTCATGCCAGGGACGTACTCTACGACGATTACTATCGTAAACAAATGTAGATATCCTGTATGGCCGGGAATTCTCTCCAACGCCGGAACTTCACAACTTCCGACCACAGGTTTTGCTCTTCAACCAGGTGAGTCAAACGCAATATCTGTTCCAACGTCCTGGTCTGGTCGCTTATGGGGTCGGACCCACTGCACACGAGACTCAAACACTGGAAAATTCACTTGCATCACCGGCGACTGCGGTTCTTCCAATCTGGAATGCTCCGGTGGTGGCGCTGCTCCTCCGGCCACCCTAGCAGAGTTCACTCTTAATGGCGCAGACGGGCAAGACTTCTACGACGTGAGCCTTGTCGACGGCTACAACCTTCCAATGCTAATCACTCCTCAAGGTGGCACAGGAGGGAACTGTACGATTACTGGTTGCGTTGCTGACTTGAATAACGCATGCCCATCAGAGCTAAAGATGCTGAACACCGGAGACGGTGACGACGTGGCATGTAAGAGCGCCTGTGAAGCGTTCGCGGAGCCGCAGTATTGTTGTAGTGGAGCATACTCGACGCCAGATACTTGCAAACCTAGTACTTACTCTGCTTTCTTCAAAAACGCGTGCCCAAGAGCTTATAGCTACGCGTATGATGATGGGACCAGCACTTTCACTTGTATTGGTGCCGATTATATCATTACTTTCTGCCCATCACCCACCGCTAGGTATCGTATCAATTAACAGTCCAAAGATTCCAACTTGGTTTTCGATTTCAGTTAGGTTGTGTGTCTGGTCAGAATCTTTGCATCGTGGGGAAGGTAACGTCTTCCCAGGCGTGGCAGTATTTTCAAAGTTGTCTTTAGTTCACGTCAGTTCTTGGCAATGGTTGGTTATACATTAGCGTACTCAAAGGGTAGGATAGAGATTTGCTTTCTCAAACATTTGTTGTTTTCTCTAAGGTGACTGGATGTCCGTGGTGTGTCCAAAATCTTTACGGTGAACTTATGATGGTTGTTGGTGTTTGCAGTGTGAAGTCGGCAAATGGGCAGGAGGAGCCAGAGGCGGTGGATGTTTCCGCCAGCTCTCGTAGCACATCCCCATACGTTCTTGGCGGTGCCGTGGTCGTAACAGTGGCGGTTTGCCGCTTGTTGCAGCTTTTTTCAACCGGTTATTAGGAAAGTACATCCCGACAAGTTTGGAAGTATTGTGTGTCCAAGTGCACTCCACATTTTGGGCTAGGCAAGTGTGTTGAGGTGATACCTACACAAATGGGACCCATTAAACTCGCCTCTGTCTTTGTGGTCTCAACCACCATGCAGATGACGTAGTTAAGCTATCTTTAGTTGAGCCACTTGCCTGCAAATGTATTCCCAAGGCTTCTCTTTTCAGTTACAGTACTCTTTCTTTGAAGAGGGCCCAATAATTGTATTCTTAACAGCAACTATTTTTATAACTTTGTCACGAAACTACCAATTCATTTGGATTGAATATCACGTTAGTGACTTGGATAAGGTAAACGAATAAGGAGAGGGAAGGATGAGATGATGATAATTTACTATTCTGTTGACAATGGAGCGTAATAAAATAATAAAAGGCTTACGGGGATGATTTGTAACTTCTTGCAACTGTCGCCAACCAATGCCATTGCCAACCACATTCCCTTCCCTTTTGATCTCATTATTTTGTACGTTTCAGCTTTTTCATCATCGTCTTTCCTGCTGTGATCTTTCTTCTTATTATTGTTATTCTTTTCCAAAGAGTGCATTATTAGTAAACTTAATTTTAAAGTGATATAAATAATACAATGTCATCACTTTTTCAATAATGAGATAATAAGTTTAAAAACGGTTGGTATTTGTAGGCATTGTGAATCTATGAAGCTAGAGATAGGATTAGTGCAGAAAGCTGTTAAACATTAGCTCTATTTATTTTGGATTGAAAGATTTGGAAAAAGCATTGTGATACACGGAAAGATTGCTTCTCTCATTTTTTCACGAGTTCAGATCCTCTGTTTAATATTATGGTGTCTTATTCTATTATATAAATCTCAGCCATTTATTTATATAAATCATGCGTAGATCCTATATAAATAAATGCAAGACTTACATAAATAAATGGCTGAAGCTTATAGGATAAAATAAAAAATCATAAGCATAATATCTCATCCCATTTTCCACTAGAAACTAGGAAGTTTCAAGGAAAACCAACGTTAAAGTGAGTGGACAGGACGAATTCAAATCTTCTGTCCAATATTACTGTCTTATTCTGTCTCATAAAATCTCAGCTATTTATTTTACGGGACCCACGCGGGATCCATGCGAAACCTACATAAATAAATGGCTGAGATTTATTGGACACAATAAGACACCATAATATTAGACAAAAGATTTGGACTCGGACAGGACAAGTGTTGTTTGATGATATTCCAAGAATACAAGAAAAGGTTCCGCGGCATTTCATGATGACCCATGATGTGTATTACAAAGTCAATCACAGCTAAAGATTCTGTACACCTGTGGACACTATTCACATGAAACAAATGTTAAAGCTCCGGCATGGTGATTGCACCACAAACTCATCATTGAAATATATAACATAAAATAAATCCAACCTATAACACTTGCAAACAAAAAAAAACTGTTTAGGAAGTCCCTCGTACTAGTTGGACCACCCTTCCCCAAGGATCATGTTGAAGCTATATTTGACACAAAAGACCAGATCTTTGACTATTTTCCAAGTTTTCTTCACTAATCCAAATTACCACTTTGGCGATTGCTCACATGCCAAAAGCTCTTACTTTCCACTGAAAGTCATGGAACAGACATTGTTTCTGACATGGTAAAGAGATGCATGTATCGTTTTAGAATACACGCATTCATGTGTTGTCTTGCTGGAATTGCGTATCAGAACGCTGCTTTCGTTCCTGATCTTCTTGTCCTTATCACCGATTTTCCAAACTTAAGCACTTTATATCATAACTCAGTAAAGTTAATGGCTGTAAACGGACGAGGATCAGTAGATAATAAGTCTTCGTCATCCATTGGACAGCTACTCTTCAGTGGTCAAAAGACACATCACAACTTAAGCTGAGAACTGTTTGTGGGGAGCTGCGAGTGGCGTCCCTGCACTTACTAACTCAGGTCGGCCTCTGATATAGTTCTTTTATTAACTTCAGATTAATAAAAGATGCCCTTATTGTTTTCCTTTTTTTCTCAAAATTGTGGTGTCCCTGGCAAATGCAAGAAGCCAAGAACTACATGAAGCCCTGGCAATTCAGTTCTAACCATAAAGATCAGACTTTTACTCTATTGCCTCCTATTTTTCCTTGGTCTAGTTCCATTTCTGTTATATTTTCTATTTTTAAATAAAAGTAAAAATATATTTAGTGATATTTGATTTATACTTTTATTTTTGATAATAGTTAAATATTAAATTAAAATTACATAAATTATAATTGTAATTAAATAATATATATATTTTAAATAAAATTTGAAGGCCTCTTTGTTCCTCTATGTTTTTATCCACATCTTCTGTCTAATGAGACAAGATCTTTTGTCCAGTTTTATGGTGTCTTATTTTGTCCAATGAATCTTAACCGTTTATTTATGTGGGTCCTATGTTTATTTTTGTGAGATCCATGCAGAGTTCATATAAATAAATGACTGAGATTCATTTGACAGAATAAAATATCATAAAATTGGACAGAAAATCTTAACTCCTGTATTCCTGTGTAATGCCCAAAAAGTAAATCCTTCGTAAAACTCTTGCTATTCTTCCTTCATTAATTGACATTTAATGTCCACAGGCCTTTTGGGTTTGAAACAAGTTACCAAAGCCAAAAGCTTGACAAACAAGGATTCCAACGCCCTTTTCAGAAAGAATGATTAGTATCAAAATCTCTGTGGTGGGAGGAAAGAACTTTAATAAAGAACGACAGGTTGCAGAGATATATATAAAAATGGGAAAAAGCAGGATGATTCTGACGAACAAAAAGTTAGCAAATCGATCTACATACCCTTTACACGGTACACAAAGCATCAATTTGGGGCCTTAAAGATGTTGATGGTAAGCACTGCAATCGAAAAGGGAAAGAAATCAGTCTGCTTATATAGATAGAAGTCATTCACTGGCAATAACAGGTTTTTATTATTTCTTGTACTTTCAATACTTTGCATAAAGAAAGCAACCGTAAAGGTTATACACGTACACTTACCACAAAATATGTCTTGCATTTGGTATAAATAGTGAAATTACAAAAGTTAATTGATGTCAGATAGAACTTTGGGATTGATACTAATCTTGTAATCGACAACAAAGGTTTTCAAGATAGAAGAACACTAGTGTCAGTCTTGAAGGTTATCCAACACATTTTTTCAAAGACATGCTGAGAAAGAAGTTCTCTATTATTAGAATTTTGGTGAGATAGAATTTTAGTGTCACTGGGTTCTTATAAAATAGAGTTTCAATAATATTAATTTTTTGTGTAAATAAAGTTTCACCATGATTAAATTTCTTGCACGTAACTCAAGTCTATAAATAATTTGATAAGGTCTTGTAAGGAAGACCCTTTAGACTTTCAATAAAACTTTTGGCCAAAAGAGAAAAAATTGAACCCTAATGTTTACAGTAGAATACAAGTTGAATCATAATATTTTTGGACCTTATAAGAACGAAAAATCTAATGACATTTACACTCCATCAGTAAAATACCACTTCACCTTGGATGTGATTTTTTTTTCTTTTTTCTACACATAAGTGAGACCCAAACTCAAGCTGATGTGGCATTTTCTAATCTTAAAAAATGTGTATTTCACATACTAAAACACACCTTTTTTTCTCCCACTTTGTTCAATCGTAGGCAAAATTCCCACTTCCCTAAATTATTTGTTCCTTAATTCCCTCAATTGTCTATAATCCCTTATTTCATGGAATAACTAGCATGCTCTTCTTTAACCTGCAAATTCAATCACAGCAGCAACAAGCTCTCTTAATTCCCAACTCGCACGTTTAGTCCAGCATGTTGCGCATTGTGACTCCTCTCTCATTCCTCTATTAGATTTCTGTGAAGCAATATAAGGACAATACATAGAGGTAGATCCATTTTTTTGTTTGGTTTTTGGTTTAGGTTTAGTATATATTGTGGTCTCCTATTCCTTATTGATGATTCTTTTGTCTGGTTTTTAGTTTATATTTATTATATGTTGTGATCTCTTATTTTCGACCTAAACAAGATTGATTATGTGAGTCTCTATGATTTCCTACAAGCTGCTCATGAGATGTAATTTTTCTTGGTTACTATTTGTGACCCTTGATATTAGAGATGCCTAAGATATTAGTGCTTGTTGAGTTGTGAGTGTCATGCAAGGAATTTGCTTCATGTATACAAAGTTAGCAATGCAATGTTGGGAGTGTCATTTGGTTGAGTTGCATTTGAATTAGTTATGAGGATTTCTTGCTTACAGTGAATGTGTTGGTAAAGATAAAAGCAACATAGTTATATGAAAAACTTCTCTGACCCTTACCATTATAGCTTTAAAATATTTGATTCCTAGGGACAATACTTAATTTGTGTCCATATATTTAATAGGTTGAATTGGGATTTTTCCTTTAAATCAAGGGATGCATTCTTTGTTGTTCCAAAATGAATTTCATTTAATCATTAAATTAACAACAACTAACTAAATATTAAACACTAATTTGTAAAGTTAATGATGTCTATATTACATTTATGTTCTTGTTCAGCTTAGGTTAAATTCTACTTTAATTATATAAGAGTCAAGATGGTTTTGCAAATTGGATTTATGAGAGAGTTAGTTAATTTAACATTTGAAATAAGGATTATTTGTCCTTTAACCATGTTGGGTTTCTTCTCAGTCAGAGTTATTTGAAAAACAAGCACACTTAAGAAGTACACTATAATGAAGAGTTATATTGTCCTTTGGTTTTCCTTTTCTTTTTCTTTCAACACCTTGATTAATTTGAAGTTTACTTGTAAAACCCCTTTAATTGAACTTGCCTATCTTATGAGCATTATTCACTTTTGAACTTTCAATGTATGCAACATTCAATTATAAAATTTTGTCAATATAAAGAAAATTACTAATTCAATCCTCAATGTAATATTCATAAAATTTTGCTAATATCTCTAGAATAAAAGGTTAAGTTATGATTATTTTTAACTTATTGACAATAATGAGAAGTTTATTTAATCACTCAACATGATTTTGATTAGTGAATTTGTATATAACTTAATATGTTTATGTTTGTGAGTAATTTTAGAGGCATGAATTAGAAAAAGTTGGTAACAGATAATTAGTCTATTTTCTTGCAAGTTTATATTTTATAATGATGATAATTGTAATAGTTTGTTAATAAAGAACTTATCACTCTTGATAAGTTAATAAAGAATTTGCTATGGTGTTATTGATTTGGCTATCTTTAAATTCATTTTCCTTTTAATTTGGATAAAATTCTTTCCCCTTCCTTATGAACAGGTGTATAATGGCTTAATTTGGTAGTACAAGGTTGTTTTATAGTGGAAAATTCATAGTAGAACTAGAGTTAAAATATATTGACAGGAAAACAAGTGTTTTTAATAAATTAGACCTTGAATATGTTAGCTATAGGAAAATATGTGAGATGGGGAAGGACTTAGGATATCTTCAAATTCATAATGCCTATTATAATTTACCTAGTTTTAAATTTAGTTAGTCGTTGAGATTGATTTAATCAAATCAGAGTTGTCTAAGGCTCACAAACCTTATAAAAATTTACCAAATGATTGATGTTTATGTAACTCATTTATTAGACATCTCAATACTTGCAACAAAGACATTTCCTATAACTAGGAAGAGAGGATTGAGATAGCAAGGGTGAAGAGGAAAGTTGTGGTATTAGGTTAGACTATGTTGATGATGAACATGTTGAGGAAGTTGGTGAAGGAGTTGGTGAAGAACTGGATGATCATGATAAGGACCGGGATGAGGGTTTTATACAAGTTAACATTTTTAATAACCACTACCCAGTTGAAATTGACTTAACTAATTATAGTTGTTTTTATTGATAATGATGAATATCCAAACGGAGAAGATCCTAGTGAACCATTACAAAGACCAAGTATTAGTATTAGTTATAATCCATCTGATGTGGTACCATATTGGAGATTGGGGATGGAGTTCGGATTAGCTAAAGAATTTAGAGATTTTTTTATGGATTATTCTGTACGAACATAATACAATGTTAAGTTTTAAAAGAGTGAAAGCCATAGGAATAGAGTTAGATGCATCAGGGATGCCAATGTGAGTTGTATATTGGTTGTAACAAGAATAAATGTGTTAGTAGTGTACCCTAGGTCAATGGACATATGTGACTTTTTGTACTAACATTATGACTTATTCATAATATATTATGAGGTATTCTTTTTATATATGCATGTATATCATTTACGTAACGTGATTTACATTCCATGAATAGTATTAGGCTTATGTCATCAAGTGTGTGACTTGATAGGAAAACCATAAGCATTATAATACTATTCTAAACTATCCCTGGTCGATCGTTATTGGTGAAACAATAATGAATTAAGGCTAGTATGTGTTCCGATTGATGATCACGTTTTTCTGATCATGGATATGAGTTATCAAATCAGAAACATAGATATATGTTAGAGAACATATA
>JAOSBP010000206.1:9172887-9191872 GCA_027563825.1 Erythroxylum mucronatum
ACTCCAACGGTGAGACAAAGGAGACAAGATATGCGCACATGGGTCTTTGATTTCGTTGCAAAGAGGCTCCAATACCTGTGCGTGTCTTGCCACCTGGCTGCCACGTACTTCCCATGTGGTAACCCACATTAACTCCTGCGTGGTTCCCACTCTCACATGCTTATTTGAGATTTAGAAGAAGAGGAGAAAAAGAACTTTGGTGATTCTGCAAAGCAAAGCTTCTGCTTGATTTTCCTTGCCTTTTCCAAAGACAAGAAAGTTTTTCTTGCTGCGTATCTTTTCCCTCACTTTTTCTTTCTTCACGAACAAGCCATTATTAAGCAATGCAGAAGCAGACAAAGAAAGGAGATGAAAGCAAAATGATCCGCATAAGAATAATTAATACATGTAATACTAATATGTGCCTCAATTCCAAAACGACGCCGTTTAAAAGATGGCCTCCCAGCCCAGGTATATTTAGAAAGTGAAGGTATTTCATTTCTGATAGCCAATGAGGGATGTCAACACTTCCATTTTCTTCCATTCAAAATAAAACTAAAAAAAATCTCATTGGATTCCTTGTTAGGCGGTCGGTCTGTTTTCAATACCATATGCTTGGATTTTCATCATTTATTTATAAAATGGAGATGAGTGGGAAAGCACAGAGCTTATGATTGAGATTCTCCACCACCACTTACCTTCCCTCACTTATCCCCACACCCCATTTCCATCCTCTGTTTTCGACCAGAGATTAGAGAGCGCATAGCTGTCTTCTATGCATGTGTGATTTCTCTTCTTTCTCCATATCTAAAGTTTCTATCTTGGACTCTGTCATTCTTCCATTCCCAACATCAAGAAATGTATCAACTTTACCAGTAATCTTATTTCTCCCACTTCTTGAAACTCGATGACCATTGTAACCCAATCAAAGCCAATCCTTTCCATTCTTCAAAGTTTGAGTCTTTACGTTCACTTGCAGCAAAGACAAACATAAATTACTTATGGATTCTTTATCCTACTCCCACCGCCACTGTCAGTGTCATGTTTCTACTACTGTCCTCTTCTTCACCATCTTCTTGATTTTTGAAGGTATATTACTGGAAAGTTTCAGCTTTTCCTGGAATTGTGAACCTGTTAAATGAACTCCATTGACGGTTTTTGGACCTTTTATTGCAGGTGTTTCAAGTGCCACATTCACGTTTATCAACAGATGCGATTTCACTGTATGGCCAGGAATTCTAGGAAATCCCAAACTAGAAAGTACAGGCTTCGAGCTCTCGAAAGGCACGTCTCGCTCTTTTCAAGCACCAACCGGTTGGTCCGGTCGATTCTGGGGTCGAACCGGTTGCAACTTCGATGATTCTGGCCATGGTGCCTGTGCCACCGGCGATTGTGGCTCCGACCAAGTGGAATGCAACGGCGCTGGCGCCACTCCTCCGGCTACCTTGGCCGAATTTACTCTAGGCTCTGGCTCTCAAGATTTCTACGACGTTAGTCTCGTTGATGGCTATAATTTGGCCATGATTGTGGAGGCTAGTGGTGGTTCGGGTGACTGTTCGACCACAGGATGCTTGACGGACCTAAACCGAAAGTGCCCAGCGGAGTTGAGAGTCAAAGATGGAGAGGCTTGCCGGAGCGCCTGTGAGGCGTTTGGGAACCCTGAGTATTGTTGCAGTGGTGCGTATAATTCGCCTGCTGCTTGTAAACCGTCTATGTACTCGGAGGTGTTTAAGAGTTCGTGTCCAAAATCTTATAGCTACGCGTACGATGATGCTACAAGTACTTTTACGTGCACTTCTGCTGATTATACCATCACATTCTGTCCTAAAGTGCCAAGGTAAAGTACCTATTCATCTTTATGGTAGTGTGAGAACTCCGAAACTGAAAGTGTAACATGTTCTTTTAACGCTGTTGGATGTGTCGTGACATTTGTACGGGTTTGTTTATGTTCAGTTTAAAATCATCAAGAGATTCGACTCCAAATACAACAAATCCAGGAACATCGATTGGAGGCTCAGATACCGGAACTGGAACCGGAACAGCAATTGGAGGGACTGAGTCAGGCGATGATGATTCAGAGACATTACAACAAGCTGCACTGGCAAGTTCATGGCTGGCAAGTTTGGCCACCGGAGATTCAACAAGGACACACCCTTCTTGGATTTTCCCATATGGATTTTCTTTGCTGACTTCTCTGATCATTCTTTGTTACGTTCACTTGTGATAACCTGTACTCAAGTAGAAGAAGAGTGTAAAATGGTGATCATTTAGAGAAGTTGGCAGACTCCAAGACTATCTCCGACCCTCCTCTAAACGAACATTGTTTGGAAACACATGATATTGATATGTGATTTGTAAATCCATAGCAGGAATAAAATGTGATTCCATCTTCCCTTTCTATCTTTGCATTTTCTATGGTCCTGCAGCTTCAAAGTTAAAAGTAAAAGATTCATGCAAGAAAGTTGAAGGAAATCTGAGCTTATTTTCAGATTTAGGAGATGGTTGAAAAAATAAAAGAAAAAAGGGGCAAGTGGTCGCTTTTGTTTGACAGGTATTGCAAGTAGTTGATCTGGCTGCCCACTTTGATGGAATCCCCAGCTTGGGGAGAAAACAGATCTCGCATTTCCTTTTATTTGCTTTAAACCTTTTGTTTACCGAGCAAGTGGACAAAAATGAAGCAGAATGTTGTAAACAATTTGCGTTTGCAGTACCTTTTTGTTTAAATTCATAAAATTAAAAAATTCCAACATTTGATAATATTTAAGAATCTAAGACTTTAGTGTTTGAGGAAGTAATTTACAATTTTTTTAATATTCAATTAATTAGCATGCTACGAAATGGAACAGAGCATCTGCAATTAGGTTCACTAATATTTAGTCGTATTGAATCGTCAACTATAGCGTAGTAGACTGAAGGTTCTTATGTCATTGTGTTTGGAAAAGAATAAAAGGAATGAAATAAAGCAATTAAATGCAAAAAATGATCTAGTTCCAAACAGGGTGGAAAACTGGAAACTGTTCTCAGATATTTCAACCAGCATTAGATTTTTCCAGTAGGACAATGAGATTGAGACCAGTCACATCTTGAATTTATCTCCAAAAGCAGCCCAGTTAGTTGTAAGATCATCTTTTTAGGTCTATATATAATCTAGACAATCAGTAAAAATCTGTGAGAACCTAACCCATGACAGGGATGATCTGTGTCTTGTCACACTAAAACTGGTTTATGTCAGATGAGCATTAACCGACCATTTCATTTGTCAAAAGTTTCTCTGGTGGCTCATGATGGCTGGATAGTTTGCTACTGATATGACCCAGCACCCATTTTCTTGAATTATTTCATTAAAAAATCCAAGTGGGTGCCCAAAGTTAGCCAAGAACCATCACCAATCCCCTGGACATATGGATCACTTGCGAAATGAGAATTGCTAATCTATCAATCCCAACTCTAAAACTTGTGATGCCTATGCAATTTAGATGGGCCTGTTGATGTTATTTAGAGAAGGAAATAAGCTGAACAAGCCAATATAAGTAAGAATCCAAAGGACAAGTGCCACCCAGAACATGGCTGGGAGGTTGGAGGACAAGATGGTACTGAGATGCTTAAACCAAGTTGTGTGGTGGAAAATCAGAGTCATCCTATACCATTACGAAGGAAACAGGCCTACTTTATCCCCTCTGAAGATAAGAGAAGATTTTAGTACATTTTCTGTGCCTTTTCCTCTTCAAACTTTTCCGAACCTCACCACATCATAAAAGCCGGGTAATGAATGATCCATTATTAAGACAATTACAGAAAGGGATAGTTGATTTTGTCAATGGGAATATTGTTATCCATATTTTCGTGTCAAATAGAGCCAACTCATGTTCATTGTCGAGTTCACAGACATGGCATGTTCATTGCTGAAACATTATAAAAGCGCATAGCAAAATTTGATCCTATGGCTTTTGACATTGTCCTCAGTCATCCTTTACGTAGAGGATCATCGTAAGCAATGGACGGCCAAATGCAAATGCTTTTTCAAGTAACTTTGATGCTTGGACGAGGATAAGGAATCTCTGTCAAAAGCTCGATGCACTCGCCTATTGAAGTAAAAGTTCAAAAAGAAATGATAATAAATTATAATCAATGAAAAAGGGCATCTAAATCTTTCCTTTCCATTTGGCACATCATCGGCCAGTCAACCATACATAATGTAGTTGTGGGGAATGCACAAACAAAAGTCTCTGAAGGAACCCACCACCACCAGGAGGACTATAACAGTTTTTACACATAGTGATGGATACAGCTTTACCTAGTTTCTACATGAGTCTTGCTATGCACAACAATAACAGGAGCATCAAGCATCTCTCTATCACATAACTCAACCAACAACCTATAAGCAGGTAATGCCCATGTCTAAAACATCAATAACTAACATGTGCAATGCGAAACGCCTTCACAATGAAATTCTAACCAACAGAGGGTAGCAGTGGTCTTTGTCATAGGTAGGCCAGAACTCATTACCATACATAAAACCTTGATGAAGTCTCCAAACATCTGTGTCATAGTTCTCTGTTACAGAATACCGGAAGCCATATTCCTGAATTGTCTCTAAAAACTTGTCCAATGAGTCACCTCTTTTGGGGCTGAAGAATATTGCTTCTGATGGGCCATTGTCTGTTAACAAGAGTTTGAGAGTACAAGCAAGTCCTTTGTGGAACTCCTTAAAAAATGTGCTGTCAAAATGAAACATGGAGTTACTAAAAGGGCGAACTCTAATACACAAAACTCCCCATTTTGTGAGGGTTAAAGGAAGGTCATCAATTGTATGCAACCTTCCCTTTGCATTTTACAAAGAGGTTGTTTCCATGACTTTCTAGTCACAAAGGAGTAACCTTACCAATTTCTTCAAGGCTCGGAAATTAAAAAGGCCAAGTCAGTATTAAGAAGAGAAAGCAGACATGCAGTGGCATGTATGAAGATCTTGGCAAAATTTTCGTATTTATAAACTTTTGTTGGTTGAAGGAGATCAGGTAAAAATGGAAAGAACGAAATGTAGGGATTGGAAGAAAAACTTTTAGTACAATGTTTATTCCTGAGTAATTTCATTTTTCAATTATTCAACCAGTGGGAAACAGAGTTAATTAGAAAATTTTTCAAATGTCAAGTACATCAGAAAGCTAACAAATGATGAAAATAATTCAATGAAGGTTATCAATCTTAGGAATCATAGGTTTTGATACAAGAATCAGATCCACCATGAATATGGTACTAGTATAAGAGGCCTGCCAAAGCCCATTTTTATCTAGTAATAACATAATTCATGAATATTTTGATCTTGCATGTAACATAATAGCAGTTCACAAATATAAATCATTCATGAAGATTCTTAATAGTAAATCGTGTGCAAGAGTCATTATGAATTCATTTTCTGCATAAAGGTTGAGCCCGACAGATATATGCAAAAGTCAAAGTAAAAGAAACGTAACTAACCAATCACTAGCAATAATGACATCAAAAGTGTCAGATATTCTTGAAATATCCTGTTCCCAATGCAGTGCCATACTCTTCACCTTGGTTCTACTGAACACACCAGAGTTGCTATCTATGTTTCGCTGAATATCTGGATGTTAAGGCAGCCCAGTAAGATTCTAAATAAAATCAATACCAATTAGTCTTACATAAAGTGACCAAAAGTTACATCATAATGCAAAAAGAACAAGAAATCAGAAATAACTAATGCCTAATTGGCACAATTAACCCTAGTATTCCATGGATTGGGATTAGAAATTCGTCCATGACAGACAACAAATTGCATAAACTATCATATTTTTGTCCATTACTGGTAGTGATTCTCATAAATTATTTCCTAAATTTGGACATTCAAGTTATACCAATATTCATACCCAGGAACAAAAATTAGTAAGTATTGACAACTAAGAATGAGTATCAGAAGGATACAATCAACTACTTGAGGATTTCCATCTGAGATTACAACTTCTAATGCCTCAGTTGTGGCAGCAATAACTAATCCAGCTAAGCCATAGCCTGATCCAAGTTCGATAACTCTTTTAGCCCTAAAAATTCGACAAAGAACACTCAAATAAGCATAAAGAAGAGGTCAGAATCAATGAAATACATACAACGGAAATCTATTCCTTTTATAGTTTTTTTTAGTTAGAGGAATACACCAAAAGAAAATAATGGAATTGTACAATATACCTGAACATGTCTGCATGTGACAAGCAGAAATAAGCCAGGACTTCTTCTGATGGCCAATTACCTAAGCGACAAAGAAAAGTCTCAAAACAGAAACATTGTAATCACTTCTTATTTTTTCGCAAGGAGATGACTATTGTTGCTCCGAGATCACCTTCTTCTTCTAAACTATCCAAATATAAGTCCATTATTTCAAAAACAAAAATCTTAGGAGTACATAAGAAAACATATGATAGTGGCTGAAAATGAATGCTTACAAATATTGAGTGCTTCAAAAGCTCAAAATGACCATGAGAACTTACACACAAGCCCAGTGTTATCCACATTGTATCTATTAGAATTCTCAAAGTCACTGAGATCAACAACATTATCCGCTCTTTGGCTGCACATAAATTCCAAGACAACCAACTTCAATTTTTTCCAACTGCCATTACCATAAAATTCAATGACACTTAATAACTTGTTCCATCTACAGCACATTGTAAGCTACTGTCAACTTCAAAAGAGACTCCCAAATAATCAATGGTAGGAAGTTTAAAACAACTCACCACAGTATTTCTGACGAATTTCATAATTTCTTACAGAAGAAAGAGAGAATCTTGACCATAGAATCACATTGTATCGATAGGACTAGAAAGTGTTTGAAGAAATGCCAGATAGAAAATTTCAGGGCCAAATCTAAATAATATAAAAAAGTGCTCTTTCAGCGCCAAATCGAAATAATATAAAAAAAGTGCTCTCACGTCAGGAAAAGTTTTGGGGCACCAGGAACCGGCAATATGTAGCATATACACGAGTCTTTACGATTAGAATCTTCTTTATCATCAACTGGGTGGCTGGGAATGAGGTTGAACCCTTGACTCGCCTTCCTGGATATGCGTTTCATGGCACTTGAAGCGGGATGGCCATCTAGACATAAATTAATAATGGGCATTTAGAGTTTTTGATAACTAAATCATATTCAAAACCAAATGACGAAGAAAAGTACCATGATTGTGGGGTGAACAACGTCCAAGAATGGCTTGACGTAGAATTCCCCATCTAAGAGACGATGCTTTGGCCTCCATTTGGTGCGAGTTCTTTTTTTTTTTTTCCCCCTGATTTGCATTCTCTGCTTCCTTCTCTCTTGGAAGAATATATGTATAATTTGGCTGTCATCTGGACAACGACATGGCGTTTTGGACGGACGACTTGGACTGTTAATTATTTCATTCTATTTAATAAATCATTTTGAACTCAAAAAACAGAACAAAGGAAAAATAGCTAGTGCAGAACCATAACCTTTTACGTTTGCACAATAAAATCATTTGTTTTTTTAACGGGACCTGGAACTCAAGATCCATCTTATTAAAGCGTTTGGCTTCGACAAGTTCTGAGATTAGGAAACGCAAGCGGGTAAAGCTTACTCATTTTTCACCAGTTCTGTCTCTACCTGCTTTGCATTCAACGCTTGTCTTAAGAAAAGAATAACCAAGTTAAGCAGCAGATTCGCTTTATGAGTCAAAGTTCTAATCTTTTGGGGATTATTCTGTTGAAGATAGTAGTAGTTCAAGTACAACAATGGATTGATAGCCATAATATCTGATTCACCTTCTACAAAAATGATCTAATTAAATGTCTACTTTTGTGATCTTTGCCACAAAAAGTCCACTAGTTTTTGATGTCACGGGATCGAAGCGCAGCGTCTTGGGTATGCGGCCACTCTTGCACGGCCAATCTCCGGCAGCGGTGATCTCCAGCAACTCTGCAAAAGATTAATATCAAAGTTATCATTGTGCCGCAATGCCATAAGGTTTGTGACTACTGTATGTTGCGGGTGGGTGGCATAATGACGCCATGACCAAGAAAACAAACATGCCAAATGACAACTGACAGATAGTTTAATAAAGAATCAGGATTATGAAACAGAATCATCCTTACAGGATTACAACTTATCTTACCAGCGGAAGCGTTTTGTTTGAGAAACCACTCCACTACATCTTCATTCTGAGTGACAGTCAAACTGAAAATGGAACACAATCAGATAAAACCGACATGCAAGTCTTTATCTCCAGAGTGATACATGTACTGCATATGGGGCATACCTGCACGTGCTGTATACAAGCAAGCCCCCAACTTTTAGTAATCGAAACCCATTTTGGAGGAGCTTCGACTGCATTAGAATAAAGAATACTTGCATCAAAAGGAGGTTAGGGATACGTCTGAAGCAAGTGAAAAGTGTGTAACTTCATAACAAGAAGATCAAATTGCAAAGGCTCCAAGAAGACAAAACAAAAATAAGGTGTTAGCCTCCACAAGAGATTCAAGAAAGTAGCGCTTTTACCTAATCTATGGTTTAATTTTATTGAAGTACCTGCAAAGTCGTCAAGGTATCACTCCTCTCTGCATTCAATACACGTTGATGAAGGGTTTCCCATCCCCAACGCTCAAACTTTTGGACATGTCTAATTGACCCATCGTGAGTACATTCTGCATCCACAAGTACCTGAATTGAATAAAACTAGTAATTTCTGTTAGAATTTCAACATAAACCGTCTAATGTGGAATCATATTGGCACACATGAGAATGCAGCTCTTTTGGGAAGGAAAAACTGGAGCAATTTGAGCTACACACAACTTCACCTTGTCATAGCCACGAGTTGAAACTCCACTGCCACTCTCAACTTGATATAACTCATTTTTGTTCAGCCCTACAACCCCAGAATCACGCCCATAGAAAATCAATTCAGGATAATCACTTTCTGCACCCACTACTAAAGAACCGAGTTTCCTTGCTTTAGCTGTCTTTTTCCTTTCTTTCCAAGATCTCCTAGAAGTCCACTCCTTAAATATGTCTTTCTCTTCTCCCAGTGTATATTCACCTGTTTCATACTAGAATGAATGAAACATGGAAGAAATAGGTAGGAAATTAATGACAGATCCTCGAAGGGTAAATGGAATGAGTGGAATCAGATTGAAAGGTAAAAACATAAATAGATTATTGTTTCCAAACTCTTACATGATCTAGGACTTGAATGATCCCTGACAGGAATGATGGAAAATTTAGTTCCATCAGCTACAAATAGCCTACACCTATCACCCAACACATATTTCTGCAGTAATGTTCTACAAGCAGCCAGGCGATTCCTTGAAATATCAACAGCAGTCACAGATCCCGCGTTACCAAGTAAGTCCAGAATCATACACAGTTTAGCACCTGAAGATGAAAATACATGACAAAGAATTCAGCAAGTGATTAATTAGACCCTTTGTTTAGACAGTCAGATGGATAGAGCATATTAGTATGCAAAACCCACAGTTCTCTACACCAAAGTCAACAATGAACATGAGAAAATTGATATGGAAGCCAAGTTGTGGAACGTGATGTAGCGAAATAGAATACAGCAGGTTGAAGTTTGTCAGATTGCTCATAGGAATCACACCCTTTGAAGTAATGTTGGTATAGGAGAACAAATGTGAAACCAATCGCATGAACAATATAAATGTACTTACCAGGTGCTGCACAGAGATCGAGGACATGATCTCCCACAGAAACATTCAAAGCCGAAACAGCCGCTCCAGATGCTGCATCAATTCCATACAGCTGAATGACCAAAAAGCTTGCATGAATCAAAAGAACAGAAAATGGCCATAACAAAAAAAAATTTACTTCGAGAAAGATCTTTACAGCGAGCAAGTATCAAAAGTGAAACTCTGAATAATTCCCTCAAGTCTACGTGTCACTGGAAGCATACAAACAAATTCTTGAATATTTCCCTCATGCCTAAATGTTACGGGAAGCAAACAAACAATCATGAATAAACCAAACTAACAGAAATCAAGAAAAAAGGTTAAATGACAAATAACATACCCTCGAAATGTTCAAATACACACTCTAAAACAGTCATTGAACCTCAGAGATCTATATTACCTTCCCTTCCTTGTATGCCTTTGAATTAGCAATCTGCACATGAGGTGGAAGTGAATAAAAACCAGGGAGCCAAACCACCTTCTCAAGCTTACACTTCAAATCAGCTTCAATCTCTTGAACATGGTCTTCACCTCCAGGCTTCAACCTTTCCCAGAAACAGAAAGTTAACAAAACAAAAATATACTCGGTTCCCAACTTCAAGCACAAAAAGCATTAATATTTAATACGAATTCCAAAGAGACAAACCGTAAATAACGAGGGGTTGAATCGCTTGCAGTATAAATAGAAGGGTCAATCCCATTTTCCTGAAGAAATTGAAGGAAAGATTCTGGCAAAGGCAACATCGAAGCTTCGTCCATCAAAAGGACAGTTTTCCAGCCACAACGTCGCAGCTCACTGGCTCTTATGTAGCAATATATATATAGAGATATAACGGCGGCCAAAAGACGAAACGACAAGTCGGCTCACAAAAAAAAAAAAGGGGGTTAAAACGCACCGTGTGGAGGGGCCAACTACTTTAACTACTGAAAACGACAACGTTGCTCATGGTTTCCTTTTTGGTCTGGAAGTCCCAAAATCACCCAACTACCAGTTGAAGCTTCTGAGGAGCTTGAGAGATGAGAGAAGCCGTAATCGCAAACCTATTCCTCTTCTTTGGTGCGCTTCTCCAGCGAACGTCCGCCACCATCGTTTTGAAACCGTTATCTGTTTCCTTGCCGGACCTTCCTGCGAAATCCGGTAAGTTTCTTAGTCCTATCTTTTTGGTTGCTAACAAACTGATAAATGATTGTCTTTTGGCTAATGTGTTTGGTTTGCTTCAAGCTCTTGGCCTTCATAGCTCTGGAATATGCGGAGCTCTGCGCATGGCGGATCCTCTGGACGCTTGTTCCTCGCTTCACAACCATTTTGGATCAAACGAAACTGAGGGAGTGAAGTTTGCTTTGGTGATTAGAGGAGAGTGCTCTTTCGAGGATAAAATTCGAAATGTTCAAGACTGGGGCTTTCGTGCCGTGATTGTTTATGATGATAGGGATCAGAAGAATTTGGTTTACAGTGAGTTGCTCTACTGGGTTGCATTTGTGGGGTTTTTTCCTTTTCTCTTTTTTTTTTCTGTGTTTTGGGTTCTATATATGTCAACTGAAAATACCTAATTTGCTCTACTGGGTTGCATTTGTGACTTCGTTAGAAAATTTTCAGTAACATATATGGTGTTTCAGGATTCCAAACAAATGGTGCTTATGAATGGGTTATGTTATATGGTTATTGTTGAAGATGAAATAAAAGGAAGGATCTTGTTTTTGATTTGTTGTGGGATATGATGTCTCTTGTGTGCAGTGATGGTAGACCCTAAGGGCATAAAGGTGCATGCTGTTTTTGTTTCGAAAGCAACTGGTGAATTTCTAGAGAAGTATGCTCAAGAGAAAGAAGTAGAATGTTGCATTTATCCATCTCGCGGTGATACAGACTGGACTGCTTTAGCAATATCGCTCATCTCTGTTACTGTTCTATTAGTTTTCCTCATAATAGTCCTTGTGACTCCCAGACATTGGCTAAGATCAAATTTTCAGAGCAAAAACATGGATACTAGAATGGTAGAAGCACTTCCTTGCTTCACATTCTGGTCTGGTCGCTCGAGTGACTCCCATTGTAGAGAAACTTGTGCAATTTGCCTTGAGGATTACAAAGATGGGGAAGTTCTGAAAGTTCTCCCTTGCCAACATGGTATGAACTAGGAATCACTCTTATTATCTTAGTACATTATGTTTCGGTGATTCTATTTTTGTCAGGAGGTCCTGCTTTGTTTCAGTGATGATAATTTCAACGGTAATTTGTTTGCAGAATTTCATTCAAGTTGTGTGGACGCGTGGCTGACTAAGTGGGGGACTTTCTGCCCTGTGTGCAAATTTGACATGAAAACTAAATTTGCATATTCTTAGGGTGAGTCGAGGAAGACCATTCTCACATTCAATTTTTCCTTTTGAACGAAGTTGAAACCAAATGAATTTTACCTGATTATCTGAACATTGTATGTCCATAACTAAAGTGGGTTTATTTTCTTCTTGCAGGTGAAGGGGGAACCTAGTTAGAAATCAGTAGTAGTAGGTGGTGCCTTGCCTAAGGTTTATAATCAGGTATCTAGGTTACCAATTTCTGTAAAGGAATGTTTCCCCCTCTACATTCAGGGTAGGACAACTGTTAATTGATGTACATAACACGTCAAAGTGCATGATACACTCGGGATAAAAGCAATTCAGAGAAATCCGTAGTCCATTATTTGTAATTCAATCACCACATGTAATTGAACTGATTGGTTTTTTGGATTCCAGAACTATGGTCGACCTCTGAACCAGTTAGCAATTGTGCCATTTGTTTAGATGGTCCCTCTGCTAGTTGGGGACATCCGGTTTGAAGTGTTGAACAGCTCTTCAAGATTGTTGTTCTTTTATTTATCCATAACCGAATTGCAAGAAATATAAAATATAACGTGAGAAAGATAGGATATGTAAACAATAAGCCTTGGTTTGGATTGAACGAAAGCAAGAGAAAAGAAAGAAAGAGAATTGAACTTCTATTAGTTTCCACCGTTTGGACAAAAATAAGCAAAGGGAAAGTGAGAGAATGGAGAGGAAATTAAGAGAAGTTTGGGCTAAATATATTTTCTATCAAATTGGTAAGAAAGGAGGAGAAATCTAAGATAAGATAACCTCAATGTATGTAAATTATCATAATATCCTTATTTGTATATGCTGAAGTTCTATAATTAAGGACATAAAGATCTCCAAAAAGATTTTTTGTCCAATATAAGCTTCAATTTCCTCTTTTAATAAATTAGAAAAACAAGAAATGAAAAGGAATTTTCATTTCTTTTTTATTCTTTTCTTCTCTTTTTTCTTCAATATTTTCATTCATTTCTTTTGTGCAAGTAAGGATTCAAACATAGGCTAAAGTCCTACAAAGGGTATGGAAAAGGTAAAATGAACGATGGAGAAGGACGAATTCTCAATTCCAATTAGACCTCAGGTCATGCCAGGATGCAATGAGATTCATTGAAATGAATAATCTAATGCTAGTAAATTACATAATATAATGGTATATTTATATGAGCAAATGACATAGCTTTAGTTATAATAAATTCGTATTTCATTACAATAATTATGTTCTGCCGTTTATTGCTTTTCCTTCTTTCGGTTGCAATAACTGACTTTTATTGTACCTGGTGTTATTTGGCATAACAATAGCTACCAAATCTGCTCCATATCTTCATCAGATTAATGCACTAACATGCTTTGTCACGACTACTGTGACTAGTCAATGTCATAAACCAGTTACAGAACATAGCAGAGGTTGACCGGTTATCTAACTACCAAATTTATTACAAATTCAGATAGGAATGAAGATATGAATATAGTTCTCATCGAAAACAATATTAATCTTAGGAGTTAGGTTATGCTGATGCCCTCTATTATAGAACTGATCACCTAATAATAGGTGCCTCCTGGATCAAAGGTTGATTAGTCCATCTTATTCTTTGTCTACATATGCTAATCTTTTGTCTCTCATTCAGGCAAATCACAGAAAAAGAGAGAAAGAAAACATACATTTTGGACATCAAACCTGAAGGTTCTTGTAGGTTCTTGTTAGTAACATTAAATTATCCTAAACTATAGTGCTTATGGGGTGTGGATGATTCCCGAGCTATGACAAGAAAAGATGAAAACAAGGACAAACGCACGTTGTATAGTCCACTGAGGCTTAGCTTTGTCGTGAACATGTCTTAGTTGGGGTCCATTCCCCGTTACTTTGTAAGGCCCCATGCATGAATTCTTAAATTCTCCCCGACGTCTGAGTAGTAAGAATTCACGCCGAGGATTGTTAGGAGCCCTGAAATTACACATTTATGGCCAGGATTGATCTGATATATTCAACCAAAAGGGATTCATTTGGGTTTCTCTGCTTTTGAAGTTGACAACTTTGTGCGGTTGAATCTTTGGATGGTTCCAGTTCGGGATGGAGGAAGGAGAGGCATCATTGGAATTGACCCCTACGTGGGCAGTTGCTACTGTGATCATGGTGATGGTTTCTCTTGGTTTCTTCTTCCAAGGCTCTTTGAAGAAGTTTGGAAAGGTAAGAACTAAGACAAGATAATTTGAAATGAAAAGGGTCAATACTTGTATTCAGTTCTTGGTGAGTCAAACTTTGACTTGATCTTTTCTACAGTGGTTAGATAAGACTAAGAGGAAACCGCTACTTTCAGCTCTAGAGAAGATCAAAGACGGTAAGGAACAATATCTGATCTAGGATCCAGTTATGGCATTTTGTCTAGCATTCAAAAGTTCTCTGACAGGAACCAATGTGAATGTCTTCATTTGTTCTTGTGAATCCGTGACCAGAGTTGATGCTTTTCGGGCTTCTTTCCTTGCTGATGGGCCATTGGATTGTATTTGTGGCCAAGATTTGCGTCAAAACATCATCTTTGAATCGCAGATTCTATCCATGTGCAGTCGAGGAACTAGGAGCAGCAGAGCACTTTCTTGTTTCAACTTTATATTATGAGAATAGTTCAACAGTCAGACAGCAGGTTAACAATAGACAGCATGATTATTGTCCTGAGGTGATTTTCTTTGCATAAAGCTAAGGATACTAGTTGGAAATTCTGTAATGGTATGATTACTTAACTGAGTTGAGAACTTGTTATGAGCTTTTAAGGGTGAAGAATCCTTTGCTTCACATGAAAGTCTCGAACAGCTCCATCGTTTGATGTTTGTTCTGGCCATCACCCATGTTTGTTACAGCTTTACTGCCATAGCCTTGGCCATGATTAAGGTTGATGTTCAATCTTAGTTGAAGATTTAAACTTTTGAACACAATTTCCAGTTTTCTACTAAGAGAACTGTAACTGTTTTATGGGAACTTTGCAGATCTATAGTTGGGGAACTTGGGAAAACCAAGCAAAAACCATGGCCATTCAAAGTACTAAAGGTGCAGAACTTGAACTTGCATCATTCTAAGGTTTTTGTATTCTCACTATTTGTTTATTAATAATTGAAGTGGGGAAATCCTCTATCCCCCTACTAATTTGAACTGCTAGATTCGCCTCAAACAGGAACTGGAGACAGAACAATGACTCGACTATCAACCTTTATCTTTCACCGTACAGCCCATCCATGGAGCCAACACAAAATCCTTGTTTGGCTGGTATGCGTGTCCAAATCAAGTCAAAATTTTTTTTCTTACCATCTAATAAGAAAGATGGATTGCATACTGATATTCCAACTTCCAGATTAATTAGTTTAGACCTTGAATACACACTTAATGAGAGCTATGTCACAGTCTAATTAGGCCAAGGATCATTCAGAAATGTCAAATCTTTCTTTTGAGGCAATTGGTAACTCATTATAAAACTCTCCAACAATGTAAATCTCGTTCCTCCAATTTGTCATCAGCTCTTTGAAGATGTTATATATATCAATCTAACGGAGTCTCACTTTGCATTTAACGAAGATAAGGCTCTTCTTATCAGTTTTACATCACTCTGTCACGCAGAGCTCTCTTAGAGCTTTGATTTCTTGAAAGATGGCATGGAATCTTTACGCATATTGCAGGATTAAGTCCCAGCAAAGCTCTCTTTTTACCAATTATTGTTTCTTCCATGAATCTCTTTGTTATCTACATCACACTTGACTAACCATGTATCTTTTTCAGCTTTGCTTCAGCCGCCAGTTCTGGAGTTCCATAAACCAAGCCGATTACATGGCATTGCGATTCGGTTTTATCACTGTATGCTCCTTTATGTAATTGAAGAGTTTGGCTAGTAATTGGAATACCTATATAGCTGTAGAAGCAAGAGCTTGCTTATTGTTCTGGGATCTTACTGAAAATGTTCAGTTCTTTCAATTCATACCCTTGTTTCCAATGTCATTTTGCATTTACATGACAAATTGAAATGAGAAAAGATAGTAACCCAATTTCTGTATTACTAGTAATCAAAATTTTTGGTGTATTTCCTGTTCTGTTATTTGTAGAGACATCAACTTCCTTTGACATATGATTTCCACATTTATATGCTCCGAAGCATGGAGGAAGAATTTCGGGATATTGTTGGGATCAGGTAATACTACCTCTTAATCCTTCAATCACGGAGGTTTATTACAAGCATGAGAGATGTTTAACTTATCCATTTGATGCTTTCAATCGTTTGCTGGGTATATAAAACGGTAATAGTTATTCTTCACTTCCAGTGATGAATAGCACCCGTAGTCTAGCAGCTTCAGTTCTCCTGCTGACCAGCAGAAGTGCATACGATAATATCCTCAATGCTGTTTCAAGAGATAGGCATCTCTCTTGAATAGGAATGTGTTAAGGATGCATATGTTGTTCTATAATTGTTTATAAAGTGCTTTTATTATGTCAGGTAACTAACAAAGTCCTGGAAATTTAGATTTGATTGCTTTTCTTTGGGGCTTCTTTTTGCAGTGTGCCTCTCTGGATTTATTCCATATGCTGCATAGTTCTAGATTTTCACGGTAAACATTCCTGAATTCTGAAAGCTACCAACCAAAACTCTGTCGAC
This sequence comes from Erythroxylum mucronatum, assembly GCA_027563825.1. Taxonomy (NCBI): domain Eukaryota; kingdom Viridiplantae; phylum Streptophyta; class Magnoliopsida; order Malpighiales; family Erythroxylaceae; genus Erythroxylum; species Erythroxylum mucronatum. The sequence continues at coordinate 9,189,549 of JAOSBP010000206.1, forward strand.
TGCATATCTTTCCTGAAACCATGAATTGGTCAGAACTTATCGTTTTGTTTTTAAATTTTGATTCAGGAACCAATCTTTACTTTTGGCTTTCTTTTCTTCCAGCCATTGTAAGTCTTTATCTATATTTCTTATTTTTACTTCTGAATGTACTGTAGTTGCATACATTAGTTTTTTGTTAAAAACTTCTCCCTATTTATGTACGGCGCAAAATGAAAGGTTATCCTGCTAATTGGTACAAAGCTTCACCGAGTGGTGGTCAAGTTGGCCACTGAAATCCAAGATACATCTCCAGAGTTGGGGAACCACCAACTCAACCTGAGGGATGAGCTCTTCTGGTTTAGGAAGCCCAGACTTCTTCTGAGGGTGATGCAATTTATATCGTTTCAGGTGACTGAAGCTACACTTTCTACAAGTTTGAAAGTTTTAACAGAAACTTTTCAATATCTTAACGAACCCCCATTTTTCAGAATGCTTTTGAGATGGCGACATTCATATGGTCCCTGGTAAGATTTCAATGTTGATTGCCGCATAATCACCACGATGTTTTCCTGAGCTACAAGTAGAGGTTAATAACATTCTTTATTTCCAGTGGGAAATAAGAGATTCTTCTTGTTTCATGGAAAATCGCACATACACCGTGGTTCGTCTGACATTCGGGTGCGTCATAGCCTCCGCGTCCTATGTTTCCTGCCAAAACTTTAGCCAGCAATGCACTATTTTCATACCTCTAATGTTCATTAACAATTGTAGGGTGGTCACTCAGTTCTGGTTCAGTTCCATCACATTCCCTCTCTATGTAATCATCACACAGGTCTGCCATTTTCCCCTTCTCATCTCATCCTCTTCAACCTATCATCATTCACATTCGTAAACTTATGTGGTTGCAGATGGGTGGAAGGTTCAAGAAAGCTATAGTTTCTGAGACTGTGAGGAGATCATTACACGGATGGCAGAGAAGAGTGAGAACCAGAAGAAGCACCCCCAATACTGCAAGTCCACTTCTGAGCACCGTGACTGTAACTAAATCTTTGCACCTTACGGTGGACAGCAGAAACGTTATTGATGATTCTGACGTGGCAGGCCCGTCAGAATTAGGTGGCGCCTCCAGGAGGTTGGTGGAGGACATGTACAAAAGGTTACAGGAAGAGGGATGTGGTTCTGCTGTTCATAGTGGCGAACTATCAGTAAGAAGTACCGATGAGATGCTTGTTCAAGTCCCACTTGGTGACGTCGATAGTAATGATGCTCATCGTCGTTACAACGGTGGTGATGAAGACAACCTTAATGATATAGTCTTTGAAATTATGTACAAAGCATTTATAAATTCTAGATAAGAATTATCTGGACTGTAAAAAGAAATTATGTGAGTTTATCAGTAAACTTCGTAGACTGTGAAGTGACCTCGTGTTTAATGAGATTCCTTCTTACATTAATCCAATTTTGTAATTTCAGTAGTTCAGATCGTCTCTCTGATATTACTCTATTGTATGAAATCTCAATCATTTATTTTGTGAGGCCTATGTGAGCCTCACATAAATAAATGAATGAGATTTATTGGACACAACAAGACACCATAATATTAAACAAAAGATCTCAACTTTACTTATCATCGTTCCTCTAGGTATAGCATCACATTGCAGATCAAGTGATCACATCATCTTCCATAGAATTAAGTGCCTCCAAGCACAATATAAATTATGCATTATGTTGTCATCCATCATTGCTCCACTCAAATACTATTTATCTTCATCCTCTGCATAATTTAAGTTAAATTTCATTATCTCCCTTAATTGTAATAAAACATAGCAACACCACCAATGCTCATTCTAAAGTGTAGGGACGAAAAACTATAAACATGAAAAAAAATAACTTAAATTATTATTTTAACCATAATCCCATTAAACATTTATTGCTTAAAAATACACATAAAAGACAATACACATACATTGGAAGTCGTATGTGTACTAATTCTAATCTCTATGTTCTTGCCAATATTTTAAGCACAGTTTATAACAAAGATTTGTCCATGTTTACATTTGAAACTTGGTTTAGATTCACCTAAAATTATTACAAACTAAAATTTTTTTCCTACGTAATAGTTGTTTTCCTTTTTTTTAACAAACAAAGATGCTTAAGTGTGTAAGATTACTTACCGCAAATATTGAGTCTAATATGTAATTTCCTAGAGGAAGTCCATAAACTGCATTCTCAAGTAATAAGATAAATTAAAAGCCCCAAACAAATTGCTAGATATATATATTTATATATAACATAATAATAAAGTATACAAACATAGTAATAAAATTAAGAAATTACTTTCTTAA
>JAOSBP010000206.1:9197055-9210989 GCA_027563825.1 Erythroxylum mucronatum
AACATAAAATCATTTATAGCTATTAATAAATACTATAATAAACTCAATAATGACATTTAAACAATGTTATGAAAAAAAATCACTTTTTAACATTTCAAAACTGTTACAAAATATACATACATTCAGTAATTTAAGGATATTAAAAAAAGTTAGCATATAACATTTTAACAGTGTTACAAATAACTAATTTATAGCATTTATAAAATGTAATATAAATGCATTTATAGTTATCAATAAATGTCATATTAAGTTATTGTCAAAACTGCTACTAAAGTATCACATCTTTAATAACATGGGTTGTCATAACATACTCATTAGTGTTACCATTCATATTTAATAGCATTTATTACCTGTTACCGTATGTCGTTTTTATTGTAGTGTACATTTCATACGCTTTATGAATTGCGAATAGTATTCATCTTAACGACCCATTCTCATAGTTGAGTTTGGTGAGTTGCAAATAATGGACTCTTTTTGATGTCATAGTTGACCATATTATTACTTCCTTAAAAAAAATGAATGGCTCACAAAGAAACACTTACTTTCAACTATTGCTGGATTTATTAAATCATTTACTTACTCTTTTAAATTGATTAAAATTTGGCACGACTTAAATCATATGAATTAATTAAGGTTTAACCATTCAATTACTCCTTTAAATTTATTATAAAATTTCAAAAGTCAAATTTATTTTCAAAAATGGTGCATATTATTAAAATTTTTAACCCTTTTTGAAATGGCTATTAGTGAACTTAATTTATAAGTAGAAACAATTCCTACCTTTTTACCATTACAACTATCTTTAAAAGCATATGCTTTACAAGTTTAATGATATATCACATTCCTATCCTTATTTGATTATTAAAAAAGACATCACATTTGTTCAATATGAGATTGAATAATCAAGATATACACAAACTTGATAAGAACTAGTAATTTAAATTGCAAATTATGAGTTACATTATAATTATAAATTAGGGTAAAAGATAAAGACATCTCCTGTAATTTAAAAAACGCTAGAAAAATCCCTTGAACTCCTTCTAGCTTTCAATTTTTCTAAAAAAACTCTTATCTTATGTTTTGGTTAAATAATAATAATAATACACAATATATACATCGGATGTAGACTAATTAAATATCACTAATATAGTAACTCAACTCGGTTCTTAAACTTAACTTGAATTAATTAAATTTGACTTAAATTACTAATTTAAGATAATTATAATAAATTATTAATTTGAGTCAGATTTAATTAGTTTGATTTGAATTTATTAGAAATGGGTTGAATCATCATATAAACAATATTTGAATAGTCCACATCTAATATTTATATATTATGTATATTTTGTTATTATTTTATAATCGAAATCTAAGAGAAAGAATTTTTTAAAAATTTAAAAATTTAAAAAATCTCAAAAAATTTAAATATTAAGAAAATTTTCTAAAATTTCAAGAGATTTATGTCTTTAATAAATGAATTTTGACCATAACTAAGAGTGATCAAAGTGCAATTACAGCAATCTACAATTTGATCTTATATCTTCGCTGCGGAGATCTCTGGTAGCGCTTATTAATTATATCACCAAGTTGACTTGGCTTTGCACTCACCAGGAGAAACCACCTTGTCCAGCCACTTGTTCGGTCACCACTTCCTCAAAGGTGAGTGCTAACAACGTAACCAATATGGGGCATACCGAAGTTTCCAAAATAGAAAACATGCATTACTTACTAGCAGCTAGCAAAAGCTCTAAGACTCGTACCACCCACGAACGTTTGATATATGGGATGTTATGTGTTCGATTAGTTCTTGCTTTAAATTTTCACCACTTGCTCTAACTTTGTCGTTTTGTAAGGGTTTTCTTTTCACTAACAGATCAAATACAAACCAAACAACTAGTGATTTGGTTCGTGGACTCTGACTTGTGTTTTGTTATCGCATATCTTAGTCGATTTGTTGTCTGATTCTGATAAGGATTAAGTTCTGCAGTGACTTCTTTGTTATTACGTCAGCCTTTGAACTATGATATAGGGATGGACCAGCTAGTGATCATTTGCTCTTTTTATCAACAAAGCTATGATTTGTTGGTTTGGGTGTAAACTATGACCTCTCATATTGCTAGTTTAAAAGACGCCACAAGATACCATAGACCTTAAAAATGGTGGGTTAGTGAAGTGGACTCATAAAACCTGCGTCCTAGAGGGTGACAACACATTCCAAATCAAGTCAAATATTGCACTCCCAGGCTTTGTATGAGTCCAATGCACATATAAAGACTGACGTTGATTTCCAATAAAAAAATACATTCCAGGCCTCATCATTTAAGCTTATCCTCTAACTGATTTAAAGGTGAATTTTATAATTACTAACTGCTTTCAACTGAGTCTATTAACCTTTGTGGTAGTGAATAGTCTTCAACTGGGATGAAGCACTACCTCATCTTCTTTGCTAGTCATAAATGGGATACCTTTGCTTGGAAGCATAAGAACAGGGTGCGTGCACTCGCAGAAATCAGCATTATTTGGGTCCAAACGTACAAATTAGAAACATCATAACCAAAACCGAAAGACCCTTTTCTATATTTCCTACTCGTTTAAATAATGAGCCTAAAGTTTTGGCTTTTTACTTTGTCGAAAGTCACCATTCTAGTAGGAAGTCATTATTCCACTCATGTCGACATTATCAATAGTCTTCGAGTATGAGCCAATTACATTAGCGAATGGTGACTGCTACTCTGCTAGGATGCTACTACCTACAGTTTCTATATCGTGTCATACTCGTGCTATGCTAGGATACTACTGCCTAGTTTTTCTTAACGTAGTCGTATGAATTTGAAAAACAAGAGAGATTACCCTTATCTACCTACCTTTGACGGCAAATCATTAAGAATAGAAGACCAAGGTGAAAATAAAACGCAGCAAAGTTACATTATAGATGTAGTAAGTTGAACTACAAGTCAAGTGAAGGTTCTTCAACAAAATTAGTTACCGGACTTCATTGATGATCATAGATATCAAAGCCTCTTTCAAAGAAAATTTACTGGCGAAACGTCTCAGGTTGTATTCTTTCCAAAGTGTGTAGGCCTGATTATCTAATTTCGAGTAGACTGTTTGAGTTGAGATTTTCTATATGCCACCAAAAGTATCAAGGCAGAAAATTGAGCAAGTGCTTGCAAGGATTAGATGTCATTTGCAAGTTTTTCTTGTTACGTAAGATGATAATATACATTAGTTGAAGGTTTCACAGTGTTTGTTTTCAAAAGATAGAGATAATGCCACACTTGGATGGTGAACATCAAGAAAGATTATAGCAGTTGTTAAATTAGTTCAAGGAACCTCCTCTTAGACTACATGATCATCAAAATTACCTTTTAAAAAGGAATGGAGTCATTCAACTTAAGATCATAAAGCTATGCAGGAATGCAAAAAAAAGAAAAAAAGCAATGCAAGACTTGGTAGATGAGATATTAAAACAAGGTGGGATCCAAGAGAGTGTGAGCTCTTTTTTACTTCTGTGATTTTAGTCAAAATGAAAGATGGTTCATAGAGACTTTGTGTGACTTACAAGGCTTTAAATAAAAATTCAATCAAAGACGACTTCCTATTGTTTGATTGATGACGATATTCCTCCATCTCCAAACTACTCTCTACCTTGGAGATTGAAGAACATCATCATATCTACTGCTTCATGTCTCCTTACTTCTATCATAACATTAGAAATTTGTAAAGAAGTTCGAAAATAGATATGTATTATAATGCCATTGGTTGTACCCAATGGCTAGTTAGTTGTTATCACATATTTAAGTTATGGCGGAGGGTACTTGTTCCCAAAATTTAAGACATATTGAGGAAAATATGAAATCACAGATGCAGAAACTAGAAATGAGGTATATATGGGAGTGGTTTGCAAGATCTTAAGGAGTAGACGATGCAACTCCAGCTAATAATCTTGTACAAATTCAGAAGTATCAATGAAGAATCTTGTCCAAACCCTCTTTAGCTAATAATGACAGATTCAATAAACTCACTAGACTAACAAAGACAATCAACAGCAAAGAAATGGATGAGAAAAAGGTTTGAAGTCTATGCTTTTGGTGTGATAAGAAATATATCTCGGGATGTAAGTGTAAGAAAAAAACAATACGAATGTTAAGTTAAAATGTAAGAAGCAATGTAGAGGATTTGAATAGACGATGAGTGGGCAGAGTTTATAAATTGATGCTTTAATTATCAATATTGGTGATAGGACATAGCATAAGAAGTTCAATGGCAGACAACATTAGATGACATCATATGTAATTACAAGAAGGGGTGGATAAGGTTTAATTAGAATGACTATTAACAGTAAATTTATTTGCTAAGAGCGCGAAATCGAAACTAATGGCTGACAAGCATCACATTGATAAGGAATTCAAGGAGGGTGAAAGTTTATGTGAAGTTTCAACCATATTCAACATAACTTAGCTCCTCGTAGCAACAACAATCTGACTTCCCTTTTCCAGTTCTTCTACCGGTCACCATAATTTTTATGTATAAACAACTATCTCATTCCACTTGTGTTGCTTGTGAATTGCCTTCATCATTAGCTCCTGTTCTAAAATTTCCAGTGGTTGTTCTTGGCCGTTGCTTGGTACATCGACTTAATCGATCAAGTATACATATGTTGGTGCAATGGTCCCTTTGATACTGTTCAAGATAGTTTTTAGAAATTTCTATAAAACTGATAAAGATTGAAATGGGAAAAACAGGAAAATGGTGGGCTGTGGCTCTTTCCACTAGTGAAAATTGCCAAAAAGATGTGCTTTGACTTCAAGAAGTGGGGAATGACACATGAACTCGGATATTACAGAATTCCATTCAACACCACAAACACACGCACACACTGACTCAATTCCCTCTTTCTTTCTGTCTCTTGTGCAGGGACAAGGCTCCAACTGCTTCTATATGCCTTCTTATAGAGTTTCTGAAGTGTCCTAAGAATACAGATACAAGGTAATCCGGAAGTTCTGAATGCTATTTGCCAGCCTTAGAGATGACAATGGCTGCTGCTTGGAGAAAGCTGGTTGATCGAATTCTTTTATGGAAAGGGAATAGAGCTCCTCCTGGGCGAAGAGTTTTTCACAAGGATGTTGAGCAGGACGAGTTTCAGTATGGTAGCACTGGCTGCCTCTCATCATATTACAGCGTTTTTGTGGCCCGACTTGCCATCATGGTTTGTCCATTTTTCTCTATAACTGTTGTGTTGGTCAGAAAGTCTTCTGCATAATCATAATCATAATCGTTCCAGTTCCATAAGCACAGCGATAAACATGGCAATTACTATTGCTATCTTGCCTTCATAGCATAGCAGTTTAGCTGATCAGTCTTCATTCTTTATTGTTTTTGAAAATGTAATTGAAAGAATCCTTTGCTTGCCGTTGATGGCACCTGTAGGTGATGTTAGCAATTTTGATTGGTCTGCTAACAATTCTAACATGGCATTTCACAAAGAGCTACACTACACAATCACTAAACACCTTAGCTTCAGGACTCCGATATGAGCTGCTACAACGTCCGATATTGAGAATGTGGAGCATTTTGAACTCCACTTCTGAGATAACCACAGCTCAAGTGAAGCTGTCAGAGTATGTTATCAGGAAGTACAGCAAGCCAACTACTCGGGCAGAACAAGTTGAGGTCAGTTTTTTTTCACATCATATTTTCTGAGAAGATATCTAAACGTGTTTAATTCATTTGTTCTTTTCCAATTTGTCAGCTCTATGAAGTAATGAGGGATGTGACATGGGCATTGTTTGCTAGTCGCAAAGCTCTGAATGCCATAACCATAAATTACAAAAATGGCTTTGTACAAGCTTTTCATAGGGATCATAGGAGTAACAACACATTCTACATCTACTCTGATCTTGTGAACTATTCAATCAGCGCAAATGGGCCTTATGATGCCAATATGTTATCATCATGTCAAGGATGGGATAATCACTCCATTCAAGGAAACAATTCTGCAACTTGGTATCGTCAGCCACTTGATCCAATAACTGGAGACAAAATAGGAAAATCACAGCCTATTGCACCAGAAGATCTTATCAATATTGCAGGTCTTTCGGAAGTTCCAGACGGTGTAGCTTCATGGCATGTATCAGTAAGCAAGTACAGTGATTCGCCATTGCTGTCAGCTGCATTGCCTGTATGGGATGCCTCCAATTCAAGCATTATGGCTGTTGTGGGTGTCACAACTGCATTTTACAGTGTAGGCCAGTTGATGAGAGAACTTGTTGAAGCCCATGGTGGGCACATATATCTGACTTCTCAAGCAGGTTATTTGCTGGCTACTTCCACAAATGCTCCACTCTTAAGAAATTCAACAACGGGGCCCAATCTTATGATGGCTGTTGACTCTGAGGATAATATACTACGAGCGGGAGCTCAGTGGTTAGATAGAGTCTACGGGAACAAGTTGCCTCCTGGGCATGTTGTTCATGTCGAAAACGCCAAGCTTGGACATGATCAGTATTACATAGATTCATTTTTTCTGAATCTAAAGAGGCTACCAATTGTATGTAGTTACCATATCACAACTTTTTTTTCGTAGTAATGTACATCTAGACCAGTAAAAGTTTATGCTTTGAAATATCTGAGTAAAAGGGCTTCACTTGCTTAGATCAGGTCATGACTAACATTTAAGCACTTCTCAGGATCAAACACTTTTTGCAGGTGGGCGTTATTATCATTCCAAGAAAATATATAATGGGGAAGGTAGATGAAAGAGCCATAAAAACATTGGTGATACTGATCTCCGCATCGGTATGCATCTTAATCACTGGATGTGTTTGTATTTTATTACTTACAAATGGAGTATCAAAGGAAATGAAACTAAGAGCAGAGCTGATAAGCCATCTTGATGCAAGAAGAAGAGCTGAGGCATCAAACAACTACAAAAGTCAATTTCTAGCAAATATGAGGTACGCGATTGAAATGTCAGCATAGTAGTGATGGAACTTTTTGCTTAAAAGAACAAATTCGATCTAAAGTTCACCAACAAGGACTGCCGTTAGACTTGAGTGTAACTTGGACATTTGTATGCCAAATTATAACATGATTTCCTGAACAAGTAATCAAAGTTAGGGGGAGAACGACTATAACAGCATATTGTATTATTCTCAATCATAGAGGACTATGGTCCACCGACTGATTCATAAAAGCCATAATACTCCAAAGATTTCCAAAGTAGTAGTGTGGAAAAGGAAATGAACTGTGATCATGCTATAATTTAAGGTCAATATGGATTGTAGTTAGCTTAATCTGAAGATTGTTACAAAGCAAAAACAGGAACTTAATGGTCATTCTTTTATATTACAGTCATGAATTGAGGACTCCTATGGCTGCAGTAATTGGGTTGCTGGACATTCTTATTAGTGATGATTCTCTCACAAATGAACAATATGCAACCGTTACACAGATCAGAAAATGCTCCACAGCTTTGCTCCGGCTTCTTAACAACATTTTGGATCTGAGCAAGGTAGAGTATTGCCAAAACCAACTCCTGGGTTCGTTTGGGAGTAGCTTCAAGATTAGAGTGAAGGATTTCTGATTGCATTGTAATATCGTATATAATCTTTCTTATACTCCCTCTTCTAAAAATGTGGCAGGTCGAAGCTGGGAAGCTGGTGTTGGAAGATGCCGAGTTTGATTTAGGTAGAGAACTTGAGGGACTCGTTGACATGTTCTCTGTGCAGTGCACTAACCACAATGTCGAGGCTGTTTTGGATCTTGCTGGTATGATTTCGAGATTTCTAAGTCTGAGGACTAATTTCTACTATCAATGTTAGATTGTTATTCTCCATCTCTTTCTGATGAACATGACTCTCATATTTCCTTTTTATGTAGATGATATGCCAAAATTAGTCCGGGGAGACTCGGCAAGAGTTGTACAAATATTTGCAAATCTAATAAGCAATTCTATCAAGTTTACAACTTGTGAGTGAAACACTTTTGGCAACTTTCCTATATGGAGTTGTGTGTATTAGAAGAAAGATCACTAATTCTTCATATGTTAGAGATAAGAAATTAAAATTGTACAGAACAGTGACTTTTGTTATGCTGTTTGAAATGGCTTTCAGCTGGTCACATTGTTCTGCGTGGTTGGTGTGAGAACTTAAATACTTTCAATGATAGCACAAAGTTCCCTCTGGATCAGAAGATAACTCGGTGTAAACTCAAAACAAAACTGAAGCAACAAGGAAACCAGGCTAGGAAGACATGTAGAAAAGAAAACAAGATGATTCTTTGCTTCGAAATTGATGACACAGGATGTGGTAAGAGCAAGAATAAACAAATATCTAGGACAATGAACGCTTTGCTTATGGTGGTGTGTAAGATTATGTCCAATACTTTTTGTAGGAATTGATCCAAGCAAATGGGAGTCTGTATTTGAAAGCTTTGAACAAGCTGATCCATCAACAACTAGACTGTAAGTTGAACAAACATGTTTCTGGCTTTACTTCTTAGATTTAAAGTCTCATGAATCAGATCATATATGCAATCAAGAAGCATAAGTTTCTAACCGTTCATGATTCTCTATTTTCAGGTATGGCGGCACGGGTCTTGGTCTATGCATCGTTCGAACATTGGTGAGTTGACTTTAGAAGTATACAAGACCCTAGGACATGACTTTACACAATGAAAGGAACTCAAATAAACGAATATGAATAGGATTTACGAGAAAAGTTCTCCCTGTGATCAGTGGTATATGCAGCTCATGATTGTCCTCTTAGATTTTGGATGCTTGTTACTACAGGTTAGCAAGATGGGTGGAGAAATTAAGGTTGTAAGGAAGGAAGGTCCAGGAACTGTAATGCGATTATACCTGCTGCTCAACATACCTATAGATGGTGCAGAACAACATTGCCAAGCAGACTTTACAGGACATAATGTTGTGGTGAGCGACTAGCATACAGAACCGTTATCATAAGCCTGCTTATCGCTGAAAATCTTTCGCAGATATCATATTGATCAAGTTAACATAGGAGTAAGTCTAGAAGGAAAGTAACCAGGAGTTAGCAAAGATGCAGTCTAGGAAACAACAAAACTTAAAGGACTCGTGAATAATTTTCAACTCTAGTAATTGTATAATAATAATCAAGTTACTGTGTTATGACGACTAATTAATGCAGGTCCTACTAGCTCTACATGGAAGTATGGGGAGAGTTATAATGTCCCAGTGGTTGCATAAGATTGGAATAACCACTTTGGAGATTTCTGAGTGGAATGAACTGACACAAGTTCTTGGCGAACTCTTTAATGCCAGTTTTAATGGTCATTGTTCTCTTACTGAAAATCTAAAGAAAAAAGTTCTTAAAGTACAGGAATCCAAGAATCCTATATTCATCATTGTTGTTGATATAGGGCTGCTAGACTTGAGTACAGAAATATGGAAGGAACAAATTAAGTTCCTTAACATATTCTCCGGGAAAGCTAGGTTTGCTTGGATGCTAAATCCCGATACCTCTAATTCAATCAAAACGGAACTGCGTCGAAAAGGGCACCTCTTCGTTAATAAGCCACTTTACAAGACCAAGATGAATGAGATTTTGGAAAATGCGTTGAAGGAGAAATGCCCTGAGCAGCAAAAGAGAAGTTTGAATGATGCAATAGCTACATCTAAAGATGATAACACACATGAATGTATGGAGATTGATTCCACTCATTTTGGCACTGCCGGATCCGAAGACTCCGATGTTACTAAAGTGGCTAATATTGCTGTATTTGATCTTGAAAAGAAGCAAAAGGGGAGGGAAATGATCACGAGTCCATCGCAGTGTGAAGCTTTCAAGAAACACCCGGTTGAATTAACAGATATGCATTCCGAAGAAAATAACTCAAGGGAAGATCTGAGACCTTTCAGGCCACAATTACCTGAAACCGAAGATCAGAATGCTGTCTCAGTAGGCAACAAGCAATCATCCAATTGTGGAGAGCATCAATCTGGCCATCCCATATTCTGTGAACAACGATCCGATGACACTTATCACAAAGTGCAAAACAACACATACTCAAGAAAAGATGTAATTGAATGGAATGGTCTCGAGGGTGTACGGATTCTTCTTGCAGAAGATAATCCACTTCTGCGGAGGGTTGCAACTATTATGCTTGAAAAAATGGGGGCTACTGTGGTTACCGTGGGGGATGGACTTCAAGCTGTGGATGCTCTAAATTGCATGCTAAGTGCAAAAGACTGTAGAAAGGAAGGCCGACATTTGAAAGAAGAAACTGAAAGTCCACAATCTGAAACGAGGAATACCCCATCCCCACGGTTTGACTTGATCCTGATGGATTGTCAGGTGAGATATCAGAAACTCTTAAATCATTAGTAACGTTGCCACCATCTTCCCATTGCAAATAATTTAAGCAGCGAAATGAAAACATATTTCTTCTGACATGCTAACTTACTGAAATGCAGATGCCAAAGATGGATGGGTATGAAGCAACAAAAGCAATCAGGAAATCAGAAGCAGGGACAGGTTTGCACATACCTATTATTGCATTGACAGCTCACGCAATGTCATCTGATGAAGCCAAGTGCTTGGAGGTGGGAATGGATGCTTACTTGACCAAGCCCATAGATTACAAGCTCATGCTATCCACCATTCTGTCACTTACAAAGAGACACATCACGCCAACTGCAGTCCATGGGATGTAAAGTTTCTGTCTGTACTTGAAACTAAAATGTGAAATACAAGCATGCACTTGAAATTTAAAGTATTATGTATCTTTCGAAAACAAAAATTTTATGTATAATATAAAATAGTAATTTTAAAATTTTAGATTAAAAGTAAGTCTAATTAATATTAATTAAGTTTTTCCGTAAAAGTTGACTTGTTATGATTACATTTAATTTATTTATTTTTATTCAAATTTCACATAATTTTGTATGTTAAAATGTAGACTAATATTAATATTTTATAACGAGGTGACTTCAAAACATGTAATAAACTCAGCCTCTATAGCGAATACAATAATTGTAGATTGCTTTGCGCTTTTGTATCTATAGAGGTAGCAAAGCCTAAATATGAGTATCCAACCACCTCAAAGTGATTAAACCTCTTAAAAGTAAGCGTATGTTCTTTAGTTTCTTACAAATATCTTAGAACTTTCTTTGTATCTTTCTAGTAATCCGTATCAGGATTACTCTGGTATTTCCCAACGTCTCCATTGCAAAGGTTATGCCTAGTTTTGTACATGTTTGAGCATACATTAGGATTCTAATCACATATGCATATGGAATTGATTCCATTTTCTTCCATTCTAAATCACTTTTTAGACATTGCATGAAGCTAAAATTGTACCCTTTCTAAATTAGAACCGGTGAGATTGAACACTTTTTCTTCCTAAATCTTTCTAACACTTTATTAGATATGCTTTCTAAGACAAACCCAACAACCCTTGTAATCTATCACTAAATATTTTTATTACTATTACGTATGCTGAATTGCTCATATCTTTCATTATAAAATGACTAGAGAGAAATTTTTTAGTCTTACTTAATAAACCAAGATCCTTAGCTACAAGCAAGATGTCATCAATATATAGGACCAAAAAAATAAACTTATCATCAATATACAAGACTAGAAAAATAAACTTACTCCTACTAACTTTAAGATATTATTGTGAGGAAGCTTGTTTAAACTCGTATAAGAACTTCTTTAGTTTACATATAATGTATCCCTTTCCAGCCTTTATAAACCCTTTTGGTTCATCCATATAGACTTCTTCCTTTAATTCTCATTCAAAAAGGCAATTTTCACATCTATTTGGTACAATTCTAAATCATAATGAGGCATAAAATCCATAATAATTCTAAGTGAATCATTTTAAGAAACTGGTAAGTTCTATCTCCTTATAATCAATACTATTTTTCTAAGTAAATCTTTTAGCAACTAGTCTGACCTTATAAAATTCTAGGTTACTAAGAAAGTCATGTTTGGTCTTAAAGACCACTTAAAACCAATTCTCTTATAACCTTCTGGCAATTCCACAAGGTCAAAAACGCCATTCTATTTCATATATTTGAACTCACCTTTTATAGCGTCTAATCACTTATAATAATTTTCATTATTCATGGCTTGTGAAAAAGTCACTGGGTCATTCTCAATTCCTAATTCATTTTTAGACTTATGTAGATATATCTTATAACCATCAGAAATAGCTGGTCTTCTTTCTCTTTAAGACCTTTATAATGTTATTTATTATAGTTCTTCTACTATAGGTTCATTCACTTCATATTCAATTATATTATAAACAGTAAGTTCATTAATTTGTTATTCTTCATAATTATTAGATGGTTTAATAACTTGTAGATCAATAACTTAAGTAGGTGTACAAGCCACAGGGATTTATAAAGCCGTAGGGACTCACACTCCCATTTCTTGAACATCACTCTATGTGATGTTTCACTCCTACTAGTCTTACTATATTCAACAAACATAACATTTCCAGTTTAGTGTGGCTAGGACAATAAAATTGGAACCCTTTAGACTTCTCCAAATAACCAATGAAATAACCATTAATTGTTCTTGCATCCAATTTCTTTTCATGTGGACTATAATGCCTACTTTCTATATAGCCACCCAATGATGCATGCAGGTGTCTTAAACTAGGTTTTCTTCCAATCTACTGTTCAAAATGAGTCTTTAGAATTGCCTTACTAGGAACCTATTCAATAAGTATATGACAATTTTTATAGCATATGTCCACAAAGAAGGGAGTGAAGATGAATTGCACATCATACTCCTAACCATATATAATAATGTTCTATTATGTTTTTTTGCCACACTATTTTATTGAATTGTGTGTCTGGCATTGTGTATTACACATAAATGCCACATCTTTCAAGGAATTTAGCAAAAGGACTAGAATTTTGATCACTTTTGTCATACTTAACATAATATTCACTACCTTTATCAGGCTTGACTATTTTCAATTTTCTGTCTCATTTTCTTTCAACTTCATTAATATAAACCTCCAAGGTATTTACAATATAAGATTTATCATTTAGAAAATTGATATATCCATAACTTGAATAGTCATCTATAAAGGTGATAAAATATTTTTCTTTATCAAAAGTAGACATATCAAATATTCCCACACACATCAATGTGAATTATTTTGAGAAGGTGAGTGCTTTTTTATGGATCCTTCCTTTATTGTGTGTTTTGTTTATTTGTCATTAAGCCCTGGTTTGGATTGAAGGAAAGCAAGAGAAAAGAAAGAAAGAGAATTGAACTTCTATTGGTTTCCACCGTTTAGACAAAAATAAGCAAACAGAAAGTGAGAGAATGGATAGGAAACGGAGGAAAATTTGGGCCAAATATGTTTCCCGTCAAATTGGTGGGAAAGGAGGAGAAATCCAAGACAAGAGAACCTAATATATGTAAGTTACCATAGTATCCTTATTTAACTCAACAAAAAGGACACACTCTCTGCCACAATTTTTCCCACGCAGAACACAACCCTCCTGCCTTTCTTCCTATTTTCTTCTGCACAACTCCCGCAAAAGAGATAAGGTTGATTAATCCCTTGAGCTGATTACGAAAATTGCTACTATGACTAGTAAATATGATGTTTTGTTGTTATTAATCAATTAATAGATCAATCTCATAGGTTTTTCAGTTTTTGGTAAGCAATTAAATTATTTTTTTCCTCTTTTTTATTTGCAATGAATTTTGTAGTTGTATAATAATTTGATAAACAAATTTTGCAGTTGTTTAATAATTTTATATACACCATTAACATATTGCTATATGGGTTTTTCATATTGTTTAGACATTATATACATATAATGATATTTTCTACATTGTTTTACACGTTGAAATGTTGAGTAGAAAATGAATAATTTAGATCAGAGATTCACTGAAGAAGATGATTCAGAAGATGAGTGGGAT
>JAOSBP010000206.1:9240498-9253875 GCA_027563825.1 Erythroxylum mucronatum
GCTTGAAATTTGCGCCGCTGGTCACTAAAGAGATCTTGGTTCTGACAAGTAGCGTTGGAACAACGTCAAAAGTTTACAATATGTGCAAATAAATTAGTTATTGAGAACAAAAAATAATAATAGAAAGATTAATTAAAGAGTACTATGTTACTGAGATAGCATAATACTCTCAGAAGAGTTTTATATATTATTCTTCATTAAATATGCATAAGAAAAGTTTTATGTATAAAATTGTAAGTACATGAATAATGAAGAAATTATATATAAATAATTTGATCAAATACTTTGCATAATATACAATTAATCCTGATTTAATAACATTATAATTTAGTTGACTAACAAATAGTTTTATAGAAATCAAACGAAAGTCCTATTTAGTAATCAGCTGATCGCATCAGCTATTAGCTGATAGCTGATTATATCAGCTAATTTGACTAGTGAATTATATTAGCTGTTTGTTAGAGATGTTTAGTAAAATTAGCTGTTTATACGTAAAATGACTTATGAGAATATAACTTAAAAAAATTACAAGAGTACAAATATTATACATCTTAATATTTCGTTGAATATTCTTATAAGAATTTAGATTTTAAAGAAGTCATGTTCATCTATACTGTTTCATCATCTATAAGAAATTTATGTAACTCTTTCTATTTTCATTTTCGTTTAAGGTCAACATTTCATTTCTAATCTATAACTTCATAAAATAATTATAAGAACAAATAATGTTCCTAAAATGTAAGTATTTAGAAACCTCAATTAGGTTGTCTTATTTATTAGAAATTGTTGTATATTAAAACTAACAAAAATATGGCGCATGTAGTAGTTAATTGTAAGTTAATCAAGAATACAATTTAAACATCAAAATATTACGCAATTATGCAAACAGAAGAATTGAAGGCTGCCTGGCATCACAAATAAGTGGAAGAAGAAAAATGGAAAAAAATATCCTTATTTAAGCAAGGGTTGAAGTGTTTGATGGTCTTTTTTCTTCTTTAACTGCTGGTGGCGGATACATATAGGAAAGAGTACAGTTGGATTTTGATACATATCATTTTAGCTGTTGGATGAAAACACTTATATATTGCAGCGTTTTCGTTTTTAGTCGTTTACCTTCAATAAGCTCGTAAAAAAGCTGCTCTCCAAACAATGTTGTTAGCTGTTTGAAAAGTCAAACGGTTAACAACAAGCAATCAATTGAAAAACAACTGATTGGGGCCACTAATGTAGAGGCTTGTTGAGCATTTGAAAGGATCCGATGTTGGAACCTCATGGGTAAGGAAAAGGTAATGGAATTGATAGAGAAATTCATAAACCGAGGTAGGATAGGAGAATTGATAAAGGGAATAGAAATGCTAATAGAGATTCTACTGAAAAACAGAAAAATTCCGAACGGAAGAAATAACCCTCGAAGTTGACCACCCTACCCACTAATGAACTATGAGGGGTGCAGGAGAACGGGAACCGACCGAGAACCTGAAGAATTGATTAACTGGCCCGAATAAAGAAAAACCGTTTCAACATCAAAAACAACAGAAACTAGAGCAAGTATATAATAACGGATTCGAAATTATAACCAAGCATCGCCCATTGGTTAATACAAGTAGAGATGTTGATCTTATCTTTATTGTTGTACTCTTTCTTCAGTGCAAAAGAGTAGAAGACGAAGAAAGTAGTCAAATAGGGCAAGCCAGAACTATGGGAAGTGCTATTCATGGACTTGTCCCTATTCCGAACTCGACCTATTCTTCAGCTTAGCTTAAGCCACCGACTAAACTGAGACTTACGCTTGGTTCCTTATCGGTTAAGGAATAAAAACAAACCTCAGACTTGGTTTCCCAACCTGTTGCCTCTAAAGACTGCCCTCTGCTCAAGAACGAAATTCCCATGCTCACAGCCAATTAGAGCACCAAAATCCACCCTCTCTTCCTGTCATTGCCTTTTGTGCCGACGGGATTGATTTAGGTCCATCTTTAATGGGAAGCACTAAGCAACCGCCTTCAGGCGCATCGACCTCAAAGGGCATGTGGTGGGGAAACTTGAAGACATGTTGGACGAGAGACTGATCGCTAGGGATTTGTCAGGCTTGGTCAGAAAGCCCTTTTTTGATCGACCCACTGGAACCTTTAAAAAAGGGGATTGGTAGCGCCCCCGATTGAGACTAGACCAAGCCCTTAGGAAATCCCCTGAATAGTTGCAAAAGGTTAGCTAAATCGTAAACCAAATCAATTTGCCTGTGATATCAAGAATAGGGAAGGAGAAATGCCCAATGCCTTAAGCCACTCAGCCATACCTCCATGATCGAAATTGGATGTTCGCCCGCAGCGAAAGGTAGTCCGGCTTAATATACTAGTCATAACAAGTCAAAGCCCAATCAAACAGACCCTGCCTACTCCTAAGAGACTGGATGAGGGTTAGGGAGGGTCAGCGAGCCCAACCTTTGGTGTATAGGCTCAGTTGGCACCTAAATCTGCCATTCCCTAAGACAAGAGACTTGTCAAGCCACATCTATCTAATTGATTGATGGGGTTGTGGAAGAATTTGGGTTCGAATCCCATACCCCTAGATGTGGTGAAAAAGATCGATTCAACGAGAGGTGCCTTATGTCAGTTTTTAGGTTTAAAACTTGTCGTCTATCGAAGCCCCTTAGTGCAATAGATTTCAGTATGCTGGTTGAATTCGAACAGAAAGAAGACAGAGATCAACAACAACGAAAAAGAGAAATTGCATTTTTCCAAAGAAAAGACAGATGGATCAAGCTTTTTTAATTAGAAAATACAGATGGATGTTTTAGAGCTACAACGATTATCAGGAATCCCACATCGGACAGCTATAAGGGGAATTCAAGAATTTATAATAGTGTACAAATCTCTTTCTTTTGAGCTAGCTTTTAGGGAGTAAATTAAGCCTTTCTAACATGATATCAAAGTCAATTTGTATCGATAATTTGAGGCAGTGCAGACTAAGCAAAAGGATCGTGTTCGTGTAATATTGCTTCTTTAACGAAAGACTGGGTCTCTCGCAGACATGGTTATTAAAGCCAACACAACTTCCCTTAGGGCCAGCCCATTGCTCATCAAGTATCAATTAGCCATTTCTTGTAAGCAGAAAATAAGAAAGGGGAAGGCCTGAAAAGTGAAAAAGATTGATGGATGTCGACGTTGCACGGTCGATATGATTCTACTGGATGTCGCAAGATTGATCATTAATAAAAAGACAAAACAACCACAACCACGACGCTTCCTATCGTCTATTGTTTGATTTAGATAATCACAAGTTTCCTACTGATACCGTGCGCATGTGAAGTGAGTCGGAGTGATTGTGATTCCTGCCACCAGAGTTGGAAACTTGTACTTGATTGCCTTGTTGTATCCCATGTGCAAAGATGTGATTGAATTATAAATCAAAATTTGACAGCTTGGTGCTATTATTCCTCGTCTAAATCACCAGTAAATAAATCCTATGAATCTGCTCTTAGGCTTGCAGACCAAACTAGTGGTCGAAAAGCTTTTCAGATTGAACAGGTGCCTTTCCATTCCATTTGCGCATATCATATCCCGAGCAATTTGTAGTAGAAAATAACATTGGTCTTACAACATTCACCAAGTACTGATGATACTACCAATACAGAAGGATAGATCATTACAAAATAATACGATAACCTTGAGAAGGGCAATGTTCACTGACAGGATATTTTAACTGATACACCTCCAATGCTTTTTTCATGCAGATGGGCTTCCACTATCACACTTCCCCAAGAACTTACAAGCACTTGTATATACTAATTGATTCCCCAAGCAATTGTATATAGTATTTCATTTCATAAGCAATTGTATACAGTAGTTTTCAGTTTCTATTTGCAGATTAAAGTAGGCTTACAAGGCCTTCCTATGAAACATACCAACAAACTTTACATCCCAAAAGCACCTGCCAACCCACCCAAAGATTTGAACATTTTCTTATTCCTGTCATATCCTTACGGGTGTTGCAGGAAGAATTGTGCCATATTTGTTATAAATTCTTATGCAATCTATCTTTAAGTAACCCAGATCCTCCTCGAAACAAAATATTCAAAACTCAAAACTTGAGTCCCTATGGCCCCAAAGGGTTGGATTACTAAAACCCATCCAGGACCCTGCACCATACTCATACTCTCAAAATTCTTAGTTCATCTAAGCTCGTCATCTTAGACAGATTAATATGTCAATGGAGCTGAATTTTATATTGGTGGTCCGAACTTGGTAGTTTTTGTTTTTTTAAGAAAATCGATACTGGCGCAAAAAACAAACAAAGATAGGAAAGGCAAAGAGAACTAACCCAAACCAATAGGCTTACTGGTAGTTATAAATATAATCCCCCTCCATTGACTTAGGACGGTGTACAAGCCCTTTTGAATAAAAGGAAATAGACATAAATTCTAACATTTGTTTTGAAATACAAGTTAAGCTATAACATTTTGAAACATATAAAAAATATTAACTTTTTAAAATTATCTAATTTAAACTCTTAATTTACGAGAGTATTAATAAATTAAAGGATTCGATAGTTAAGTAATATATTAATATTAGTGTGACATTTTTTAATTTTTGTTTTTTAGAACCTACATTGTTACGTAAAAATCACGTAATAACGTGTGTCTTACTCGTTAAAATTTACTTTAATTTTTAGTTAACTATAATGTCAAATTTCTAACTAAATTCATTCGTTCCCAATCTGATTAACCCCAGTTTGAAATTTCTGGCCTCTCAAAATCCCTAACATTTATTATCTTTCCTAACTTGTAAATTATCCACAATCACACTATTTTTACCAATATGAAATCCTTAATCCACAATCTTCAGTTTTTATTATTTTTAGACTTATCTCCCTATCTAGAAAACTATATTCACCAAAGTAGTTTTGAACTTGGACTACCAGGAAGGTTGGCGAACTATCTTTGTAGTTTTCAATAGGTGAACAAATTTGATGACTAGGAAAACTTACTATAGAGATTGAAAGCCAATTAATTGCAATGACAACTCCCAAAATTATGGATCCCCACCATAAATCAACACAACATTAAGTTTAAATGGCCATAATACAGTATAGGTAAAACGACACGTTAATAACTCCATGCCCCAATTATGGAGTAATCATAATTCAGGAAGTTAAACAGGGCATAAGACCATATTAGATGTTAAATGTTGAAAACAGGATGTAAGATGATGAACTAAACATAAATTCAAAATATTAGAGTAAATAGGACAACATGTAAGTTAGTTATCAAACTAGTCTAAATGAATGAAACCCTATATTAAAAGTGATTGTGCAACAAAAATTACTTTGCATTTATAAAATGCAACCATATTGGTTTAATTTCATAGTAAGTTATGAAAATGTGGAAGACCTTTCTTCCACATCGTTTCAGATAACTTTAAATGATGATTTAAGGATGCTTAAGTGAAGTCCATAATAGAAATGGTACCTTAACTAAAAAACATATAATGAAATAACCATAAATATAAAATACAACGTACAATTAAAAAAAAAGTCAATGTACTCAATACACAAGACTCTCTGTTTTGCAGAGTCTGAAAGGATCATAATGTACACAACTTTTCCTTTGTATTATTATAAAGAGATTACTTCTGTGACTTGAACCTGTGATCTTATAGTCACACTTGATCCAAGGTACAACATACAATGAAATAACCAATAACATTTGAATTATGCAGTGATTTGGGGGAAGCACTTGTCTCAGTATAAGTTTAATAAAAAATAATTTTAGTGCCTAAATAGATGTGTTAAATTCCAATGATACGTACATAGCTTGGTATCCACTTGCAAATAGTCAATTATTAAAAAAGTTGATTATAGAGACCATATCTAAGCTATTGAAGGATAACACAAAGTTTGATTCCATGAACCATATCAAATTTGGAGAAAAAGACACAAGGAAAATAAATAAGGGAAGATTAAGAAAATATTTAACAAAGTAAACAATCACAGCATCCTAACCTAACGGAGGATTAGGTCCCCCATAACACAATGTCTTATGTCCTTTATTACCTATCAGAGGATAAAGTACACATACATAAGTTTCTACATCAATAACCAATGTTATAACAAAGCGTTAGAAAGCATGAAGAGATAATGAGAAGATGTATCGGAGGATAAAAAAATTGGTCGAATGGACATATTGGGATTTTAGTCGCCTAATTAGGGATTTTAGATGAAGTGGTTGTTTAGATGAACTTTTGTAAAGTAAATAAGTACTTTTTTTTATTATAAAAGTCTTTTTTAAGAAAATGAGTATTTAACTGTAAAATAAAAAAGTACTTCTTTAATAGATATAACTATTTTGGCAGCCAAAATATAACTTTTTAAGAACTTTAAATTTTGAACTTCTAAAAAAAGTCTCTCAAATGGTTTTTTCGGATAGATTTTTCAGATTAATTAATGAGCTTAATTTTTAGTCCCTTTTATCCTTATATTTTACATATAATTCCCATAATATCTACAAACTCATCTTCACGTTTATCTTGCAAGTCCATTATTTGACTTTTTATATGTTTTAATATTTATTTTTATACTAATTTTACTTATGTTATAATCCATATAAAATATTTGGTTAGATATGTTTTTATTTATGTTTCATATGATTTAAAATTATATAATAAGTAATATATTGTGCTTTGTATATTGTTTAATATACTTTAAATAATATTTATATGCATTAATAATTTTTATTATAAAATAAAATATAGTTAAAAATAAAAGTACTTTTTTATTTTTATGTTGCTAAACAGTCTACTTTATGAAGTTCTTAAAAAAAATACTTTTTTAAATGACAGTCAAATAATTAACTGACTTCTTAGAAAAGTTCTTCTCAAAATAAATCTACAGAAAAAATTTTAATGATAAAAATTATACTAATATAAACTCAACTAAACATAGACGAAAAATCCGTTGCCAAGGAAGGTGTCAAATAAAAAGGATTCGGGAGTCACGGAGAAGATAGTCCCATATGTTCATGTGTTGGGAAACTTCAAATTGAGAGAGAGAATATAAAGATAAGTGATTGATGATGAATTTAGTAGTAGGGTTTGTGTGTTATGAGAAATTCATATAGGTATTTCAAATAGATGAGGCGTGGAGGAAAGTCGAGGATGTTAGGGATTATACGGGGAAAAAAGTTTCATATTAGAGTTAATCATATTAAAATTTTAATTGGTTAAAAATTTAGATTTAAGGTTAATAAAAAATTAAGATCAATCATAAATTAGGGTTAAATTTAATAAATGAGACCATAAAAAATTTAAAAGTGTTACATTAATACTAAGGTGAAGATGAACTCTTCATTCTATTAATAATTTTCTTAGTTGAGAGTTTATATTAAATAATTTTGAAATATTAGATTATTCTTTAGTGCATTTTAAAACGTTAGAGTCTAATTTATATTGTAACGTAAATGTTAGGATTTAAAAGAAATTTTAAATTAGTTGTGTCAATTTTGTACGATGAATAAATTTATTGTTAAAAAAATAGAAAAAACATGTTTGATATTAAGATAAAAATAATATACACTTAGTATATTAAAAAGAAATATAGTTCGTATTAAATATAATTAAGAACATATTCTCTTTTTTAATGAACCGGTGAAATATAAAATGATATAAAAATTAATATTTACTCAATTTTTTATTGTATTAAAACTAAGTTAGATCATAAAATTTTATTTTTCTATCTAATTTTTTTTAATTATTGAAGCATGTCAATTGCAATTTTTGAACAAAAAAATTTGGCATGCTATTAAATAGGTTTATCATTTTATGCCCATAATTATTATTTTATTAAATATTATTCCCTAAAAAATATATTAAATACAAGATAATTAAAAATGTCTGGATAAAATTTAAATATTTTGACTCCAAAAATAAATGATACTTATTTTAACTCCGTCCAATTAAATCCCCTGGTCATTTTAAACGGATTCAAGCAAATCCGGAACCTTTGGAATCCCGAAGTTACCAAAACACCCTTTTGCTGTTTCCAGAACTGGTTAGTGATCACAAGCATGCAAGTTTTAAGTTTTAACACGACCTGTGTCCTGCTCGTTGGAGGGTAGTGAATGTGGTGAGGTCATTTTAGTCACTGGAAATTCAAAATAAACAAATTGTTTGGCTCTCTACCCAATACTCATTGGCTCTGGTCGCCCCGAAGTCACTGTCTCTGCATCAACACCACCCATGTATACCCAAATCCTGTATTTCTACAGAGGAGAGAGAGAAAAGTTTCATAGAAGAAGAAGAAGAAGAACGGTGTAATCTTAAAAGCCCGGATACATTTTGATCGAAAGAAGGTGCAATGGAGCAAATCGTGGAGGTACTATAACGGTTTGATGAAAAAGAAAGAAACTTTACGCTCATCAATGGCGGAATGCGCATGAAAGATACGCCATTTGTTAAAGATTTTTCAGGCTAAAGCAGCGACAGTGCTTTCAATATTAAGTTAGATCTCTCTGCCAACAGAAATTTTCGACACTAAAGACAAAACTTAGTCCAAGTCTTTCACTTTCGAAAAAGCACTTCACTTTACTCTTTTGGTCCGAAGCCAAGAGAAACCCCATTTGATCTGTTCTTGAAGAGCAAGAGCTAAGAAGATAAGAACCAAAAGAAGAAGAAAATGGGTTGCTGTTACTCGAGAATGGAGAGAGAAGAAATGGTCTCGAGATGTAAGGCTCGAAAGAGGTACGTGAAACAGCTTGTTAAAGCGAGACAAAGCGTCTCTGCTTCGCATGCAATGTACATTCGCTCACTGCGTAGCACTGGCTCAGCTCTCCTTCAGTTCTCCAACACGGAAGCTACTCTGCACCACCACCACCACCAACACAACCACCGTGTGCCACCTCATGGGCCGTCTCGTCAACAATTGCCACCAACCCCACCACCGCCACCCTCAATGAGTCCAAGCTCAGACACTTGGACATCATCCATAACTGCGTCTCCACTTCCGCCGCCACCTCCTCCTCCACCGCAGGGGTCGAGCTGGGACTTCTGGGATCCCTTCATGCCGCCGTCGACTTCGCGACCAGTGACGGAGGAGGAGTGGGAGGGTTTGACAGCCACCACAGCGTCTGAAGTGGCTGTGACCGCCCCGGGGACGGCGAGCATTACGGCGCCGCTGTCCATGGTAAGCGGATTCTCGAAGGAAACTGGTAGTGGGAGTGGGAGTGGGAGTGGAAGTGGGAGTGAACTTGCAATGGTGGTTTCGAGGAATAGTAAAGATTTGGTGGAGATCGTTAAGGAGGTTGATGAATATTTTCTCAAGGCTGCCGATGCCGGTGGTCAACTTTCATTGCTTTTAGAGGTTTCAAGCTCAAACTTTTCTACTCAAAGTAAAGGAGGTATAGTGTTCTTGGAGTTGTAATAAGTGGGAAAAATTAAAGGAAATTTAGCATAAACTTCTTAGATTGTTCACTTTTCTTATTTGGATTGAGTGTTATTTGTTCCTGCAGGGAAAGTTTATAATTATGGTTGCAATTTGACTAGTCCGTCATTGTGGACATGGGGTTCGTCGAGTCCGAAGCTTAATGGCTTCGGAAAAATGGGAGAAGGAATTATTATAAGTAATGTAGCAGGAGGAAGCATTGCGAATACCAGCCATTGCTCAACAGTGGAGAGGCTATATGCTTGGGAGAAAAAACTATTCCAGGAGGCCAAGGTATAGATCTGCAACTCTCATTGCAGAATTCTCATTTTGATAATCTTTTCCCATGTTATACCACGTACATCTTTCATAAATTTATCTTTATAATTTGTTTTGTATTTCTTTTCGTTTCATTAAGTGCTTCTGTGGATGGTTTAGAGTGCTGAGAGTATAAAGATAGAGCATGAGAAGAAGGAGGCTTTACTGAGGAAGTTAGAGGTAAAGAGGGCTGACTATGTGAAGACTGAGAAGACTAAGAAAGAGGTTGAAAAGTTGGAGTCTCAACTGATGGTTGCTGCACAGGCCATTGATTCTACCTCCGCCGAAATCATCAAATTGAGAGAGACGGAGCTCTATCCTCAACTCCTTGAACTTGTAAAAGGGTTGGTGTGCTATATCCCTGTCATGTTTTAATTTACCTTAAAGCATTGATTGCCTGGTCAACTAGTTGTCCACAAGTTTTCACGTGACTTCGTAACGTAATTTTCCAATTCTGATTCACAAGTCAGTCTCTGTTGCATTATAGGACTCTTATCTCTGCTACCCTTTCGTACTCCAACTTATTAGCCCCATGGAATGGGAAGCTAACGTTGGCCCACTACATTTACATTACTGTCCTTTCACTTCACTTCTGGCAATGGGCATGGCAGGGCGGCATCTTTGCTTCAGGGTTTTAGACTGATTTGTTTTTGGTTGCGGCCATTAAAAGAGCAACGCCCTCTACTTCTTTGATGCATTTAGCCGTTATATGATTCAAGGACACAGTTATTTGCTATGTTGACTGTTTATACTGGAAATAATCTGGGGAATTGGTTAACTTAGGATATTGTTGCCCTGCGCAGCTGAAAATAATTGTTTTGACTGGCTTGTTCTAGGTCAGTGATTTGTTTTGTTTCAGAGATATCAGTTGACTCCGAACTGTGATGTGTACAACCTTTTAGGAGGCAATGACATTTATTATAATGAAGTGAAAGTCTGCGGAACATTTATTCTTAAACTTCTATTGACTCATTTTCATCACAAGGGAGACAATCTTGTGCTCTCTTGTATTATCCTTCCATGAGTAGGGTCGCCAACTAAACAGTTCTAAGTGGTGTGTGCAAGAATTAGCAGTATAGGTTTGCAATTATATTCCCTTGCAGGCCACAAATTTTTCATTGCTATTCTATTCTGTTTTGACATATAGCTCAAATTTTTTTCCGTCTTTGTAGGAGGGGACAAGCAACTGCATTAATCCTTTTATCAGTCAATATTTGCAGTAGTCAGCAGACATCTAAGTAGTGTCCAACTTAATCTTGGCTCTCTTGCTCTGCAGGTTGATGTGTATGTGGAGAAGCATGTATGAAGCTCACCAAGTTCAAACACATATAGTTCAGCAACTCAAATATCTCAATACTATTCCATCAACAGAACCGACATCTGAAATTCACCGCCAAGCCACTCTCCAACTTGAGCTTGAAGTCCAGCAATGGCACCAGTCATTTTGCAATCTTGTGAAAGCTCAGCGGGATTACATCCAATCGCTTACTGGATGGCTCCGTCTCAGCCTCTTTTCCATATCCAATAAAGAATCAAAAATTTACTCTCTTTGTGAAGAGTGGCACCATGCAGTGGACCGCATTCCTGACAAAGTGGCATCTGAAGGAATCAAGAGTTTCTTGACTGTAATCCATGCCATAGTGGTCCAACAAGCAGAGGAGCATAAACAGAAGAAGAAATCTGAATCTGCATTTAAGGAGTTTGAGAAGAGGGTAGCTGAGCTTAGGTCACTGGAGAGCAAATATGGACCCTACTCAATTCCTGAAACTTCCGGCGGCACAAGAAGCAAAGACCCAGTTGCAGAGAAGCGAGGAAAGGTAGAAATCCTGAGAGCGAAGGCAGAAGAGGAAAAGAGTAAACACGAGAAATCCGTCAGCATAACAAGGGCAATGACATTAAACAATCTGCAGATGGGATTCCCACATGTCTTCCAGGCAATAGTTGGATTTTCAAGTGTCTGTATGCACGCCTTCGAGTCAGTATACAATCAAGCCAAAAGTGCTGAGCAGGAACATGATGTGAAGAGGATATTACCTTGAGATACCAAGAGATTAGGATAATAATAGACACGAGGTGGTAATTGCTTTCCTGTGAATAGAACAGATAATCACCTACATTGAGGAAGAAAGTTATGGAGATAGCTGCATATTACATGGAAGAGCAATCAGAAGCATTGCATCAGTGGCAGACTTTTCGTTTTTGCGTGGGGGCATCTACCTTTGCTCTGTGGGCATAGGAACAAGAGGCTGTGAAATGTTCAAGACTTGGGGAAATTTTTGGTTTTGTATATTATGCTTTATCTGTAGGGTTCTTGCAATAGGGAAGTGAAAACAAAATGTTTCATCCAGACAGTTGTTTGCTTTTAAGTGAAAGCTCCAGCTTTAATCATAACTGCATTCCTGCAGGCACATTAATGGTAGGAAGCAACAAGAAAAGCATGTCAAATTGAAGCCATACTGAATTTTACCCGAGGCTCATTCAGTCAAGCTATAGAGAAATTAATCCTGATTAGATTACAGCTACAGTGAAAAATGGTTTTTGAAAACTTTTGATCTAATTTTTTAATTAAACAATTTAAAAAATATTAATCATAAATGAAAAAGGTTGAAATGATCCAAATGCAGATTTTTGCATAATTTTTTTTGAACTGTCTATTGTAATCTGTTTATGCTTATGTTAGGGTTATGAATCTCTTATTGTACCAGCCAAAAAACGATACAGAAGGTAATGTTCATGTATCGGGTTCATGTAATGGCCGGTGCCGTCAATATTCAAAATACTGGCCATATACTGGTTAATACCGAAAATTTAAAATTTTCAGAGGTTTTCTTGCAAAAAGAAAAAATTCCATTTTTTTGCAAAAAAAATGCAAATTGTATATGTATATTTCATTATTTTGTGAATTGTGAATTTGTGATGGTTGAAATTGTTTGTTGTTGGAAATTTGGAAATGAAAATTGTTTATGTATGTTTTGTGATGTTTGAAACTTTGAATTAAAATTATTTAAAATTGTTGGAAATTATTGGGAATGAAAAATGTTTGAAATGGAAATTATTTATGTATGCTTTCTAATGGTTGAATTGAAATTGATGGAAATTGTTAGAATTTAGATATGAAAATTGTTAGACATTGTTTAAAACGCAAACTATTTATGTATATTTCATTATTTTGTGAATTTTGAATTTGTAATGGTTGAAATTGTTGGTTGTTAGAAATGAAATTGTTGGTTGTTAGAAATGAAATTGTTGGAAATTTAGAAATGAAATTGTTGGAAATTTAGAAATGAAAATTATTTATGTATTTTTTGTGATGTTTGAAACTTTGAATTAAAATTGTTCAAAATTGTTGGAAATGAAATTGTTGCAAATTATTAGGATCAAAAGATGTTGTAAATGAAAATTGTTTATGTATGTTTTGTAATTGATTGAATTGAAATTGTTAGGAAATATTAGAAATGAAATTGTTGGAAATTGTTACAATTTGGAAACGAAAATCGGGAACATGTTGTAGGCTAAACTCCAATCACTTATACTAAGACTTATTAATTTCCATTAAAAATCATAGATGCAACTTATATATTTAAGAACCAAATATAGAATGGTGGATATAAGATTATGGTTTGTTAGAAATGAAAAAGAAGATTCAAAGCT
>JAOSBP010000206.1:9277683-9298537 GCA_027563825.1 Erythroxylum mucronatum
TTACAACCAATTAAACACGATAAGGATTATCAGATAAATAAATGGGTCATGCCGAATTTTTAGTAGAAGTTGGGCTTTATACGGGTTTTGGTGCATTAAGCCTACCCATTCCCTAGTGCCAACACGGCCCAAAAAGGTGGGACTTGTCAGATCTGATCCACCAGTCCGTTGTACGCCAAAGCAGAGTTACTGTCGGACATCGCTCTCGATCGGACCCACCCTTAGGATGGAACCCACCTCCCATGGGTTGGGTTAGATTGAACACTGATGGCGCAAGCAAACGCTCTTTATACAGCGCCACGACAGGCGGACTGCTCCGCGACAGTGCAGGCAGATGGCTTAGCGGCTTCACACAAAATCTTAGCCGGTTCTAAGCAATGTATGCAGAGCTCTGGGGAGTCCTTACCGAACTACAGTTTGCGTGAAATCTTGGTTATCGTCGGGTCGAGCTTGAAGTGGATTCTGTCGTAGTTTTTAACCTTCTCACTTCCCCTGCTCATCATTCCCAGGCCCTCAACCCCCTTGTATTGAGCATTACTGGGCTTCTTACTCGCAACTGGACTGTTGTTCATCGACACATATCTCGAGAGAACAATAGCAGCGCTGACTGGCTCGCCAACTTTGCAATTCAATTCGATTTTGGCATCCACTTTCTAGATTCTCCACCCATTGGGTGCCACCAGGTCCTTCTAGAGGATTTTTCGGGGAGCTGTCCCCCTAGCCTTATCTTATAATCTATTTAATTTTCTTTTCCCTTAAAAAAAAGTATCCCCATTAAGACAAATATATAAGATTGAAATTTTTACCTTTTGTATTGAGTAAACACATACTAATATAGAGAGAAGAAAGGACTTTAAAAGAGATAGTTCTCTATATTTTTGAAAATCATACAAAAAGGATATTTATACTAATAGGGAGATATGCAAAAATGGAAAGAGACCATAATTACTCCCTAATTACATGCTACTCAATCTCCTACATTTAAGTTTCATATATGCATTAATCTCTAGGTTTAAGATCCATATATTTTCAATATATGCTAACATTGTGAATACCACATTTCTTATGAGGTTTTGCTTGGACACTTCTTAAAAGGGATGGAGGACTTGAATGTAATTTCTTGTGTGCAAATATATTAAAACGGATTTTTTTATAATTGTAAATAAAAAGATCAAACTCGAAGGGCATTCTTTTAAGGTCGGGATATCCTAAGGAAATTAAATGAAGCTAGGGAAGTAGAAAAGGGGTGAGGTTTTAACTACATGGTTGGCTATGTAAGGAGCTTTTGACTGATCACGTTCTTTGCCAATTAGGATGGAGGCAGCAATTGTCGATTATGTATATGAGAATGATAGTTGGATGACCCGCATATTCGATTATCTTCTTTCATTTTCTTTTGGAACAACCTTTTTTTTAAGAAAAAATTGATTGAATGAAATAAGATACAAAAATAAGAATGTTCTAGGTAGAGACCAAAACACCAAAAGCAAGAAAGCTATCTAATCATAATGGAAAATACAGCATAAGGAAACAAACACAAAAGCATCAAAACTTCTAAAAAGGTTGGAGCTAAATGCGACAAAGAGAGCAGTTCACTGTTGCCTTTGTTGCCTTTTCCACCTTACTTGAAAAGCATTAAGAAGTGAAGGAATCCTTAACTGCGTAATGAAGAGCGTAAAGAAGAGCTGCAACGTTGTAATTTTTTAGTCATAATGATCTCCCTAATGTCCTTGAAGATCAGGGATAGCAAATACTCTTTAGTGAATGATTGATCCCTGAACCGTCAGAGGTTGCGTTCCTGCCATAACCTGTAGATACAAACACCCAATACATTGAGATGGATGGGTGAGTGCACAGAAATTCCATTAGTGATCTCCAAAATGGTTGACCCTAGATGCATCCAATAACAAGAAGCAGTAACATGATCCCATATGGCCTTGTTAAAGGGGCATTCGAAAAATAGATGGTTGCAAGTGTCACTCTATATTAAACACATTGGACAGTTGTTCAGCTGAATGTAAGGGAGTCAATCCCCTGTAGACATCTTATTCTGGATAGCTAACCAGTAAATAAAGAAAATTTTTGGCAATAAATGCTTGTTCCATACCTTAGTGGCCCAAGGTATTGTATGATGATGACTGCGGACATTATCATAAATAGTTCTATTAGTGAGCTGAGCAATGGGAGTACCTTCTAGAAAAATATGTCGGGTTCCTGTAGGGTGGGAGGATAATTGGGCTGGAACTGGATAAGGCTTCTAGGAAAACTCCAATCACGGCCTATGATGAAGGAGCTCATCCGAGTTTTTAAAGGAAAAGAAAAAGTAGCTCGTAAAAAAAAACCCCCATTAATCAGCGGCCCCTTAATGGACCAATTGTCAAACCATAAGGAGGCACGACGACCGTCCTTAATCACACATGAGCTATCCTTATGAACCGTATCCCTCAATTTCAACAATTGAGTAAAAAAGTTTAGTAACTTTTTTGTAAGGAGACGAAATTATTGTTATTCATACAAGTCTAGCTCCATCGTTGAGGCAGCACTAGAGTTCACAGCAGCCGTTTGTAAAATTATTTTGTTAGCTCCTCCTCTGAGGTAGCTTCCTTTTGTTCTTAAGCCATGCCTGAGTTCAATGCTTCTAAGCGCATCTTGTATGGATTCTTTTGTGTATAATAATATACCCACTTCTTCAAATCAAGCACTTGTCAACTTTGAGCGACTAGCAAGTCCCAAGTAGAAAAAATAAAGTTCAACTTCATATAACTTCTTAATGCAATTCCTAAACATTTGAACCCAGGACCTAAGGCCTAAGTTAAGACCAATATCAGCATTCTTTTAACTTTCTTATCTTAACAAGCTACCCAGATTATGGGTCTCTTCACGTTCCTGTACATCATACTGTCCGAGTTGTTAAAACAAAAAGGAGTATCAATGAGGTGCCGGAATCCAAACAAGAACTAATAACTCTGCTTGATTGAACTAGATTCCCCCAGAGAAAATCAATTTACATCTTATTCCCTGAAAGCTTCAATTTGGGAAGAAAAAAAGCAATGACCATAAGGTTAATTTCATATGCGAGAAACTATTTAAGGCTGCTTGCTTCAACTTTTCTCACCACTCTTCAATTTCGTCATCTGAACTTTTGCCTCCATTCCCATCCAAACTCATCCTCTCACATTCATCATCCGTCTCACTGCCATCAAAACTGGATGATCTATAATCAAGCCATTTTAACAGAGGTCTGTAATCAGCAACTATATCTAGAACATCCAAATAGCTGGATCCCCTGTGGGGATTGAATCTTCTCCTTGTCATTTCTTTCTGCATCAAGAAATTAACGTCAGTAAACTATTAAGGGAAAAAGAGGAGTGCAATAAGTACTTCCATACACAACCCTTGCGATGTCTCATAACTAAGAACCTTTAGGCAAAGTGACATTTACATGTCACAGAACCATGCTTAGCGATGGAACACCATTTGCATAAGGGCAAGTAGCAAAAGCTAGCATAAAAAAATGAAAGTCTTAACTCAAAAGTCTATAGTAGTTCTTCCATGGTTATCTATTGCAGTTCATCCATGGTTAAGTATCAAATCCATCACAATTCAAGATTCTATCCAGATAATAAATATAGCCGCCAGAACCAAAGGAGATTAGAGTGCCTCAACTGTTAGATTTCTCATGTTTTACAGAGGGGCACATAAATTTAAAATGAGCAACACAAAGAGCAAAAGAGAGAAGCAATATCAAAATGATAATGGATATCCAATGTCAGAATGACAATGGATATAACCCAAACTACCTGATTGAGCAGCATAGATTGGTCAACCTGCCAGAGGTTTGGCCTTCGAATGGAGTGCCACCTGCACAATTAAAAAAATTCGTAAAGCACATTTTAGACATTGACCAAGTAGTTGAATTTCTTCAAGCACAACCTTGATGGTGAAGGGTGTGAATTGCCAAATAATACTCCACGAACAGCAACTGAAGCAGCTACTGATTGGAGAAAACTCTCAGCCTCATTATACCTAGTCAACACTCCTTGGAAAGAAGAAAGAAGGAAATCAGCATCACTTAAGTATGAGCCCACAACCCAGGCATCATCCATTGCTTCATCACTTAAAAAGTCCAAAACTGCAACAGAAAAGAAAAAGAGATGGTAAGAGCTGGATCTCATTACACTCAAATGGTAGACAAGCAAGGGAAAGTATGCCCAGAATTATTTAAGAACTGACAATCTTGTGCATGAGGAATCTACCATTCTCATGCAGAAAATCAGTGATTGGCCTGGCTTGCCCATGTGCTTGATAGAGGACCTTTTCTGGAGAGTCCATTTTCAATGGAAACCTGGAGAAGTTTTCTTGTATACTAAAGGAATCTTGGTCTACAACGAAAAGGAAATAGATTCAGAAGATAATAACGAGGCAGGCCCTAGAAGAAGAACAGCATCATGATCTGTTCCCAAGTAAAAAGTAGTAGCACGCTTTTTTCCCACAAAACAACATCGGATTTTTGAAATATAACATTCTCAAGATAATCAAGAAGATACCTGATACACTGGTAACATTAGTATCTCTTTTGTTGTGAAGAAACTTCCCCAAAGCATGAAATAGAGATAGGGTCTCATCTCGGCCAAATAATAATGCAGATCTACTGACTAAAGCACTAGTGTTATGAATTTTTTCATCTGTATAACTACATCTTGAATTTGTCGGAAATAAGTCTAACCCTGGATCTGGTTTCATACAAAAGAGCTGTAAAGAGCAAATTGCATGTCTTATATCACCTCCACTGGCCTTTGCTATAAGATCAATATTTTCAAAAGTCACAGAACAATGCTCCTCTCCACATATTCTGACAAGTGTCTTCTTGATGGAGTTAATAGTAATAGGGTTGAAGGCAACCTGAAAAGTTTGTATAGCAGTTTGACACATGCATCCAGGAAGAAAAATGATTATTATTAGTATTGAACTAATTCAAGAAAGTAACCTTACAAGCTCCAGCATTTTCAAGAGACAACTGAAGTTCTTCCATGCTTCGTACAGTACAGTCTGCTGACTCTGTTTTACCATAGTCAGTAACCAGGATAACAGTTGGTATTTGTGTAGATTTCACGAGGACAAGCAAGCAATTTTGAAGTCTTTGAAAAGCAGCTCTTCTATTTGTCAAAGGAAGATCATCAATCAAGAGTATCATAGATGATTTTGACTCCATCGATTGGATAATTCCGTACTTGCTTGCTCTCTCAATGAAACTGGAAAATTCATCCAACTTGGATGCATATTTTATCCCTACCATAAAACAGGATGCAATCAACAGCACAGAAACCATTAGGTTTATCATCTTTGCCATTATCAGAGAATTTAATCAAACAAATCAAGTAAATAATTTTGAATCAAATTTCCATGTTCCTGGTGCCCAAATGACAACCATGCAGCAGAAATTACATCTCAGTTCCACCTTCGACCATATGCTCAGCGAATACAAATTTTGTCCGAGTTAAAAACTATATCAGGGATTTATGCAAGTTCTCTTAAAAGTTATTGTGCAAGGTAATACAGGACGAATGATCAATTTGATTCCATAACAGCTTACCTGCATTAGCATTATGCACATGTTCCTGCCAAATTGTAGGAGTAGGTGTGTTCCATTCACATAAAGTAGCCCCCAAGTGAGATACAATCAATCGGATAGTTGCCTACAAAAATGAAGGATATTTGACTTTTTTCTTCTCAAAGGAACAAGATAAAGGCCATATGCTTGAGTCAATAACCTAATATAAATTTCAAGAATAATCATTGGCCATTAACCAATACACAAACAGTACAATCATTCTAAGGATGTATTTTGAAAACTAACAAAATTTTGAAAATATAAACACGCTTATAAGAACACTACATATCGTACATAAAAATGTATTTTGTCAATGTATTACATGATAATAACCAAACATACAAGTACAGTCAGTAGACATTACAGAAAATTTGAAAGCCAATCAAACATCTCAGATTGCAAATACAGTAACCAGGCTTCCAATAATATAAGAACAAAAACTTACAGATTTTCCAACACCAGCTTGCCCAGTTATGACAAGAACATGACGTCTAAAATCATCCTGTAAAAAGGTGATAAAAGGTACAGTTTGTAGGATCTTAAAAGAAGAATAGAAAATGATAAAAGATTAATAATTCATAACATTTTCCCCTCTTCTTGAAGCTCTAAGATCCAAAGCCCCAAATCAAGTACCTAATATATTGCTTGGTATGAAGCAAACAACTTATGAGTGTCCGTGCATTGTATTCTACACAAAACCCTGAAAAGCACTTTGAAATATAGAACTGATTATTCTTTGTGCTCTCTTATATTTTCACAGCCTCATCTGTAAGTTTTTTGTATTTCAACATTTCACAAAAGTGAAACAGAAATAGCTGTACTCCAACAAACGTATGAAAAGTGAAGGTTGATTTACTTAATACACGCATTCATCACTTATTATTAACAATAGAACTCCTCTTTCATGTGATTTATAAAAATCGTTAGTATAAAACAATACATAATTATAGAGCTACCTTTGAAGTTCTCATTCTCTCCTCAAACCACGCCCTAACTTCTTGAAGCTGCAAATCCCAACAATCAATCATGTGAACAAACAATCTGACACACAAAATTGTGAAGCTAAAAAACCAACCTTCTTTTTATTAATAGCAAGTTCTTCAAAGCAACGTGGTGCATACTTATCAACCCATAATTCCTTCACATCATTCCTTCCACAACCGAATTCAACTCTCCCCTTCCAGTCATCTTCAATAGAATCCATAAAGAAATAACTAAGAAAAAAATCATTAAAAAAAAGAGAGATACTTAACATGATTAACAAAACCAAACTACAACCATGCAACAAAATCCAATAACCAAAGCATACCCGAAGGTACCTTGGACCAAGACAATAATTCATCAAAATCTTCATCACGGAACCAAACCTACATAAAAAACATAGAACTTTTACAATCCTCTACAACTAATCCAAGAAATAAGAAAACCAATAATCATTGAGAAATGAAACAAATAAATCATCCACCTCATTCCCATCACGAGGCTCTCTGCTCAAACCTGATCGGGAACCCGATGCACGAGGCCTCTTCGGTTCTCTAACGTTAGTGAGAGTGACAAACGGTTTTGATTTCGGCTTCGAGTAGCTCCGATACGAAGCAGAAGAGCGATCGTTATCTTCATCATCGGAAGACAAAACAATAGCACTGTTTCTCTTCCCCATATCCTAGGGTTTTGCGTCGACGATCCAACGTTGCTCAATTTCCATGACAGCAAGTAGACTCACTTTGATTGGAATAGAAACCCTGAAGACTGAAAGTTTGTGACATTTTGGCGCGGTTTCTGTAAAGGGAGAATTCTCCCGCGAACATAAAGAGTGCAAGGGCAGCTTGCAAATGGGAATGGTGGGTCTTGGCTATCGGATTGGGCCAAACTAATAATAGTAGAGGCCCAATTATATCAAATTGTTGCCAATGATTGTATCAATTTTCAACTTTTAATGATGATATCATTATTTTTTATAGACTTAATGCCAAATCATAGACTTCTTTGAATTTTTTATTATTGTTGAATAATAAATTATAAGTACATGCAATAGTTTACAAATAAGTTATTTACGACAACTCCTCAACTGATAGTGGACTGTACAAATTAGGCATATCTACCGTAAAGTTAATCGAGCTGTGAATTGGCTAGCAAATTACGCCAAAAATCTCACTCTTAGTATTTATTGGTATCCAAACCCACCTGAGAGTTGCTCTTCTATCACATCATAGTTCTCATTTAGTATTATTTTTTATCATATTATAAAGTCTGAATTTTCTAAAATCAAAATGGCCTCTCTTACACGATGCAGTATAAAAGCAAAATAGCTACTTCAGCAGAACATGTTATCTTACAGAGAGCAAAAGTATAAGCATACAACCTAAAACGAATGATTAAGTATAAGTATGACAGACAGTTGTTAGTTTCTAGAGCATCAGTTCAGCTTACAAAGAGGAGAAATTGTCCAAAATATAAATAGAAAGTTAGGCAAGATCCGATCCGACCTCCAAGATTGAGAGTCCATGGCCCATCCTCCGAATCATACGTTGCTCTTTAAAAAGGAGTGGAAAAAAAATATAATTAGAAGATAAATTAAAAACTGAAAAATTAGAAAAAAGAAATTGAAGAGAGAGCGAACCATTTGGCGAGGATTTCCCGGCCACCAAATACCAAATGGTTGTCATTCTCTCTCTTCAGCTTCTTTGATCTCTCTTTCTCTTTCTCTCTATCCCTCACTCTAGTTCCCTAAATTCACACATACCCTTTTCATTTAGGCCCTTATTATTGCTTAATTTTCCTTCCCCAGTTGAATGCTCTCCTCCCCAGTTTCAAAGATTTCATCTTTTTTGTTTCTTGAGAATGTTTTTCGTTTTCTGATACAAGGGTCGTTGAAAGTTTCCATCTTTTCTACTTCCCTGTTGTTGTTATGTTCTACAGATGGAGCATTGAATGAGGTGAAGTGCAAGAAGGAGGAGAAATTTTGGTGGTGGGGTTGTGTGTGATCAGGAGCAGGGTGGTCTCAGGTGAAGATCTGAGGCTTTGAATCTTTTGTTTTTCTCTTAATTTCTTTTGTGGGTTTTTGGTTTTTATTGTTATAAACAATCGAAAACCAACAAAGAAGAAAAAGAAATGAGTGCTTCAAGGTTTATCAAGTGCGTAACGGTCGGTGATGGTGCCGTTGGTAAAACCTGTCTGTTGATTTCTTACACCAGCAACACCTTTCC
Source organism: Erythroxylum mucronatum (assembly GCA_027563825.1). Lineage (NCBI taxonomy): Eukaryota > Viridiplantae > Streptophyta > Magnoliopsida > Malpighiales > Erythroxylaceae > Erythroxylum > Erythroxylum mucronatum. The sequence continues at coordinate 9,286,501 of JAOSBP010000206.1, forward strand.
TACGGTAATTCTCCTGTTTTTCATTTCGCGTTTCCTTTTCTCTGTCCTTTCCTTATATTGAGGTTTTTGGATTTTCAATGAATTTCCTTTTCTATTTGAAATATATGGAGATATGGGATTTTACTAAAGTGCAATTTGGGTGATTTACCTTCTTTTTTTTTTTTAATTCCAAGTATTTGTCTGAATCTTCCTGTTTTCTTTGTTTAAGAGTTTTGTTTTCTTTCCAAGTTTCTGGTAAGGGATTGAGAGCATGAGTCTGATTTACGTAGATAATGGAAAAGAATATATAAAAGGCAAGAGATAGTTGTGGTTTCAATTGCAAAAGGAAAATGAATTAGTCAAAGAATTGGTGTGCATTGTTATAGCCCTGTTGTAGAGTTGGTGATATTTCTAATTTAGTAAAGCGTATGGTTCTTTTAAGTTACTTCAATTTGTAGAGAAGGTCTATTTGGTTTCTGATTTAGCTGCGAGTAATCTGATTTTCAATTTTGGTATCTCTTACTTGACACTTCTTCATTCTCTGTGGCTGATCCAATCTCATCTTTGATTTGCGATATGGAAGCTTTGGAATCTGAAGTCCTTCCTGCTGTAATTCTGTTTTTTTAACTCACTTGTGTATTGCCATGTTAAACAGGATTATGTGCCAACTGTATTTGACAATTTCAGTGCAAATGTGGTGGTTAATGGCAGTACTGTCAACCTCGGGTTGTGGGATACTGCTGGTATTTTAAACTAAAACTGTTATCCTTTTTCTTTTTCTTTGTAATTTTTAAAAGAGACTCTATCATATTCATGCTTTTTGCCTTGGATCTGAGTTTGCTATCACGTGAAACAGGACAAGAGGATTATAACAGATTGAGACCTTTGAGTTACCGAGGGGCAGATGTTTTCATACTGGCATTCTCTCTCATTAGCAAGGCCAGCTATGAAAATGTTTCGAAGAAGGTTGGAAATCAACCTGATTATGTTTATTGGTGCGCCTTTTTAGTTCAAATTTGAACCGAGTATGACACTAACGAATTCTCTTTTGGCTTCATTTCAGTGGATTCCAGAGTTGAAACATTATGCTCCTGGAGTCCCAATAGTTCTTATTGGAACAAAGCTTGGTACGTTCTCTCAAGTATTTCCTTTTTCTGTATTCAGACACTAAAATTTTAATTTGGGCGTTCATCTATGTGTGGAGTTGAGTGGTGATATAGTAGTGGTGATAATATAAGTTTTTGAACGTGTGACAAGAAGGGGAATGACTTGGCTGCTTTTATTCCCTATAAGTTAAAGTTGAATTGGCTCGAACATATAATTTTTCCGTCAAGCGAGCAGCTTCCCAGTAGTATTTCAACAATCTAAGAAGTTTGAAATTTGTGGATAATATCAGACTATTGGTTTTCAGTAATTTGTAATAATGTGAGGAAAGATTGATGGTAACATTTGCCCATTCTTTTTTAGTATATATGATGTGACTGGTGAATGTGTCTAGCGAGATGGCAAAGCTAATTCCGTGAGGATGTTGTTGCCTTCTTAACATTCTTTTGCTAATGATGCAAATAGCTATGGGCTTGACATATTTCTCACTTTATTGAAATTTAGATCTTCGGGATGATAAGCAGTTCTTTATAGACCATCCTGGTGCTGTGCCCATTACTACTGCTCAGGTAAAGTTTTTGTATTGACAATGTTCGATTAATTGTGGGTATTTCAACTTTGTCTCGTAGTTAACCATGCTTGCTATTGGTTTTGTCTAAAGGGGGAGGAACTAAGGAAGCTTATAAATGCACCTGCTTACATTGAATGCAGTTCAAAAACACAGGAGGTTTATGGATTCCAGTGAACATTTTCTTGCACATTTATGAAATTGTTAAGAGCTACTAAATCTGAACAAGATTATTGTGTTGTTCTGCAGAATGTGAAAGCGGTTTTTGATGCGGCCATCAGAGTTGTCCTTCAACCACCCAAGCAAAAGAAAAAGAAAAGCAAAGCTCGGGCCTGTTCGATATTGTGATTGAATTAGGCGCAAAAGGATACAACTTCCGCACTGCCCACATTTCCCTTCTATCTTCCTGCTGATCCTGAAGAAGTTCAATTGTTGTCTAAACTGACAGTGATTGGTTTCTCTGCAAAGAATCAGGCCACTTTCTTGTATCGTTCGTCCCTAATTGTTCAATTACATGATTGCCAACCTCCTTTTTCATTTACTTCTGGTTTTGATATGTTTTTTATATGAACAAGATTGGAATATCCCATTAGAGAGACAACCTTCCCTTCCATGGGTTCCATCTATAACTTTGTATCTGTTTTTTAGGGCATGGTTGTGTTGTGCTGTCAATTACATTCTCAAGTTTATTAGCAACTTGCTAGTTAATGGTGAACAAAATTTCTGTTGGCCTATGCTTAGTTAATGTGACTTGCAACAATGGTTAATGAATTTGAATTTCATGTAGTCCAAGATGTTAGGAAATGGAAATTCGCTTCTAGTCAAGTCAAAGGTTTTTGTTTTTTAATTTTCAAACTTCAAACCGAACTCGGATTCAAGCATTGCAACTCAGTTCAGCTCGAACCTCAAATGACAGGTTTGATCTCCAAATTATCGTAACTTGATTTTGCTGATATCCAAAAACACCAATGACAGCTCCTCTTCTTCTGCTTGTTCACTGACACTGTAGCATAATGATTTGTAAAATAGCATACCCTAAATGCTCTTTGTCGCCACCTCCCAGCTCCAATCATCCTGTTCCACTACTCCGGTGTTGTTAACGTGCTCCTTTAGAGCTCCTCCTCTGTTTGCTTGTTATTCCTCCTAGTCGCCGTGTGCTCCTGGGAAGTCTTTCTTGTTACTAGTCGCCTGCTCTACTACTGATTGCATTTTTCTTAGTCTGCTATCGACGTGTCTCCTTTACTGTTTATATCAAATTTAATGTGCTTGGCACGAGTATAAGATACGAGATCTGAAGTAAGAATGGTAACTCCAAGATTATCACTTAATAAGGTAAGCGTAAGATAAGTCAATTCGAGTTCACCAAAAAGAGAGATATCCAACAAAGTTAAGTAAAAGTTATAGCAATCCTCCCATATTTAGCTTCGGTTTGGGATCTTGCAACTGTAGGTTATTTCTTGGCACTTCAAGAGATGAGCTTAGGACCAAGAAATATACAATAGCCAGATAAAGAGCGACAATCTTAAGGACATCTTGCCTAATTGACATCACAGTAAGGCTATAAGGAAAGTAAGGTGGACTTGGTAAAATAAATCTCATGAAAGGTTACGGAGCGAAGATAGTTCATAATCCATTTAAATACGGTCAGTGGATGTTAGTAGGGCATTTAGAATTTGAGATTTTGTTAATGGCAATTTGGAACATGATTTTTGAAAAGTGGGAGAGTGGGAATGATAGGTGTGGGTGTTTCGGCATATGTGTGGAGAAGGAAATCTTTAGTGTATTGAAATTGTGTCAGTAGAAAACCTTGGGAAGTAGGTTTGATTTCAATGCCAAGAAAATGATGGAGAGGAGCTAAGTCTTCAATGGAGAAGAAGGCATTTAGATTATAAATAAGGGAGGGTAGACTTGATTCCAATGCCAAGAAAATGATGGAGATGAGCTAAGTTTTTTATGGAGAAGGAGTTGAGATCATGAATAAGGGAGTTAATAAAGGAAGTTGAAAAACCTGTGACCAAGTTATCATCCATATAAACGAAAGAAAGGTGGTGTAGGTTTGTGGTTTTGTGAATAAAGATAAAGGTATCCTATTTAGATGAAATAAAATTGAGGTGAAGAAGCTTCTAACTTAAGCAATAAAACCAAGCCTGATGAGCTTGTTTGAGACCATATAGGGCTTTGTGAAGTTGATAAACATATGATTTGGATCTATAAAGCCAGTAGGTTGAAACATATAAACAGGTTCTTGAAGATAACCATAAAAGGGCATTATTGACATCGATTTGGCAAATTATCCAGTTGTTAGAAATAGTTAGGGTGAGAATAGTTCAAATAGTGGTAGTTTTAACTACTGGACTAAAGGTAGCAGTGTAATCAATGTCTTGGTTTGATGTTTCCTTTGGCAATAAGATGTGCTTTATAAGATTCAATAAAACTATTAGGATGTTTTTGGTATGAAAGACCTATTTATAACCTACAATGTTAGTATTTGGAGGAGGGGAAACAAAAGATCAGATGTGATTACAATGAAGTGCATTGAACTCATCAAGCATTGTTTGGCTCTAGTAAGGAAATTTTTTGGTTTAAGTGATAAGTATGGGATCAAGAGTATGGGGATTGAGTAATGGTGGTGTATGTGATATAGTCATGAAATGTATGGGCAATATGAGTAAGATCACAAGAACATGTGATCATTGGATGGATTGTTGGAGGTAAGGAACATTGGTGAGACAGAGGTGGTGGTGGAAAAAAATGGATGGAAGGGCACTGGTAAGGAAGTAAGAGAAGAAGTAGAAGGAGAGGAGGAGGTGGAAGGAGTAATGGCAAAGGGAAAGACATTTTCAATAAAACGAACATATCGAGATGTGAATTTTAGAGGTAGAGGGATCAAAACAGTAATAATTTTTATACTGAGAGGAATAGCCAAAAAAGACATAAGGGATAGATTTTTGGGAAAGTATGTTAGGACAAGTAGAGGTTAATAAGGAAAAACATGCACATCCAAAGACACAAAGAAAAGTAAGATTAGATTTGGTGTGAAACTGTAGTTTATGTGGGGATTCATAATGAAGAACAGGAGTAACTAAGAGAATAATGAGATAGAAATCTATAAAGAATGCTTCAAGCTAGAAGGTTTTAGGAAGAGATGTATGAAGTAGGAGTGTTAGACCAGTCTCAGTAATGTGATGTATTTTATGTTCAACAATACCATTTTGTTGAGAAGTATCAGGACAAGAGATTTAAAAGATAATGCTAGTAGATGTGAGGTAGTTAAAAAGGAACCTTTGATGAATTCAGAAGCTTCATCACATTAACAAGTTTTTATAGTGATGGAGAAAAGATTTTCAATGATAGTTTTGAAATTTTCGAAATGAGAAAGGGCATGAGATTTTTGTGCTAACGGAAAGACCCCTGTAAAGCAACTAAAGTCATCCACACAGATAATAAAATATCAAAATCTGGAGAAAGAGATAGGAAGGGCCCCAGATGTCACAGTGAGTTAGTTGTAAAGGTGTGGTGGAAATGTGAAAAGATAATGAAAATAGGAGATGAATGCTTTTTCCTCGAAAACATGAAGCACAAGGAGTTATAACTTTGGAATTCATGGGCAAACAATTAAATATACTAAAAAGTGTGGAATGATAGGGATGAACAAGACGTCAATGCCACAAATCAAGTAAAGCAGAAGTGACTGCAAAAGAACTAGATTCTTCAGGTGTCAGGGAAGCTTCAATGGATAGAAATTTTTGTGGATTGGTCCTGCAAAGAGCGGTATCTTAGAGTGGAGGTCCTTCACAATACAATCAAAGAGATTAAATTCAATAAGATAGGAATTTTCAATGACAAATTTAGCTATAGGCAAAATATTTGTAGCAAAGTAAGGAACAATAAGAATATTATTAATATGAAGTGGGTCAGTGGAAGTAAGAACAAATAAAGAAGAAGAAATAAGGAGACTATGCCTATTATTAACAACCACTTTGTTGGATCCTTCACGTGGTGTAACGGATTCCAAAATTTGACAATTAGGTATCATGTGAGCTGTAGCTTCAGTGTCTGGTAATCATTCAATAATATTACTGGAAGGGATTTGGAAAGTGTCTATAACAGGTTAAATATTCATAGCGAAAAAAGTTATCATGAGATTATTAAAAATATGGTGAAAACCAATAAGGCTATTATGAGATTCAAAGTATCAAAAGTGATAATGTGACCCCATTCTCAACAAATTTGGCATTATGGTTTAGACCGAAAAGGGATGTTTTGGGTTTAGATAGGATATTGGTTTGGGTTGGTATAAGTGGACTTTTGGCAAAAGTGTTGATCATTTATGAAAAAATGGGCTAATGGCTGATAAAGTCTAGATGGGTTATGGGTTGTTGGGTTAAGGGGCGTGTGGACATCTGATGGCTCGAATGGGTATTGGGAGTGGGTAACTTGCTAAAACCCAGGGTCATTCCTAAGGTTTTATAGGCCCTGGGAAAAGTAAAATGAAGGGCTCCAATAAGTCGGTAATATACAAATATATAAACTTTAAAAACATATTTTTATTATTAAAATTTAATATCCATATATAAGTGACTCAATTTATATGTTCACACACTCAACAAGATACTAAGTAATGATAACATCAGCTAATAACATCTTATAAATGTCAAAAGAAATAAAATCACTAAAAATAGTAGCAGTAATAATAAAATAGCAATAGCAGCAACCAAACAACAATATCAGACTCCAAAATACTAAAAGAATTGCACTAACAAGCACACAGATGATCATGATTTATGAAAACAAATTTTCTATACATTTTTAAAAGCAAAATTATCAATAATAGTATCAAGATCAATATTGTCCAACAAATCTTTCTCGATACATAAAATAGCTAAGCCATTCAACCTTTCTTATGACATTGATGACCTTAAGTAAGTTTTCAACAATTTTAACTTTGAAAAACTTCTCTCAGCTGATGCTATAGCTACAACTATAGTCAATAGAATTTGATAAGCAATTGAAACATTTGGATAACAATATGCAGCTTAACAAATTTTAAGTTTTCAACTGATGACAATAACTCATTTGGCAAAGTAATTTGCAACAATTTTAATTTTTAAAAAATATTATCTAAATCCACATTCGACATATTTTTATAAGAAAAAGTTGTTGTAAAATTAATGCAATATTCTCTTAATTCATTATCATCCAACGACCTCAACTTCTTTGAATCAAATAAAATTCTAAAAATATTTTCAAATGTCGTTAATTGTTCAAATCTATTCTTCATCGAAATAAATGTCATATCCACGACAACTAGAAAGTAATTAACTTTGAACGAATCATCAGTTGATTGTATTTCTCCATCGTGATCATTTTGATCAAATTGTCTTTTTCTAATAATACAATGTCTAGTTGGAAATGTAGGCTCTACATTCATCTCATGTGCAAGACTTTTGACAATATTCATACCAGAGGCAAACCTTTCATCTCTATATTTCTCAAAATATACCATCACATCTTCTAATTGTTTGTGATAGCGTCAATGCACATAGATTTAGACTGGAACTTTTTACTTAACATGTTAATAGTGAATAAAATATCATACCAACTAACCATATTAAGTAAAAACTCAAAACTCTCAAGTGCACTAACCAAAATTTCCATTTCCTCTTTGACTTAGCATCATCACAAGATCTAGATAATTCCATCAAAGCCAATCTTATTTGAGAAGTTTGAAATCTAATAGATTTAGCACTTTTTATTCAACTCTCGCAACAAGTATCTGACAATGATTTCATGGTTAAGCCCAAAACATTAGCAAGTAAAACCGTCCACCTTTTAGGAGAACTTGAAAATGATGCATATATGCGCTATATAACTCCAAAAGATAAAAATATTTAACACAAGAATGTGTCATATCACTAATAGTAAGATTAAGATTATGACAAGCACATGACATATATAATGCTCTAGGATTTATTTCAAGTAATCGCTTTTGAACCTTTTTATGTTTTCCCTTCGTATTAGAACCATTATCATAACCTTGAACCGTCACATTATGGACATTAAGATTAAGAGACTTAAAATACATTTAATAAGTCATTGAAAATTCACAATCTAGATGTGTCATCTACCTTCAAGAACTCTAAAATGTACCTCTATTTTTATTTTTTCACTTGACATATTTACACATCGTACTAATAAACTCATTTGTTCTTGATGACTCAAATATGATGTACAACCAAAAATATTAAAAAAGCATTTCGCCTCTTTAACGATCCTTATGATAAAACTTCTAACACTATGAGCCAACAAAATCAACTCACTTTGAATTTTGTGACCAAGATAATGATGATGAATTTCGTGATTTTGAATGCGTCTAACATGATCTTACATTATTACATCAAATTCAACAATCACCTTAATCAATCCCCAAAAAATACCATTATTGTCTTGGTAAAGTTTCTTATTGGATCCTCGAAAAGCCAAATTATATTTAGCAAGACATTTTACAACAGAAACTATTTTTATTAAACTTGTCTCTAGTTCATTCCAAGTTCTTTATCAATTGTTTGATTTTTGTTCAATATTCCTCTTAATTCATTCCAAGTTCTTGTATTAGTCATACGTTCAACACTATTCTCATGTTCTTTGAGTATTTAACTAAGATGCTTCCAATCCCCAAATCCATCATTTGCTAATGCACTTTGTTTGCTATTAGATTTAAACAACTTACAATAAAAACACTATACTTTATTTATATGTTTAGAGTAAACCAACCCTTTTTTATCGCTAATCTCTCCATTACTCAATTTTCTAGAATAATAAGAATATGAAAAAAGTTGAGAGGTATTGTCTAAAGCAAACTCAAGATTAAATTATCTTACAAACCCTTTTTTAACTAAAATGTCTCTTACTTTACTATCAAGATTATCCTAATTTCTAAGATCATAAATATACAATATAAGGATTAGTTGCTCATCTTTCCTTAAATTTTCTAAAGTGGATGCATTTAGTACATGATCATGCTCACTCAAACTACTAATATCTTTATGAATATGAATCTCATTACTTATAATTACTCCTTTTTAGGATTCTATTACCTGTTCCACTTGTTTTCTTTTTTCCTTTCCTTTTTCACTTTCAGACAAATGCTTTTTAGGCAACATAATATAAACCAATTATAACACAATTCAACTAGAACAAAAACAAAAGCACTCATATGGAACTGGGAGAAGTATGCAGGCATAACAAAACACCTATAACTTTACAGTATATCACAAAGATAAATCAATGGCATTATATCTGTGATAGAGGGAAAAACAAGAGCAAAATTTAGTATCTTATATTAAAATGAAAAAATAAAGAGCAAATTTTTATGATAGAGAACATTAATTTTTAAAATACAAGAAATTAACATACTTAGGAGAAAATAGAGTAAATTATATTCTAAGTTATTAACTATTCTAAGTTATTTACCTAAAATCATTTATTCTCTTTATGTTATTGTCATCGTTATTCAAGATGAGTTCTTTTATGAATAACTTAGATTACCATTTATGTTAAAATTAATATCTACTCAAGCTAGAAATTGCATATATTTGTAATTACGAGTGCAATGAAATGTTGTAAGGGACATGGTAACAAAAAGAAAATCAATTTAGATCACATTTACAGATAAATGTAGTGGTCTTAGTTATTCCAAAAGATATTCTTATTATGTTGGATTATTAAGAAAATTATTTACTATAAAAAATAAAAATACATTAAGCAAACTTTTATTTAAATTATTACATAGTTAACTATTTGTATTCGAAAGTATTTATATGTTACATAATTAACTATTTTGTATTCGAAAGCATTTATATCAATTAATTATATGATAATTTTTATTAAAATAATAAAAAGGCTTAACATAAAGTATATTATTCTAAACTTTGTAATATTAAAGTTATTTTCTAAAAATAAATCAAATCACATAAACAAATCTTCTTATTTTAGTTCTTTAAATTTCTTTACTACCCCAAACTAGACATTGTCTCTAAGATTAATGATTATCTTCTTATAACTAAAACCCCACTTGTTACAAGTCCCTAATACAATTTAGAAGATGAAAACCTATGGACACTCATGTCACTCTCAAAGACTCAAACCAAATGGGTTCGTTTTCTAGGGAAAAGTGAGGAGTTTTGATGGAAATGCTTGGGAATGTGCTCCATGTTTAACACCATCTTCCTTCTTCTAACATTAACATTTGCTTGGTTGTTATCATTTGGAGATTTGTTAGGATGATAATTAGTTACTTTTGAACTCAACTATTCTAATGAGATAGTTCTTGTGATGATTTCTACCTAAGGGAAGAATTCACCAAGTGTCAATGTTATCTAATGATGTTTCATATTGTTGTCATGATAAGCCAGGGCTCGCATGAAATTTTGTTTAATTAGACAAAATTAATTTGGGAAATTTAAATTAGGAATTTGTTTAGGCCTTTTCTTGAGAATGAGATTTAATCTCAAATAGATGGTGCAGATTTTAGATGTAGCATCTCAATATCACTTTGATCTTTCAAAAGATTATTTTAATGAAAACAAGTTGTGCTGAAATGCAATTTTAGTACCTGTAGTGTTTAAAGATGCCTCAATAATCTGAAGTTCAGTTGGTACTAGGAGAGACAAAGGCAAGAGATAAGTTCAGCTGGTTACTTGAAATTGGAAGGTATAGATGCATTAGTTATTTGTCATGCATGACCAAGTCACTTCCTCTTAATTTTTTAAGGAAAGAGGATACTTGGCAGAATTATAAAGGTTATGATTGATTAATGAGGGAAGTTTTGGTACCAGTGGATACTTGGTTTAAGATCTAATTCCATAAGCATTAGATTGAAGCTGGTAATAATGTATAAGGATTGCAGTAATACAGTTACTAAATTGATTATTACGACTAGAGATTGACAGCTGTGAGTTTTGTTTCTAGGCCATTAGGTTGGGGTGATGTTATTTTGAAAACTTGAAACTTTTGGTGGAGAAAAGGGCTTGGTTTTAACAATTCTTAGTTCTCATGTTCATACACATTGATATTGAACTGCTGCTGATAGTAAGGTAGGTAGGGCGTTGCAGATTAAAGATCGGTTGACTGTTAACTTATTAACAACAAACATGCCTTTTCCTCTTAGTTTTAGCGTGTTATGATCTTGATGGCAAAAAAGTAGGTAAAGCAAGTACCTCTTGTCATTAAATAAAGACAAGACAGTAAAAGTTTGTGAAGTAGTTTTCTTTTAATTTTGCCTTTTTTCTTGGTTAAAGTCCAAATTTTAGATTTAATCTTATGGCGTTATTTATCTTATAACACTAGTTTCAGAAAAGCAGAAATGAAAAAGGTTAGTGTTAATCCTCCTTTGTGTTATGGAGCAGTTGAGGTGTATATTCTAATGAAAATTGTGGGAAATTCATGAGATGTTATGGTCACTTCTTGTCCTAGTACCTCATGTCTTGCTTTAATTTGGTCTCAACTATTTATGTAGTTAGTCAAGACTCCTTTGGTTAGTTGAAATTGGAAGGTATAGGTGCATTAGCTATTTGTCATGCATGACCAAGTCACGTCTTCTCAATTTTTCAAGGAAACAAGATACTTGGCAGAATTATAAAGGTTATGATTGATTAACGAGAGAAGTTTTGTTACTAGTGGAAACTTGTTTTAAGATCTAATTCCAGAAGCATTAGACTGAGTTTTGTTTCTAGGCCAGTAGGGGTGATGTTATTTTGACATCTTGAAACTTCTTGATGGAGAAAAGGGCTTGGTTTTAACAATTCTCAGTTCTCATGTTCATACACATTGACATTGAACTGCTGCTGATAGTAAGGGAGTTATTGGGAGCCTTGCAGATTAAAAATAAGTTGACTGTTAACATATTAACAACAAACATGCCTTTTCCCTTTTCCTCTTAGTTTTAGCATGTTATGGATCTTGATGGGGAAAATTGAGAGTCAGATATTAAGTAGGTAAATGTTGAAAGATGACTGGTATCGGGGGGAAAGCAAGTATCTCTTGTCATTAAATAAAGACAGAGATAGTAAAAGTGTGTGAAGTAGTTTTCTTTTAATTTTGCCTTTTTTCTTGGTTAAAGTCCAAATTTTAGATTTAATCTTATGGCGTTATTTATCTTATAACACTAGTTTCAGAAAAGCAGAAATGAAAAAGGTTAGTGTTAATCCTCCTTTGTGTTATGGAGCAGTTGAGGTGTATATTCTAATGAAAATTGTGGGAAATTCATGAGATGTTATGGTCACTTCTTGTCCTAGTACCTCATGTCTTGCTTTAATTTGGTCTCAACTATTTATGTAGTTAGTCAAGACTCCTTTGGTTAGTTGAAATTGGAAGGTATAGGTGCAT
>JAOSBP010000206.1:9301030-9323634 GCA_027563825.1 Erythroxylum mucronatum
AGTTTTGTTTCTAGGCCAGTAGGTTGGGGTGATGTTATTTTGAAATCTTGAAACTTCTTGATGGAGAAAAGGGCTTGGTTTTAACAATTCTCAGTTCCCATGTTCATACACATTGACATTAAACTGTTGCTGATAGTAAGGGAGTTATTGGGAGCCTTGTAGATTAAAGATAAGTTGACTGTTAACATATTAACAACAAACATGCCTTTGCCTCTTTGTTTTAGCATGTTATGGACCTTGATGGCAAAAATTAAGAGTTAAATATTAAGTAGGTAAATGTTGAAAGATGACTGGTATCGGGGGAAAAGCAAGTGCCTCTTGTCATTAAATAAAGACAACGATACATCACGCCATTACAAGCAAATCCAAAGTCAGGTGATTGGGTCACCGGCGAGGACACGTTGTGGAGTGGTGATGCAAATACTCGGGGAACTCAGGATGAGTGATAGATAGAGAGGTCGGAGCTGAAGAAACTTCCAACCAACTTTTCAGACTAGACGTCAGACAAGGTTACTTCAGCGTCGAATGAGTAGAATAGAGTAACAACTACTCTGTACTTTCCTTCCTTTACTTACCATACACCTTACATATGATTATGACGGGGACGGCGAAACGAGATCGTAGATTATTACTTTATTAACCCGTTTTAGTTTTTGTGTAAGTTATAAATATAAAGCAGCAGGAGTGTAGCCTCATCGGACTGGGAGGAAAAGCAGGGAGACCCTGTGGAATCCAAAGAGCTACTGGATGGCAACTGGGTTTTAGTGTAAGTCCTTTCTTCTTCTTCTTTATCATTTACTGTTCAGTGGACATGGTCCGCATTATTGCTTTATCAGCCGCCGGAAATTATGTGAACGGTGTAAGCTACTTCGAGCATGCGCAAGGTAAGGCCAGAACTACACCTCTCTCCCCCCCATATCTGCCATAGCCATTTCATTTCTCTTCTCCTGTCGGAAGTGTTGCAGGTAAACTTTAAATTAAATGTTTTGTATTTTGCTTAATGTGTATGCATGAAAGGTGTGCGTAAAGTGGGTTTTTGGTCCTATGGAAGGATTTGCACCCTGTCAGCTGATAAGTTGGCTGTCTCGAGCAGCCTGACAGGGCGACTGTTGCAGGAGGGAGGTTGTCCTCTCGACTCCATTGACGTTTTGGTACCTTCTCTTCTTGTCACTTTTACCTTCTATATATAGCCTTCTCTAATAAAAATCACATCTTACTGTTTCCATTGTTCTTTATTGTTCTTCTACCTTACTAGTTGATTCATTGCACCCAAAAATTGGTTCAAGAGGGTCATCATTTTTTCCTAATTAATCAGACGTGCCTTTTGGTTTGAATGTAGGTTGTCAAGGTGATTTATTGAAATCGGTGGGTAGTTTTTATTATATTTATTTTTAATATTAATATTATTATTATTATCCTTTTATTGAGTTTTTTATTAATATTAGTTTTATCATTATTATTAGTACTATTATTATCATTATCATTATTAATACTTTTACTAGTTTTTGTTTTATTATTATTATTTTTAGTATTATTAATATTTATTAATTATTATTATTATTAATTTTTGTATTCATATTATTCGTTTTAGTTTTATTGTTATTATTATTAGTATTATTATTATTACTCTTATTCAGCATCAACCCCCTTTGTACATTCTACATGTGGGTCTAAAGGAAATAACCTCTACAATGTAGGGGTAAGACTATATACTATTAGACCTTTCTAGACTCCGCTTTTTTGCAAGACTTCAAACTAGGTGTAATGATGATGATGATGATAATGACGATGACGATGACGATGATATATATATATATACATATAAAGAGAGGCTAGTCATTTGCAGGAGCAAGAGAGAGAGAGGGCTTGTGGCTTCTGTTCTCTACGCAACTTAAACCACACAGTGGAGGAGGAATGATTAAAAAATGCATGAAAAAGGGACAGTTTTGAGGTACATAAAAACTCAACGTTTTCCTTATAGCTACGTTAACCAAATTCAAACCGAAAACACAAAGAACAAGAACAAACAAAGGCTTTTAGTGAAAAAAAAAAAAGAATCATTAAAAACGTTCAAATTATTATTTTTTTCAATTTTAGCTTGATGTTAGTCTTAATGTTATTTTCGCTTATATGACACTATGACGTGTTAATAGACCCTCATTAATCAGACATATCAGCCACATTAGCAGAAATCAACCTAATTAATGAAACGATATTGTTTTATGATAAAACTGAGACAATCACACCCCTTCGTCAGTTCTTAATCTGTAACCTAAATTCTAACTTTTCTCTCATTCACCCCGTCGTCTAGTCTATGTGCTTCAGTAACGTCTTTCCGAGTAGAGATGTTTCTCAACATTAATATATATATACGTACAAAGTGAAGTTTTCATTTGACAAATCATGGTGAAATAATATAGTTTTCGTCTATTGTTGTTCCATTGAAAGGAAATCATCACTGACAACCACAGACATGAGGTCTGGTGCCAAATGTGACTTTTATCAGTAAGAACGATGTTCATCTAAATGCACTGCATCGGATCGAGCCGTAAAAACAATGCATGCCTAAATTGGCAATTTGGCAGTCAAAGCAAGGTTTATGTAACCATAGTTCTTTCACTATAATCTTACTGACGACACAAAAGTCTTCAGGTCGTGAGCAAGTAATAGCTTCAAAACAATCTTACGTATTGCAGTTTGGCATGATAAACCAATTCTTAATATGGAAAGCTTTGGTCAAATGCTTCATGTTATATTGCAAACAGTTAAATCATACAACTCAGCTCGAGATGGCCAGCCATGACATCATTTATCAAAGCCTAAACAGAAAAACACAGTACTTGGCATGCCGTGCTAACAATCAATTTCCTTAACCATCAATATGAGTTGGTAAAGTGTGATCATGACCCAAATCAGCTTGTGTGCTGTATTAACATTGCTTTGCACCACCATGCACCAAGCTTCTTCGACCACCAGTAACACAGGCAAAATGTACTTTAAACTCCCCAAGAGTCTTACGCTTTGAACCGGTAATACAAAAACATACTTGCCATTCAGTCTATCACACTTTGATGGGTTCATATTTTTCACCAATGGAACCGCCTTTCTGTTTCTGGAACTGAATGTAACGCTTAGTGCTAGCTAAGAACGCATCAGTAGCTGGATCTGGAGTACTAGAGTCACTTTGCATCTCAGTCATAATCAATTCAATTAGGCTTTGAATTGCAGCTACCGTGATATGAGTGTTACCCTTCTCAAAGAAATAAAGGTACCTTCAATGAAATAAAAAGTTTCAATTTTCCATCTTAAAAAGTTTTAAACAAAGCAATTAGCGTCAAAGAGCAGCTTGTTACTTGTTCAAGATCTCAACAAACAACGTCACTGATCCGGTGCTGCCACGGGCAGCATTTGACATTTGTTGGGCAGCATTTGCAATTCTTAAAGCACGCTTGAGGCAAATCAAAACCCTGGCTCAGAATAAAAAAAATGTTAATTGAGTGTTAGTCAACAAATGGAGAATTATCATGGAACCCGCAAGCTAAATTCTAAATGTTTGTAGAATTGCTCTAGGATCACAGGCCAGTCCCCCTCCATCAAGGGGAAAACGAAAGGCAAAAGATAAGGACTGAACGTTGTAATATGCTTGGTTTATAATAATCTTGAAGCACAAGGCCCACCTCTCTCCATCTTTCAAGTTATCTTGATCGTCAACCCAGAACAAATGTGCACACCCATAAACAGCTCTACACTGATCAGGCTTCTTTAAAAGCTTGGCAGAATACTGAATAAGTAAAGCTTTGTATCAGAACCATAGTAAAAAGCTAGCTGGTATGCATTAAAGTTAAAATGAAACTCCATTGCTACTATGGTTACCCCAGTCGCCTTGTGAGTTAAGGTATCCCTGTTTTCAACACCAAAGACATGCATCCTCTGAAGTGTCCCTATTATTAAATGAAGAGCAGTCACCTGTGCCCTAGAATCCTATTATGAAAGAGAAAAACAGAGGTATACTGTTAAACTCACAACTTTAAATGAGTAGCAACTCAGTCAACCATAATAAAGGCATTATTCAGCAAGTTATCGCTTACCGAAACTTCTTCTTCATACAGAATATATGCTTGGGTGAAAAATTCATATGCAACAGGTTCCAAGTCACAGTCATTAGCAGCCTGATTGGAAGCATGAAAGACTAAATCAAACAGGAAAGTGTGACTTCACCATAAAGTGTGACTTCTCGAAATAATCCTATGGATATTAACAAAAGAAGTATCCTTTGTACCTCAGCACATTGCAAGTACAATCGTAATGCAAGCTCAGGCGATGGGACTGCTGACAGTGACTCAATAGTCTGGACAGAGCAGTTGAGAATGTTATCGACATCATGAAATTAGCTCACCAAGATATCTTAATAAAAGACAGAAACCAAGTCTGTACCTGGTTTAGAAGCTGAAAGATTTTCTTTGGTGTAGTTGACGTCTCATCTCCAAAAGGGTTTTCATCTTGGGCTTGCAACCGCCTAACCAACTGGGCATCACAAATAAAATGCCAGCAAGATAATGCAATCAGAAAAGAATTTCATATTCTCTTTTAGTGCATCAGTCACAAAAGGAGTTGGCCAGAACGGCTTCAAGTTATAAAAGTGAAAGCGGACAAAATTGTGCTCTTTGTAACATGTCCAAGATCAATGCCATGATTTACAGAATTGTGGGCCATTATGCAAACCAGCATTCTTACTCTAAGACTATCAATGCCAGTTGGGTAACTTTATTGTTAGAGTTAGGCATAACCAACCTTAAGTGCTGAAAAGATAAGGGGAGGAACAGTGTAGGGTAGACGCCTTTGTCCTCCAGTCATAATATGCTTCCTCACGGTACATATGATCTGCAATAGTGCAAGAAGTGAATGGTCTTGAACTATAAAATCAGGCAGCAATCAAATTTATGTAACAGCTAAACTCATTTTTAAGCGAGTACATAGAACATGATAGTAGCTCTGAAGAAAATAAAAGAAAAAAGTTAAGGATTAGTTTCACCAAATTATAAATTAACAGTGGAATGGGTAGAATTTATCTTGGAAATTACAGAGATGCAGATTTTTCTAAAACCAAATACCTTATACATTTCCTCTGGATCATCATTTGATAGCATCTGGATGAGGCGTGCAACAGAATTCTGCTCCTCATTAAAATCTTCTTCATCAACCTAAATAGCACAAAGAAAAGGGGGAATGGATACTTAAGAAAGAAAGGCTAAGTAATAAAACAAGAAATAAAGCATTTCATGCTAAATTTCCAAAAGCATAATAAAGGACTCAAAAGATTACTTTCTTCTTTCATACATAAAAGCTATAAGGGATCAATGTAAAATGCAACCAACCCTAACCAACCTCTTCATGAGTTTCATCCAAATCCTTGATAAGTCCTTTCATTAATTCAAACAGGGAATCAACCTACAAGATATAACAAATAAGAACCAAGTATGATCATTAAGACAGTATCTGAAAATATTTATCGCCATGGAGAGATATGAACCTTGTCAGCAGTAGGAATACGTGTGTTGTTTTTCATAATACTTTGTATTATGACAGTTGCCATGACTTTATTTGTTTCAGTATCAAGGTACTCCATAACACTAGGATAGTTTGAAAGTTTTAATGCGGTGACTATATCATTATATTTCTCCAAGGGGGCACTCAAAAGTGCAACTATTTGTTTTGTGGCTCTACTGTCTTCAAGCTTCCCATGGCCAGACAGTTTCTTAACACATGCTCCCTGATGATCAATCCAAAAACAAGAACGATTAAATCACATTTGAATATCAAGATAAGAAACATATTGTTATTAAAGCTTCTTGGAATAACTGGAAGTATGAGGTAAATATAAAGGTCAAAGGTAAACATAAAATCAGTAAACCAAGCGAAGCATACCAAAACTTGATCTGCGTAATCCAGACGATCAGGATGAACATGAAGGGTAAATGTGAGAAGAGAAGAATATAAAGTTACAGCTCCAAAAATGGGCATATCAACCTGTGCTTCTATAACCTGTATCAAGACATGGATAATTTATTTTCAGCAGCTTTATGGATAGGACAAGTAATATCATGATACAAGCATACTGACATCATGACATAAGAATACAATTGAAACTCAATACTTTCTTTTGAAAGTTGTAGCTGTCACAATGTAATTAACTGAAATAGAATTAGCTTTCCATGTAAAGGAAGAAGTCTATCTTTAACTCCTGATGAAACAGAGTTACCAAGATATAAAGACACATTAGCAATAATAAACAAAGACGACTCCTTAATATTTTATTCTTTTTGAAGAATTCTCATTTTTTCACAGAAGGAATTTAATTCAAACTTTAATTTCTTCCTCCTCTATTTTCCAACATCGTGGCTTTTGAATAGATTATACCTACCTTTCCTATAGCACTGTTCAATTTGGAAAATGCCTCTACTTGCAAGAATTCGGGTAAAACATCTGTGCTTGAAGCTGCATAGTTTGAAAGCCTCTCCATTAATCTGGAGAGAATGGTCTTGATGTCTACAGATGGCTGAAAAACAAAGACAAAATGTACCAAGAGAAAAATCAGCAAGTGACTCGCTGCATTTACCAAATACAGCAGATCAATAACATGGAAGAACAATTATTGAAAGTGTCATTGTCAATAATACCCCAAAATTCATTGTCAACCAATTAAGTGAAAAGTCAGGTAGCAAGTGGTACCCAGGCATGTACCTGCAGCTGAGGACACGCACCCAACAATATTTCAAGAGTTTGCAAGTGATACTCATCAGGAAAGACTTGAATGATGCAATCCATCAAATAGAATTGAGCAATCTCATCTTTACAATTGACAACCTGTCAAAATAAATGGAGTGCAGAATTTGGTTGTCTGATGTTAGCGCATCACTTGAAGTATTATAAACTTCAAACACAATCTACTGACACATTCTATAATATACCTGTTCAAGTACTCTAGGAAGTACAGTATCTCTGTAGAGATCAAGATCAACACCTTCTATCTGACTGAGGACATGCAAGTTCTTGCCAACCTAACAACAAACGGACATATGCTAAGTCCCTTTTTGACTACCATGCATACTCGTATAGTCTTATTGCAACAAATCAACCATTTACAGGTTATCGGTATTACAAGATCACGCAGCTCGCTTCTTTCTTTCTCCCGTCTCTCCTTTTCCCGGGCAGGTCCCTGCAGACCATAAAGCCCAACAGCAATCCTCAACACAGGATCAGCTAAGAGTATGAATGATTCACAAGCAGTATATGACCTGCATGACCAGAAATCATGCCTTCATGATATATTTTACCTTCATGACATGCAAGCAAATGCATGTCAAACATGAGAGCAGGTAGCCATAGATATTCAACCAACCTGATGTTGCATCCGCACCCATAGTTTGTTCATTTCAGTGAAATTTTGTAGAACAAAGTCAACAGCATCAATGACTGTGTCAGCATCCCTACATAAGTTCATACACCAACTATTAACCAGTTTCAGACACACAAATCAACTGGAATACAGACAAGAAACTAAAGCAAATATCTATATGACCCGATCATTCGATTATATTAACCAAGGAGATGTTTTAAATGCAATGAAGACTAATGCATTTTGACTTTCTGGCTATATCTCAGCTGAATACAACCATGTAGATGGCTTGACATATATACCTTGCCACATTAAATTATCATATATGCTTCATGTTACAAAATGACCTGAACTTAGTGAAGATGGCCAAGACCAAGCATCTTCACCAATACTATGTCATGTAGGCATAGTTTCCAATAACAACAAAAAGTAATTGCTTTTGCCCATCATATAAATTGAAGTTACAACATCTAACATTCTTACCCTTCAAACTCAGAACCAATATCAGGCAATTTATCCCTACTGACTTGTGAAAGATAACTCCTCAAGAAAAGCCCACGTACAGGATGCTGAATGCCACGGCACATTTCCACGAGATCCTTAAGCACATCTTTAGCTGGAGCTTCTTTAGATTTGATATACACAGAACCTACAGTACAAAGGAGATACCTGCAACAGAATTGATGAGAAAACAGTAGAAAAAGCCAATACTGTATTGACAATAGACAAAATCAATTAAAAATATGGTAAAGGTTAGAGGTAAGAAGCTCTGTATTCAAACTGTCATATTAACTGACTTGTGTCAAGAGAAAACAATACGATCACCAGCAACGTTTGCGGTTTATTTCAAACAACCAGAACATAAAATGGAAGAATTAAAATAGACCACATTTGATACTTCAACAAATTCAAGCAGAGTAATGCTCAATCAAGATGAAGTTCATCACATGGTGAAATGTATCAGAACTTAGTAGTAGAACCTTTCTGTATCCAATTAAATCAACAAGACACATCAGTTAACAAATAACAGTATAAAAATGGGTTAAAACTTTCAACACTTTTACATATCTTCACAAGTTCCCTATTTGGTAAACATCTACAGGAAGACCTAACAACAATACAATAATCTTTAAAAGACAACTCGTTAATGAGCGAGCCATAGTTTGCACTGTTACCACAATCCAGATGACGCAAATAGACTGTACAAAACCAAACTGTCCTCCTTCGTACCAGAAAGGAAAAACCAACAAGCCACAGAAACACAACTGAAGGAACAAAAAATTACTGAAGAAAAAAGATAGGCACGTACAATCTAGGTAATATGTTGCCCGCATGTTGCACAAGTTCGTAAAGCTCCACAATTGAGCAGCCACGACGCGCCTCTTCCTTAAAGAACATCTCCAGTTTTCTCAATTCATCAAATGATCGCATATCTGCCGCATAAAAACACAATTCACATTCTCCATCTTTGAAAATAACTATTCTAGAGTTGGGAAGTAAAAAAATATAGAAAGGGAAACCAAGACTCAATCTGCAAATTAGATCTCGCACAGAAACTCACAGAGTTCATAGTATTTGTGAGGAGAAAGCTTCGAAGTTCGAAGCTCGGAGAGCATTTGCGCCGAATACTTCAAGGCATCTCTGAGATTGTTGGAGTCCTGTGCAAAATTTTTAGGGTTTGACAAAGTCATTTTGCATTCCTCCAAGAAAAGCAAGTAAATAGGAAATAGGGTTACCAGAGCTCGATGCATATAGAAGGCGTTCTGTTGAAGGCCGGTGATCCCAGCGGCCAGCCACTTCTCCTCGTCTTCCACGCCATCGGCGATCATTTTCCCTCTTTCCTCTTATCTCACTTTTGTTCCAAGAGATCTTTAATTGTATCGGACGAAGCTTGAGTTTTGACTTGTGCTCTGCGAACCTCAACCGCCTGTCCAGTCCTACCACCCAAACACAACTCACTCCCCTTTGGATCCACGTAATCGTCTACGAAGCGGGTCTACCATTTGGCACTGGACTCTACTATTACCTTCTTCTTCTTCTTCCTGTTTGGGGTCAAACAAACAATACCAAATTGCCACGTCAACTTGAACTTTTTTTATTTTTTCACTAACCGAACATGGATAGGAAACATCGTCGAAGTTTTATACATTTTTTTCCCCTTTGCTCCAATAGCAAAATGCCAAGTCAAATTGCAAGTTTCTTTTTTAGATTCTCGATAATTGTCCAGTTGTATCTTTAACGGTTCCTTCGTCAACATCACACCACCTTTGCCTGTTGCTTATAGTTTAAGAGCAAGAACGGAAAATGGTTACTAAGGAAAAGAATGATTCTTTATGTTAATTAGTGTGTCAACAATGAGCTCAATTGAGCTTAACGGGGTCAGGAAATCCTCCAATTAAATTCTGAAAACTTCCAGATATTATATTCGTGAAGAAGAAAATATTTGGAGCTTTCGTATTCCTACAGACATCATCAATACCTAATCTCGTCTTTCCTACTTCCTACTAACGAATCTCGACTACAAACAAATTGAATGCAGAAACAACTCCACTGCCAGCGACTAAGATTCCACAGTTTCAGTGTCGAGGCAAATTGATATTGGCTACTTGCACAAATGAACTCAGAATGGCAACGCATATGGTAAGGCATACATATCCACTTCGGGTAAGTAACAACCATGTGGAAAATAATTCTCCTCGCCTTGACCTAAACCAACACTGTCAACTTCACATGCTTCAGACCTGAAGTTTTGATTGTGACTCGGCCAGGTGCGAACAAACCATTCCTGATCATCCAAATCACTGCACTCACAATGCACGTCAGGTGCAACCCAATCCTCGATTAGATTTTTTAAGTATTTTGCGGAAGAAGGAGAACAACGGCTGCATAAGCTTGACTGCAAGGTTGAATCCTCTTGTTTTGCATTCGAATGTTCAGAAGAGAGAGAGAGCTTTTCTTCCCCAAATCTTGCAGCTGATTCCAGACCTGTACTACTGGAATCTGAACAGGGAACCTCTCCCTGCTCTCTACATGGTATAAAAACAGGTTCATCTACGCACTGGACTGCAGTATCATGAGCCCTCCAAGAGGCAGAACAAGGCTGCTCCTTGCAAGGTAGCACTTCTGGATCTCTATGCCTTTGGAAAGGCAGCCAGATCCGTATATTGCTTCCTTCACATTAATAATAACAATGCAAAGAGATGATATCAAGGCTCACTGACGTGAACAAACCCAATAAGGAAACAGCGCCCTCTGTAAAAGAAACAGACAAACTAACCAGTATTATGCACACTGTCTGTAGGCAAGCGCTGCTTTTGTTTTTTGTTGCTTTCAAGGCTGCAACAGAAAGAGTTATGAGAACCAATTGGGTTTCCATATTCCTCAGTAAGGCTACTCTTCTCAGAATGTTCTGCCTCACTTTCTCTAATCTTTTGGAATTCTCCTCCTTTCTGATCTTGTTGACTCCGCTTGTCCCTATGCCTTTTCTTGTGACCATGCTTTTTATTTTCAACTTCTCCATTTTCCCGAGCCTTCTTTTCTTTTCTCTCTCTTTTCTTCTCCTTTTTCCTTTCTCTACTGGCCTTCTCTTCTTTTCTCTAGAGATGCAAATAACTACACCACATAAGGATAGGAACACGAGCAATCTAGCAAAAGCACAATTCTGAGGAATATAAACTCAGAATAAAGTTGATTTAATCTCAACAAAGATCAGGCTCAATTTGTGTAGAGAGATGACATTAGTAGATTGCCAACAGCAAGAATGTGAAGCACAAAACCACCGCTCTCTTGGCACATACGCAGTATGTTTTAAGATAGTGACACAGAGAGCTTCAAGGACTCAACAATCACATATTTAAAATATTTTCTTTTTTTAGTTTTTCAAGTAATAGATTGGTAGGATCAAGGTTTCTCTACATATGGTATCATCCATACATATTGTAAGATATAATCCACAAGTAACCATAAACCAGAAGAATTACAAATTCATAATCTTGTACTCGAATTTTTTGGGTAAAAATGTTTTAGATGAGGAAACAGCGTTCATATGAAACTCTTGATATCTTGGCAAAAGAGTATGTCTTATTGAATTAGTTACCTGATCCTGAACACCTGTATTACTTGGCAAGAGAAAAAAGACCATTTAACGTGTACTTCTCCGCACTCAATTCGAGAGATGGCAAATGCATTAAAAATGTCTTTTCTTTAGCACAGGACTAAACATGGCAGCATTCATGTTCAAAAAGATGAGGGTTTTCTTCCTGATCATTAAAAGTCACACCCAAAACTGAAAGGTCAGATATGGCAACTGATTCATGACATAGAAACTCAAATATCCTTGGCCCGGATAAAACCAAACAGCATCCATCTAGGTGATACATGCACGTTTCATACAGTTTCACGGCAGACTATCCTTATTCCAACGATTGTAAAGATAAGATAAAAGATAAAAGCAAAGGGACTATACAATCCTCTCCATCTCTTTCTTTTACATTTCTTGGGGAATCGGTGGGAATCTACGTCCAAATTGCTTTTTTTAACTCGTAAATGGTAGTAACAAACTTAGGCTCGACTTTAACAAGCACGTTGGTAATGAAAGGAATGCACATAAAGGTCAGGGAATCCCCACACGACAAATATACATCAGAAGACGAACTAGTGTCTCTCTCAAAGAAGATACAGAATTACTGTTCTTGCTCTGCTCCCCCCTTCCCGCTGTATTATGCCATTCTCTCTTCTCAGTCATAGATTAGGCAAGCAAACTATGCACAATCGAATCAGGAGACAAATCAATCACAAAGCAAAAGGACCTAGCTGAGCAATTAAGGGCCCAAACAAACCTTGATCGAATCAATCAGTGCCTGGTCGCGGACACCGATCTTCTCGCACCCAGGAGGAGGGTACGGGAAGCACCGGGACATCGCTAATAACCACCACGGCTCGATTCGTATCAAATAAAACCAAACCCTAGGTCTAGATCTGATCGCAGGGGTTCAAGAAACCAAGACTAAGGTTTTAATCCGCACACAAAGTTCGCCTCCCTTGTTAGTACAGAAGTAGCGCTAAACAGCGATTTGAAATCAGTTCAATAAGCAAACGGATTTTGAGAGCGTGAGGCGGGATCTAAAGAAGGAGAGATTGCTCAGATCCAAAACAAACCATTGACCTGCTTTCAAGGGGTATTTATAGATCCACCACCCCCAATCTTGTGCTTCGGTTGAGGACCCGTTTGGCAACTGAGATATCGTTAAAACGTAGTCGTTATGTTCGTTGTCTTCAGCCCCCAGGTCGATGTCTTCGTTAATTCGTTTCAATTCCATTATATAGTTTAAAAGAATTAAGTATGATCTTAGTAAATTACCTTAATATTTGATATAAATCGTAAAATTAAACTGATGCTAATTGACATACCTTAATTCCTATCTAATTTATAGTAAACTATGAAATTAAATCTCATATTAGTTGATAATTATCATAATTTATAGGATAATTCATATTAAATAATAAAATTTATGTTAATTTATGTCATTTAGTTAATTAGTTGGTTATGCATTTGTAACATTTATTTAATATAAGTATTTTCATATACATATATAATTTATTTATAAAATGAAGTTTATATAATATATATTCTTTCAAGTGAGACTACAATGACTGATGTGTTGCTTTATTAAAATTATACATTGATAAATCGAAAAGACATCTAATGTCAATCTTATTTAAATTTTATTTCACTGTTAATAATTACATTGATATTTACTCAATATAACATGAATTTTATTAAAGCAATTAATTGATTAATATATAATATGTCACCTTAAAATAATTAGAGAAGATGTTGCATGGTTTTCAATCAACATAGAATAACACTTTAAAAATAAGATTTCAAATATCACATAAGAATAAATTATTAATATTAAATAAATAATATGATAGGATTTAAATAAATTATATATTAAAAATATATAATATCGTATAATAAAAATTGTATAAAAATATTAGTTAGAGATGATAATGATTGGTTTCCAATGTCGAGATAAAGATTGATTCAGAAGTTATACCACAAAAAAAAGTGTTTTTAATATTTATAATCTATTACCTAAAGAAATAGATAATTCGATAAAGACATAGATCGTTGTATCAGATCAGGATGACTTAAATGGAGAAATGCATCAGTGGTTTTATGTGATAAGAAGATACCATTCAAGCTCAAATGTAGATTTTATCATTTAACGATTAAGTTAGCCATGCTTTTATAGGGTAAAGTGTTGGCTCATCAAGCAGGTGCATAGTCATAAATTAATAGCGACAGAGATGGGGATACTTCATTAGATGTGCAACCTCACTATAAGAGAAATTCAGGAGCGTAATGATAAAAATAAATTAAAGATGATTAATATTAATGGGAAATTAAGAGGAAAAAAATGCTTAGTTGATTCAGACGTATTAAAAAGAAGATACTCTGACGAGTCAATGAAAAGATACGAAAAGATATATGGCTCTACTAAAACTTACCAAGACATGTCCCTCGATAGAAAACTTGGCGTACTAGGATACAGATAAAAGATCTCATATAGAGAAATCTTTTTCGTTCTCTTGAGTCTTTTAACAATTTTTTTCAAGTTTTATGTCTTGTATTTAACCTAAATATTTAATATGTAATACTTCCCTCTTAATTAATTAGCTTAAACATTTCCCTACTTAGCCTAAATATTTTCTTATAATGGCTTAGTTTGATTTATTTGTTAACTTGTCTTATTTCTTGTTTGCATATTTATTTACTTATTTTATCTTTTATTTTGACTATTTATCTTGTTCTAAATTTATTTCATTATTTAATTTTAAATTTTTATTTATACATATCTATTTATTTTTTTCTTTTATCTTTATCTTTTATTTCTTTTTTAATTATTATTATTTTATTATTTTAATATGTATATGCATATCTTTATTTTTTTCCCTCTTTTTTCTTTATGTGGATTTATCAAAATAGTTTCTCTACTAATTAGAGGTAAGACTCCTTAGTACTGAATCTCCTTAGACCCCACATATCAACATGACTTTCACTGATTTCTAACAAAAAAAGACTTTCACTAGATTGTTATTATTATTCGTAATGGACTAAGCCAAGCTGGGCCTACCCAGGCCTAAGCTCATTTAAAATTTATAGCTCGAGCCCAAGTCTAGAACACATGGCCAAAACCTAAGCCCGATCGAGTCCGACCGAACCCCTTTTTAAATTTTAAAATTTGAAAATGACATCGTTTTACTTAAAACAATATCGTTTTGTTTTAATTTTTAGATTTCACGTTGGTCTAGGTCAGGCAATGCAAACTCGAATCTGACCCGAAGCCTAGTTAAATTGATCGAGCTTGTTAACTTTAGATTAGGTCAGATCGGATAAATCAGACCTAGACTTAATTTTCAAGCCTAATATCAGTAAAGCTACTTTGATATTCATAATGTTTTAGATTTCATAACAACAACATCCAATAGAATTTTTGCCGACATGTGAGGTCTGGAGAATCCAGTACTATGCGGCCTCACTTCTAACTAGTAGAAAGACTATTTTGGATAATCATAATACACAGTTAAAATGACTTCATCATCTTGGCATCATCATTAATCACACTGAGTTGCACCAAATTGTGCTTTGATGCACTAATTCATGTCTTTAATATATAAAGAAAATTTTAAAATATTTTAACATAGATTTTTTGTTGTTAGATATATTTACAATATAATTTGGATTAGATAGTAATTTTATCCATATAGAAATTATAATCACAACAAAATTTTGAAACAATCTTATCATTTGCTTTTGTTTGTATATGTAAATCTTAATCTATAAATATAAATTATTTAATTAAAATATAATTTATTTATTTTAATTTTTAACATATTTAAGAACTTGATATATTACATACATAAAATTTATGTTAATTTATGTCATTTAGTTAATTAGTTGGTTATGCATTTGTAACATTTAACATATTTAATTTTGGAAAAAAAGGAAAAAAACATTTATTTAATATAAGTATTTTCATATATAAATATGTTTAATTTATAAAATAAAGTTCTTTTAATATATATTTATTGCAATGACTTCCCAAAAATTTTATATAAATTTTATTATTAAATTTGATTTGATATGTTGTTTCATTAAAATTATACTAATAAATCAAAAAGATATATAATAGTAATGTTATTGAAATTTTGTTTCAATATTAATAATTTAATTGGTAGTTATTGAATATAACATGAATTTTATTAAGGCAATTAATCGATTAATATATAATTTGTCACCTTATAATTATTAGAGAAGATGTTTCATTATTTTTGATCAAGATAGAATGTCACTTTAAAAATAAGATTTCATATATCACATAAGAATAAATTATTAATGTTAAAGAAATAATATGATCGAATTTAAATAAATTATACTATTGTGATTTACTTAGACTATGAAAATCCAATATTTATTGGAGAAGGAAGAGGCTCTCAAACCATTAAATATAACCATGGATGTTTCTAAGAAAGGCAATACAACCTAATATAAAGGGAATTATGATGCTCATGAAATATGGAGTAAAAAGAACTTATTGGCTTACATTACATTGCTAACCATTATGGATAATGATATCATAAATGAGTTTTGTAAATATAAAAATGTTAAGGACATATAGTCCGCTTTAGTTATATATTTTGGGGCCACCTCAGTGACAAAAGTAAGGTCAATCACTATCAAGTCTAACATATATAAGAAGCGACCAAATCATATAATGCAAAAGCAGTTGAGGCATATGTTAAACATAATATGTGAGTTACATTATATTGGTTACGAATTATCAGATGAGCAACAATTGCAAGTCATGATTTGTTCATTACTTCAGAGTTGGGAGCATATGAATATGCATCTAACTCATAAAAGTGTAAGCATTATAGTGTGCCTCAATGGAAAAAGTGTAAGAAAAATACCCACTATTCTCATGATTTAAAGAAGACAAAGTAGAACCAGCATGAAAAAGGAAAATGTCCTTTCAAAAAGCAAAACATGAATAAAGTCAAGTGTTTTAGTTGTAGCAATAAGGGTCACAATTGCGAGCCCAAAAAGGTACAATCATATTGTATAGATATTTGCTATATGAATGTCTCATATTATGTTTTTCTAGCTAAATCACCTCCTTTGTGGATTGTAGATTTAGGAGCAACCAACCATGCACCGAAGGATATAGATATCTTCATAGAATTCCAAAAGATCATGTACGAAATATGATGGATTTATGTAAGAGACAAATCAAGGGTTGTTGTACAAAAGATTGGAACTTGTAAATTAGACATAAGTGGTGTTTGATCCCTATTCTTACATGAAGTGTCATATACTCTGAATATTTGACAGAATCATATCTTTGTTTTGGTTTTAATAAATATTGATTTTGATGTAAATTTCCATAGTCATGGTATGGATTTATATATTGGACATATTTGTTATGGTCATGGATTTATTTAGATGGTTTTATTATTCTAGATGTTGTTTCTTAAAATAATAATGTAAGTTATCCTTTGTTTACCTCATCTAGTAATTCTAATATTGATGCAATTTTATGACATGTTAGATTATGTCATATTGGTCAATATCAAATAAGTCAATTAGCAAAAAAAGGTCTCTTAAGTGATTTACATCTAGTAGATTTACCTATTTGTGAACATCATCTAGCTGGTGAAATGGCATGAAAGCCATTTAAAAAGGGAACACGAGCTTCTTATCCATTACAATCGATTCATTTAGACAACTGTGGTCCAATAAATGTAAGGACACAATGTGAGGCTGTGTACTTTATCACTTTTATAGATGACTATACTCGATATGGTCGTGTTTATTAGATTTATCACAAATCAGAGGAATTAAATTGTTTCATCAAGTATATGAATTTAGGAGAGAATCATTTACACAAGAAAATTAAAGCTTTAAGAATTGATCAAGGACAATAATACTTATTTGATGAGTTGAAGATGTTGTGTGATGAAAAATGAATAAAAAGAAAGTTAAATATTCCATAAACCCTATAACAAAATGGTATTATAGAAAGACATAATAGAACACTGCTAGAAATAGTTAGGCCCATAATGGCATTAGCAAATCTACCAATCACCTATTGGGGTGATGCATTGCTTACAATCACTTTTGTACTTAATTGGGTACTCACAAAATCAATTACAAACACTCTATATGGGTTATGGAGAGGAAGAAAACATGGAACATTTAAGACTGCGGGGGTATTATACATATGTTCATAATCTCTCTCATAAATATGAGAAACTAGGCCTAAGAAGGTAGAAAAGTATTTTTGTTAGATACTCTAAACACTCAAAATGGTATGTGTTCATAGGTGAATGAGGTAATGAAGATGTAATTGAATTTGAATCACAAGATATCATATTTTTATAAAAATGACTTTTCATGGCAACATGAAATAGGAAAAGACCCATTTCTATATAAAATTCTTAATTAGAATGATTCTATTATAGGGAATTATGAAGAGGGACTTTATCTAAGTAAGAGTAATCTAAAACTTGAAAATTTATCTTAGGGATAGTTAAGATTACAACCCGCTAAAAGTTTACCTATTGTATTTGATCCGAGTAGGAGTAATTAAGATATTGATGAATTTTTTTTCATAAGCCATATTACATCGAAGTAATTATGCTATAATTACCTGACATCATTTTCAAATAGAAGGGAACATGATTATCCTGCAAGAAGATGATGAGTTAAGGAATGTATATGAGCCTCCAATTGGTCATGCTAAAAAAGAATGGATGCAAACAATGAAAGAAGAAACGAGTTATTTAAACTCGAATCAAGTATAGAACTTGATTGATTTCCTTGATGGGAGTAAAGCTATCAGGAACAAATGGGTTCTTCAAATAAAACAGAACGTTGATGGCATTATCGAAAGACATAAGGCACAACTTGTGGTGAAAGGATATACACAATAGAAGAGAATTGATTATGAGGAGACATTTTCACATATTGTGAGGTTTGCTTCAATTTGTCTAATCTTGGTTATAGCAGCTAGTTTGGATTTTAAATTATATCAAATAGATGTAAATATAGCTTTTTTAAATGGAGAATTAGAAGAAGAAATCTATATGCAACAACTTGTAGATTTCATTGAGACATGCCATAATATAAAGTGTTCAATTATTAAAATCGATTTATAGTTTGAAGACTTTTAGAACGTATTCATTTCATATGAATTTCATATGCTTAATAAAGATCACTGTGTGTATATTAAGAGGCCAAAGATAAAATTGCGATTGTATCTTTATATGTGGATGATATTTTGATTGTTTGCAATGACTTTGAGTTTGTCAAGCAAATCAAAGATTAGTTTCCATCTGAATTTGAGATGGACATGAGTGAAGCTGCATATATTCTTGGAGTTAAGATTTTAAGAGATTGTTCAAAAACAAATATTGTC
Source organism: Erythroxylum mucronatum (assembly GCA_027563825.1). Lineage (NCBI taxonomy): Eukaryota > Viridiplantae > Streptophyta > Magnoliopsida > Malpighiales > Erythroxylaceae > Erythroxylum > Erythroxylum mucronatum. The sequence goes on from JAOSBP010000206.1 coordinate 9,319,910, forward strand.
ACTTTATAAAAGGACTTACATTTAAAAGATTTTAGAATGATTTCGTATGCAATATTGAAAACTAATAGATAATCCTCTTGCTAAAAGTGAAGGTTTCAACAAAAAAGTTATATCTATCTATGCTATTAGAAAGGGAACAAATGAAGAAAATTTTTTATTCCAGTGTAGTTGGAAGCCTCTTGTATGCCATACTATGTATAAGGTCAGATATTTGTTATGCTATTAGAATGGTGATTAGATAACAATCAAACTCAAGACAAACACATTAGAAAGCAGTAAAGAATATTGAGGTATCTAAAGGGTATTATTGATTTTGCCTTGTGTTATCAAAGTAATGATCTACATATATAAAGGTATACAGATGTAAACTAGGGAGGGTATTTAGATGAGAAAAAAGTTACCTTTGGATATGTTTTCTTGCTTAACAATGGTACTATGTCATGAAAAAGTAAGAAACAATCATATGTTGCTTTATCCATAATGGAAGTTGAATTTATAGCTTCTTCAGTAAAGTACAAGAAGTTATGTGACTTAGACGATTCTTGGTTAATTTAAGGGTTACTTAAAGAGATAATGATATAATAACAATCAAATGTGATAGATAACAACAATCACTTACACTAAGGACCTTAAATTTCATTGTAAAACCAAGCTTATAGATATCAAATACAATTATGTGAAATATATAGTTATATGAGGAAAAGTGAACATGAATTATATATCTACACGAGATATGGTAACAAACCCAATGACAAAATTAATTTCTCCAGATACATACATTAAGCATATGAAGTCATTAAGATTACGTAGATATTGAAATGTAATTGATTAACATTTCTACATGTATGTTCATTCAATATATCATCATATATAAATACAAACACAAGTTGGCATTGTTTATTAAGTAATAAGCATTACTTAATACTTGACTATGAAATATATTTACTTTATGTTACATATTTTTTTATATGAATCAAAGAGCATGTCAGACAGATAAAATATTGGCCTTCTCATACAGGCAATCATCTATAATATTTGTGATGACCTGAGATAAGGTAAGTTTTAAGTTTATTATGCATTTAATGACTATTTGGTTAGAGAGAGACTCTCCTCCCTCTCTCTAGGTGCATATCATGTATACATTTCATCTTCTCCTCTTCACCTTGACTCTCCTTCAACCATCACATTTGCTCACCTTCTCATCCTTCTTTCCAGTTTTTTTTTTCATTCTCCCTTTTGGTTCTTGGCTTACCAGGGGTATTCTAGTCTTTCTCCCCTCACCAAATTTTACCGCTTACTATTATTACTATTTTAAAACCAATTTTCCTCTGATCCACTTTCTGCAAAGTTGCTTCTTTGCTATACTTAGACCATACTCTACACAATGTTAGACATGGCCCCCTAAGACCTAGCTGAATTCCCCCTTGCCATCCCACACACCATCATCATCTTCTTCATCCACACCATTCTTTACTGCACCATCTACCCTTTCCTTTGTTGCACTATTTGTCCAAAAAACATGGAAACAAGTTATTAGTGATGCATTCACCTCGAACTTAACCTTTAAACCACCTTTAGAAATGGATGGGAAGCTAATTGTATGTCCTAATCTTGAAGTTTTGCAAGAAGGTGTGAACAATTGGAAGTTCACAGTGGTTGGATTTTTTTACAATCAATGAAAAACCTTCCCATTAATAGCTAAATGGGCTAACAAACTTTGGAAAAATAGGGAGCTGACAAATGTTCTCCTCTCAGAAGATAATCTTATTCTCTTCACCTTCTCCTCTATTTCATCAACTTACAAAATCCTCAAAGAAGGTCCATGGCATCTAGTAAACCAACCAATCTTCTTGCAAATCAGGCAACCAAGCTTGAGGTTAGAAACCGTCAACATCCAAAGCCTCTTTTGGATAAATTTTCATAATGTCCCATTTGAATATTGGACTAGTCAAGGTTTAAGCTCACTAGCTAGTTATACTGGAAGGCCATTATGTATGGATGAGAATATTGCTACAAAGAAATGAATAGGCTATGTTAGAATTTGTGTCAGCATTGAGTTATCCAAAGAGCTCGTCGATGAAATCCCAATAATGCGACTAGGAGATGACAATAAGTTATAGGAAGATAGCATTGCCATATCTTACCATGGAGGCCCCCTCCTCCTCAAATTCACAAGATAAATATGGAAAACAACAAGAAAAACTTTTAAGTTTGGTACTTATCAAGAGTTGATGGGAATTGAATTCAGATGAAAATACATGTAGAAAATTAGTTTTCTGCGAAAACAACTGCTGCTAAAAATGAAATGCAGAAGGAAGCACTTGAGCAAACTCATATTCTTAACATTATTGCTGAAGAAGGTCTCAAGAATGTACCCTATAAATAGATATTCTTAGTAACCAAGGATAGCTGCTCTATGATGGATGCTACTGATGCTAATGACGGGAAAATGAAGCAAATAATATGCAAAATCCTGTGATTAGTACTACTTTGGTAGGTATAAACAAAGAAGAGATTCCAAACTCCAATCCAGATGATACAATTCTTAATATTACTAAAGTAGTTGAACCTGTCAATAATGAAGCAGAACCCAAAACTCCCTTTGTTACCCCCAAAAACACAACATTAGATGAGCAACTGTGTATACAAAGGGAAATGAATAGAGCTTAAACTAGTGACAAATTCCAAAGTGTGGTAAGAAGAAAATCACAAAGGGACAAAGGGAAAGGCTCCAAAACCATTTCTTTAATATTTCTATCTTAGTTTGGAATGTAAGAGGAATAAATTACCCTTTTGAGCTCTCAACTTTAAGGGATTTTGTAATGAGAGAAAAACCTTGTGTAGTAAGATTACTTGAAACCAAAATCAGATTGGAGAACCTTGACAAATTAAGCATTTTGGGACCACATTGGAAAATGCTCACTAACCATAATTACCATGCTTATGGAAGAATTATTGTTTGCTATAAATTTGGTGAAATTAAAATGGATTTGTTGGGAGTAAATGATCAAGTCATGCATCTTAATATCTCATTCTTGCAAGAAAACACTGACATGAATATTTCCTTCATATATGCAAGCAACTTCGGATTCCAGAGGAGACTGTTATGGAACAATCTCAGACATATCAATAGCATCATCACCAAGTCTTGGTTGATCTGTGGGGATTTTAACTTAACTCTCTATGCATTTAAATCTCAAGGCCACACAAATCTAAAGAATTTCTTAACTAACTTCAAAGATTATGTAGAAAACATTGGTGTGGCAGATCGCAAGTATGTAGGGCTCTCTTTTACTTGGTCTAACAAACAAAAATTAGATTGATTTGTCAAGAAGAAGTTAGATCGAGCTTTTGTTAATGACATTTGGCTGGACAACTTTCCCAACAACATTTCCAAATTCAAGAATCCACTTTTCTCGAATCACACTCCTATTATAATTGCGAATTTGTTTAAGTATGATGGCGTGTCAAACCAGCAAAAATAAATTCCTACTCTAGAATACTTAAGCGAGTAAAGTGGTGAATAGGGTCGAACCACAGAGACCAATGAAGTAATTATTTACTTGTGCGAAATCAAAAATAAAAATAAAATAAAAATATAAAGAGAGTTTATTTGGGGATGATTAAATTTAAAACACGAAATCACGCAGGAAGAAATTAAAATTAAAGATTGAAAATAATATGAATAAAAGCCTAGCCAAGGTACTCTCCCGTTTGATACCGTA
>JAOSBP010000206.1:9369450-9381442 GCA_027563825.1 Erythroxylum mucronatum
AAAATTCCAAAAATTATCTTAATACAGTCCGAATCAATCCGAAGTTGCATTAAACCACTTTACCCGGAAAGTGCCATAAATGCATGCCAAAATACTTCTGCACAATTAAGCACATATGAAATAATTTCCGTTAATCTTCTAACCTCTAATTTGGGGCGTTACACTTGGAGGCTTGATTTGATTCAACAAAAGAAAATTTAGAAACCAACTAGGAAGATGTTATTGATAGGAGAATTTTAGGAACTAATTTAGATGGCTCCCAAAAGAAAATCATAGCAATAATAAAAAGGTTAATGATGAGGCAATTGCTATAAAAAATAACCAGACATTGGATAAGGATACAGTGAAAGGGGTAATGGATTCAGCTTTACAAACACGTGAAGAATGAAGCTACCTTAATCAGGACAAAGCAATTTTCTCCACTAACAATTCTCTTACAAAAGAAGCAAGTGCCTCACTCATGTAGCAAATTCCTGGTAGCTCTTATTTAGTTAGAGAGCATAACGAACCATAATCAAGTAATGGTTTCAAAAATTTTAATCAAGACAAAGTTGTTACCACATTTGATGTTCAAATCCCAATTTTAAAAATGACTACTGATATGCATATAAATTAGAATCAACTCTCTTCTAGTTAAAGGCTTCAAAATTAGAACTAGGAGAAAATCAAATAGAAAGTAGGAGTGATCTAAAACAACTCCTTCATACTGAATATACTCTTTTAGAATATAATAGGGCTTAGTCATCCTAATAAACAACAATCTTCTCTTGGCTATTTACTTGTTATTGAACCTTTTCTTATTGATCTTTTAGAAACCAAACTTAAGGAGGATAATTGTAGGAATCAAATATTTTTAAGAGAGCATTGGCATGTCATCACTAATTATTCATGTCATTATAATGGTAGGCGAGTGGTTACTTTTGAACCTGATATGATTAAAGTAGTTCATACTATCATTGTAGGTCAATTTATCCACTTAATAAAATTAAAACAAGACAATATATATTTTCAAGTTACTTTTATCTATGCTTTGAACCATGCATTTCAAAGGGTTCCTTTATGGAGCAAGTTGAAGGAAATTGAATCAATTATTAATTCTTTTTAAATCATTCTTATAGAATTCAATAATATTAATTCGTCCCGTAAAAGCTAGAGAGCATGCATTATAAATTATTCAGGAGATTTTTGTGATTTTGTAAGTTACATTCAGGTAATTGACTTAAAGATGGAGGGACATGCCTTCACTTGGAGTATTAAATAAAATGGAAGATAGTTTTTGAGAAGAAAAAAAAGGGCAGTGCCTTAGTTAATGATCAATGGATCACAACTTTCTCTTATAGTAAAGCTTCATTTATTACCCTTTATTCTCTGATCATACTCTTGTTGTAGTTCATAATTTCTACAATATTTCAAATATGAAATAACCTTTTAGGTTTAACAACTTTCTAGCTAAAGCGTAGGGATTTGGAAAAGCTATCACTAAAGGGCTTAGCTATGAACCTTAGGGGCATGAGTTATATATTTCTATGAGAAAAATTCAAAAGATGAAAGATGAACTTAAGATTCTTAATAGTAATTAAGAAGTTTAAAAACATTCATCATGTAGTATCTAAAGCTATAGAAAGGCTAAATAAGGTCTACAACAATATTTACCAGCCCCTTATTGATGAGGACATTTAAGTTAAAGAAAAAATAGCTTTTCTAAGCTATGTCCTAGAAATTAAAATTAAACATTCCCTCTTGAAACAAGGATCAATAATCCAATAGCTTTAAGAGGGGGATATAAATTTTAGATTCTTTCATAAATAAGTGTTTTTAAGAGGAACATAATAGAATTATTCTCTAAAGAATGACAATGGCTTTCAAATTGAATCTCAAGTTGATCTTTTACAGAAAGTGTTCACCTATTTCTCTAATACTCTTGGAACCCCTACTATTGAAACCTCTTATATATAGTTACTTAAATCCATCATTTATATATCTTATAATGTATTAGTCAATAGGTTTCTTTTCAAACTTATAAAGAATGTAAAAGGTTTGAGGCAAGGATATCCTGTATCTCCTTACCTCTTTACCTTATGCATAGAAGTTCTTACAATAATTATTAGAATTGTTATCAACCATGAGAAGCACTTTAAGTTTCATTCTACATGCAAAAAGTTCAAGACTTATAACTTATCTTCTGCAAATGATCTACTTCACTTTTCAAAACCTAATCCAAGCTCTATCAATGCACTAATGTTTGCAATGAGCACCATAAAGTGCTTTAAGACCTATGTAATAATAAAGACAAGACCATATATTCATCTTTCTAGTAAGCATATCGCAAACTGGTTCTCTAGTTTTACAAGGGTAAAAGCCATAAAGCAACCAATTACTTAGTTAGGTATTCCATTTCCTCAACAAAGCCTACACACAATGAATTTCATCCTTTGATTGAAAGAATCCAGAGGAGAATCACAACCTGGTGTAACAAGAGCTTATCTTTGGTACGAAAATTTTAACTCATCAACTTTGTGTTGAACTGTAACATCCCAACCCCCTAATGGAAGGGTAAAATAGTAAATTTGTCATAGGATGAGATTGATAGGGATTAATTAGGACTGTTCATGCATAATAGGATTGATACCCAGTATCAATAGTGCACATGAAATAACTGTACATGCATTCATGATAATTCCCAGTAATTGGGCCTAAACGAAATTTTACCGTAATTAATGTGGAAATTGTATTTGAAAAATTTATTGGACTGAGTTTTTATGTGTTTTCTATTTTACGGGAATTATAGGAATTTTTCTGGAATTTACCGGAAAAAATCCCCGACCGGGAAAAATCGCTAAATGGCGAACCGGTTGGTTTTCGGTACTGGAAATGATTGTCCAATGGCACTGAAGTATTGGGTACATGATTTTAGGATTTATTATATACTTTAATGATTGTAAATAACGGAAAATGCTCCCTTTTACATTTGGGCTCAAATTGTATATTGTTTTCCGCGCACCTGAGTGTAATGAATGTTTTAAAAAAAATTGCTACGGAGTTTCTACTTACTGATGTAGCACGCCACCCTCACGGGATACGAACTCGGATATCACCAACGATATCAGGTTCGGGTCACGCGAGAGTGAGGTGTTACATTTAGGACACCTCGTAGGTAACCAAAAAAAAAAAAAACAGGTCAACATATAAATTTGAGTTGATGCTAATTTGTAAATTTGAAAGCATGATTGTTATATTTCTTTTTAGTTTTTCGTTTATATGTGCTTAAAATAAGGTATAAATCCGTTGAAGTTGATAGAGACTAAACAGAACCACACTGATAATTTAAAATACAAAAAAAATAATTAAACTAACATTATTTTGTCACTACAAATCAATATGTAGGGTATGTTAAAGTATGTGTTCATGCATGCAAAAAAGTAGTAAGATCTATTATCTAAGACATGGACCTGTATCTATATGTAGGACATATAATAAATTATGATATAATAAAAATCTTATGCAACTAAACTTACAGTCTAGTGCTTGTCTAAGAAGCGCTGACATTGATTATATTCTGGAACTTTATAAGTGCTTTTTATAAACAAGTTTGATACCAGTTATAAGGATCACTTTGGTTTTGGTTTACTTTTGTTTCCCTCATCTATAAAACCAACACAAAACTGATGCGTTACACTAATTTGACTTTAGCTAATTACATTTTGCTTCTCAACTTCTAAAAAGTAGCGAAAATATTGACATTTGTCTCCAACACAATATTGACACCAATTATGTTCTTCTAAATCTTGCTCCTTTACTTAAATCAATATTATAGGCTCGACTTTCATCTCTTGAAGTAGAAAAGGTTCATTCTTTGTGTAAAGACCTACTATTAGATCATTTGAGAGTTTCTTTAGTCTTGTTTTCTTTGCTCCTTATCAATGGTCCTCTATCGGTCTTGAATGAATCTCTCCAACAATTTTTAGAGCTTGAGTAATAGATGTTTGATTCCCATCATTTTCTCTCTTTAAAACGATTCTCCAAATTAGCATCTCCATCTACAAAATCAAAATGAGATAAATTACTAACATTAAATGTAGTATAAATACTATACTCACTTGGCAAGTTAACCTTGTAAGTGTTGTTGATAACTCTTTTATGACTTCCACCTCCTCTTAGTTGTATCTTAGACTTGTGTTTGTTTGGAAACTACTCTTTCCTTAGTTGTATCCAAACCTAATCTTTGGGTTCAATTATCACTTCTTCTCCACTTGTTAGTTTGCTTAATGTAATATTATATCATCTTCTTAATGTTCATGCTTGCTTTTTTATGAAGCTTTGTCAATTCAACTTTTTTTTACCATCTAAGGTATCTTTTTTTACCTAAAGAAATAAGTACAAAATCTAAAGGAGATATTGAGGTAAATCCATAATTAATCTCAAAAGGATAATAATCAATTATGATATGGACAATCCTATTATAAGAAATTCGATAAAAGGCAAAGTCTCTTCCTAAGTTCTAATATTCTTATTAACAATAGCACCTAATAAGGCATTTAGAGTTCTATTAACTACCTTAGTTTGATTATGATGATAAGTTGTAAAAAAAAAATGCTCAACTTTCCCTATAAATTCTTTTGAAAGTAACTTAAGAACTTTACATCAATATCCAAAACAATGGTTCTAAGAGCTCCATATAATATAATATTCTCTTTTTAAAATAATTCATCAATATAAGATGCATCATTAGTTTTATGAAAAACAATAAAATGAATCATTTTAGAAAACCTATTTATCATTACAAAGACTGAAACTTACCATTTCTTAACTTAGGTAAACCTAAAATAAAATTCATCAAGAGATCTACCCAAATTTCACTAGGTATAGGTAAAGGTGTGTATGATTTATAGGTTATACTTTAAATTTGACATGCTTATATGTAAAACATCTTTCACACACTCCCATTACATCTCTCCTAGTCAAAATAAATTCTCACTCAAAATTTTAGTAGTCTTTTTAACTCAAAAGTATCCCGTTATGCCTCCTCTTTGTGATTCTTTTATAAGTAGCTCCCTTAAAAAACTATTAAACACGCATAATCGATTATCCCCAAACAAATATCCTTCATGCATATAGAACTTTCTAAATACAAAATGCCCAAATGTTTTAAACACACTATCAAAATTAGGATCATCAACATATAAATCTCTAATATGCATAAAAACCATCAATTTAGTATGTAAAGAACTTAACAAAATATGTCTCCTAGATAATGTGTTAATAACTATGTTTTCCTTATCTTATTTATACTTCACCAAATAAGAAAAATTATCTATGAACTCTATCCATTTAACATGTCTCTTATTCAGTTTACTTTGATCTCAAATATATTTTAATGAATCATAATCTATATGGATCATAAACTTCTTAGGCCATAAATAATGTTGTTATATCTCTAAGCTCTCACTGATGCATACATCTCCTTATCATAAGTTGGGTAGTTCAAGGTTGAGCTACTAAATTTCTCACTAAAATATGTTATTAGTTTTCTATCTTGCATTAAGATCTTCTTAATTCCTATACTCGAAGCATCAAACTCAATTTTAAAAGGGTTGGCAAAGTTAGATAAAGCTAATAAAGATGAACTTAACTTCACTTTCAACAAGTTAAAAGGTTTCTCTTGATCATTATTCCACTTAAATCTGACACTCTTTTTCACTATCTCAACCAAAGGTGTCGTAATTATGTGAAGATCCTTAACAAACCTCTCATAAAAACTAGCCAAACTATAAAAAAAATCCTAAATTCACTTACTATTTTTGGTCTTAACCACTCTAAGCTCTCACTTTTATATAATTAAGAAATATAACCTATTAGGTTGAAAAAAAACACTTCTTCAAAATTGAAAATAGTTTTTCTTGCCTAAGAACATGTAAAACCTTTCTTGAATGCTCAATATATTCATCTAAGATCTTACTATAGATAATAATGTCATCAAAATACACAACTACAAATTCCATAAGAATTTATGTAAAATATGGTCCATTAATCTTATAAAAGTACTAAGTGCATTAGTTAAATCAAAAGGTATTACTAATCACTCATACAAACTATGTTTAGCCTTAAAAGTAGTTTTTCATTCCACCTCTCTAATCTTAATTTGATAGTAATGAGAGTTTATATTAGTTTTAGATAATAAGCATGCACTATATAACTTATCAAGCATATCATCTAATATGAGAATAGGATCTTTATATTTTATAATTATTTTATTAATGGTGAAATAATTTACACACATTCTTCATAATCCATCCTTCTTTGGTACTAATAAAAGAGGAACGATATAAAGGCTTAAGCTCTCTCTCACGTAGCCCTTCTTCAAAAGTTCTTTCACTTGCTTTTGTATTTTTTCTCTTCTGGATTAATTCTATATGTGGGCCAATTTAAAATTTGAACTCTAAAAATAAAGTTGATTTGGTGTTCAATTTGTTTTGTAGGTGGTAATTCATTCATAACATCTTCTTAAAAAAGATCATTAAATTCTTGTAAAAAACTACAATACAATTAGTCAAAGCAATGTCAGTATCAATATTATAAGAAAGAAAACATTCTTTGTAAATAAGAAAAAATATTTGACACTTAACCAAGAATGCATCTCTCACATCCCCACTCTCACTATAAAACTCATTCTTGTTCCTCACATTTATCTATTATCTTTGTGTTGCCCAAAGTGTTTAATTTATCCTTAGGTGTTTGCTCTTATTTCTTTCCCTTTAATCTCTCTTGCTCACTCTCATAAATCTTGAGTTGATCTTCATAAAAAAATGAAACAAGGATGATCTGTTTTTCATTTATAGTAAAAGAAATATATGTTCTTACACCTATTATATATGGCTTTCCTTTCATATTACCAAAGACTCCTCAAAAAATGTGACCTATTTACATAGGAATCACATCATATTGCACCTTATCCTTGTACCTCCTAATTTAGAAATAAAAACTAGAACTTGTGTTGTTACCCTAACTTTTATACTCTCATTCAACATTTGTATTTTGCATGGTTCAAAGTGTTTCATAGTTGACAGTCTCAACTTCTCTACTAATCCTACACTAGTAACATTTGAACAACTCCCTTTATCTATGATCATAGGATAAACATGATCTTGAATGGAACACCATATAAGGAAGAGACTATCATGTTGTTCATTTACATCATCTTCTATCGCATACATATTCAATTCCTTGCTGGTGACCAACATTCTTCCCTTTTTAGGCCTCTTAATGCACTTATCTTTAATAGCATCCTCTAAGCATATCCTCATCTACCTCTTTTTCACTTTCAGATATGTAATCTTTGTCCTTATTTAACATCATCGTTCTCTTGTTGGGATATTATGAAGTTATATAACTTATACCTAAGTATTTAAATCACTTGATATCTTGATTCTTAATTGTTAAAGAGGAATCACTTAGCTTTCCCTTTTATGATGTATGCACTTCAAATTTGGTTACTTCATACTTTATTTTTGAAACTTTGTCTTCCTTTCTATTTCATAGTTTGATCCAAGATGAAGAATCTGCGCCAGAAATACCAAAACAATTAACATGCCTTTTTATAGTTGTCTTTTTATGATTATGGTCAGGTATATCACATCCTCCAACTTCATGTAATGGTGTAGCTTGATAGCAATAATTTTAGGTTTAGTTCATAAACAAAATAAGCCATTATTGCTTTATGATCTCCTTTACATTTTTCCTTAATTATGACAACCTTTATCTCTTTGTGGTATTTCTCTACACTTTAAAAACCTTAAGTTAACTTTTGGGTCCTCTTGAAAAGGGTAGTCTTATCAGTTTCAGAGGAGTTTTTCTCATAGAGGCTTTGCTTCTAAGTGAAGATCAGGTTAAAGGTTGTAGATTAGAGTTTTGTAAAGAGCAATATCAAAAACGACATCACAGGATAGAACTCAATTGTTGCTCCAATAAAAGGTGTGGTGAAAGAACCAAATTGGATAATCAATCCAAATAAATACAACGAGAATTTGATAGTACGTAGTATTAACTTGAGCAATGATGGTAGTTTGGAGGACAATGATTCTTTAGAGAGTCAAAATCTGCATTGTGCTCAAGGCAAAGCAGGGGAGGATCATGTTCATATTGTTGTTTCCGATGAGCGTGGATGGGTCTTCGTCGGGATTTATGATGGAAGATAGAAATGAAGTGAACCTTTTAATTATTTTCAAAGATTTTGTGCGTCTGGGAAGAGGAAGATCGAAAGATATGATTTAATCTTCTTAAAATGACGTCATTTTAGTATCATAATGAAACGACGTCATTGCAATAATCTGACATGTCTAACTAATGAGGGTCTTTTGGACACGTGGTATTGCCACGTCAGTAAAGATAACGATAGCACCAACGTCGGGCTAGAATTGAAAAATTGAAAGTTTGAACATTTTATTGCTACTTTTTAAAGTTAAGACTATAATTGAAAAATTAACGAAAGTTTGGAATTTTTTTATAATTAACCCTAAAAGGTAATATCATCATCTTAATATTACTCGTATTGTTCTCTACCCTTTCTTCACACCCTCTTTCATTGTTTAAACCAAAATTTACCTCCTTGTTTTCTCCTTCTAACTTCTCTTCCATCTCTTTCTCCTATACCACTCCTTAGATTTAACTCTTCTAATTAGTTGACAGCACTATCTACTTTATCATAAACTTTAAAGTCATCCATCCTAACAAGTATAGGTAAGTTATGTTGAATATTAGCCATGAAAGCTTTATGTTTCTGTAACTTATTCCTGACATCATCAAATTGTCTATGACTTGCTTATATTGAGCCTATATTACATTAATGATAATCTTCTAATTCATGCATGATAAGCTCTTGATTCATCCTTATCCTTTCATACTCACTTGTTTTATTGTCTTTGGATGAATTAATTGCTTCAATTTTGAGTCATAATGAACATGCAAGAAAAATATTATTAGTAAAAGCACACACTCACGTATTTCTCCTTAAATTCACTTTGCCTCATCACCTAAACTCTTAAATGAAGGTTCTTTGCATATTCGTTAATCGATATTCAAAAAGCTAATATTAAATAATACAAGTTCCAACCAATGTTTAATGATAATAAAACATAAGCACTACTAATGAGTTTTATTTTTTATAAAAGTAATATAAGAGAAAATTGTAGACATGTATAAATCAATAGATGTTTCGCGAAGTTACTAAGGAAAAGTTAAAGTATGTATCATTTGAAGTGAAGATAAAAGTGAAGGACAAAGAAGATGAAGGCATATCAAAGTTATTAATATTTTGTAATTTTTGTTGTATGTTCATTTAGTCACTTTGGTAATCTTAAAAGCTCATCATATATGACCATTTTATTTTTAATTTGTTGCATAAGTCTTTTCCATTATCAAGAGGAATTAAAATTTTTAGTTCCTCTTAAACCTTAAAACATTCTTTAGGAATATTTTGAAAAGTGATTAAGTCATAATTGTATAAGGTAAAATAATTTTAAATACTTGAAGTTGTTAAAATCATGATTTTGGAGGAATTGACTAATATGGATTAATAGTCAATTAAGATCAGTTAAAGTTATCAAATCTAATGTATCAAGAGTTTGTAACATTATTGGTTAACATATTGGTCAACTGATGTGCCACATTAGTCGACCAATAGATCCAGTATTAATTAATATGTAATCACTAGTAAATATTGCACATTTAATGCACATTGGTTGATTAACATGCTATATCGGTTGAACAATTTGAGTCCCAAAACTCTATAAATATATATTTTCTCATTAGTTTTTGCTTGGGAGAGCTTTCAGGTGTCTTATATACACATTTCTAAGTTCTCTTCATGCATTTGATCATTCATTATGACATTTTTGAGTGAGTTCACTTATTGTTACCAAGGTGATCAAAGTGAAATACTTTAAGCTATGAAGTGCTTTTGGGTTGGATTTAGGTTAACAAAGTGATCAAGAAAGGCTCTTTTGAGTTGTAAATTTATTTGTGAATGGGGTTACTTTTTAACTTAGACTCTAAGGCTCTAGCTAATTTGATATCTTTGAATCAGCTAATGCAATTTCTCATGGGTTTAAATGAGAGTGATGATTATGTTAGGAATCAAATCTTGGTTATGAAACCTTTTCCATCTATCAATAAGGCATACTCTATGGTCTTAAGGGTAGAAAAGCAAAGGGAGGTGCAGATGGCTTTTAGTGAAGGGGTGGAGCATAGTTCTATGTTAGTAAATACAGGGAATACTAAGAGGGTTGCAGATAGAGGAGGGAAACAATCTAAACATAAATGGGGTAGTAGTGACAAGAGTGAGAAGCATTGTTCTTATTGCCAGAAGAACGAACATATGAAAGAAAACTGTTTTAAGCTCACTGGTGTACCAGACTGGTACAAGGAGTTGCAGAATAGGAGAGGTAAAGGAAATGGGAAGTCTTATACTACTAATGCAGTGAATGAAGATAACTCATTAACTGTAGATAATAGTAAATTAGTGGTAGATACTACTGTTGGTACTTCTAATCCTCCATTATCTGAATTGATTAAACAAGAATTGCTGAAGTTGGTGAAGAATAAAGCAATCTCAGATCCTTTTATGGTGAACTAGGCACATCTTAAAGATTTTGCAGGTACACTTCCTTTTCTAACTCTTTCTAGTCTTGATGGCCTAAGTTTAGATCCATGGATATTAGATACAGGAGCCTCAAATCATATGTGTGTGGATATTTATTTGTTAACTAAACTTGTTGTACTTAACACATTTATACCTGTATATCTGCCTGATGGAACTCAAAACTGTGTACATCACATTGGTGATGTTTTCTTACCTAATGAACTCGTCTTAACAGAAACGTTACATATATCTACTTTCAAATCCAACCTTTTATCTGTTAATAAACTTGAAACCACATCCTCTATTACCTTCAAATCTTATCCAAACTACTGCATTTTGCAGAAGCTGAAGACTAACCAACTATTGGCAATTTGTAAGGTTATAGGCAGGCTATATATCCTAGACAAGGATTCCTTCAGTGCTGACACAATAACCAGATATTCTTTATATACTGTTGAAAGTAGTACTAATAATGTTCATTCTATGTCTATGTACAAACTTTGGCATCAATGTTTAAGCCATGTTTCTGACAATGTACTTAGATATATTGTTTCTTTTGATATTAAAATTACTGGTGTAGCCGATGTTTGTGATATTTGCCCACTTGCTAAACAACACAGATTGTCATTTCCTTCCAGCACTATTCGTACTATCTCTGTTTTCCAATTAGTGCATGTCGATATTTGGGGTCCCTATAGTCAATATTCTATCTCTGGTGGGAAATATTTCATGACAATAGTAGATGATTACAGTAGGGAAACTTGGATATATTTAATGAATCATAAATTTTAGGTGATCGATTGTTTGGATAGGTTTTTTAAGATGGAAAGAACTCAGTTTCAAAAGTCTATTTAGATCATACGAACTGATAACGGAGTTGAGTTCTTAAGTGGGAAGTGTCAGAAATTGTTTAGGGAATTGAGA
Source organism: Erythroxylum mucronatum (assembly GCA_027563825.1). Classification (NCBI taxonomy): domain Eukaryota; kingdom Viridiplantae; phylum Streptophyta; class Magnoliopsida; order Malpighiales; family Erythroxylaceae; genus Erythroxylum; species Erythroxylum mucronatum. Next base: position 9,381,008 of record JAOSBP010000206.1, read on the forward strand.
ATTCTACATCATAAGTCATGTGTTTATACACCATAATAAAATGGCATAGTTGAGAGAAAATATAGACATTTACTACAGATAGCTCGAGCTCTTCTATTTCAAGCTTCTTTACCTAAACAATTTTGGGGTGATTCTACACTTACAATAACCTATCTCATAAATAGACTTCCTACTTCTCTTTTAAGGTGGAAAACACCTTATGAGATTTTGACCCTATTTGGCAATCTGCTGATTGCATTAGTTGTTAGCTAATATGTTGGACCTCGTTCCCGGAATCCAACCCGAATGCGAAAACATAATACCTTAAGCGTGGCAAAGACCTCTAAAGGTTCTTTCATTGAACCCTTATTAGACCTAGCTAATTCAAATTCAATACTATCTTATAATATCCCAAAAGTTTGATCACTATGCTGGATCTCCATTCTCCTGTTCGCG
>JAOSBP010000206.1:9392133-9405379 GCA_027563825.1 Erythroxylum mucronatum
CATCAGAGAGCACAGCGACTAGTCTTTGAGGTAGACAGCTGTCAGCTCCGTATTCGTTTCTCTAAAACATCAACGGACCAATACCATTGATGTTTTTGTCGCCTCTATTACACTAGCGTCATCACTCACCCCACATTGCAAGTACGTACACATCCAAAGGCACAAACAACCTATTCTTCTCACTTTCATCCCTTTGTAATTATTTTTTTCAGCAGATCTATATTTGTAACTTTACACACAAGCCTATGACCATATACAATAGTGACCGTAGGATAACAATGCGACACGTTGTCCTAGACAAGCAGTCGTGGATGGTCACCGGAGGGGAAAAGTAAGCTACGTAGTCCATTAGGAAACAGTACTAGTTACGTAGTGTTCAACAGGGCAGAGAGCACTGAACAGACCTATCCAATAGGAACCAGCATTTGCTATATAATTTCAGTTCCACTAACTACCAATTCTTTTTATGGCTAAAATAAATTGAGAAAAGAAAAAAAGTAGAAAAAATTGATTCTTAACAGGTAAAAGCATTCCTTCTACCTTTGTTCTCGCAGTTCTCTTATAGGGGTCATTAAATACATATTTCACTTAAGTCGCCCTCTTCCCCTTGTCCAAGTGCTCTACGGTCTACACTAGATGACAAAGAAAAATCCTCCGACTCGTTTCACGTGCCAGATTCAAGAAAATCCTAGAACCTTCAAAAGGAAATCCATGTCTACCATTCGTTCGCTCGAGTTCTGCCTTCATAACTACTCTAGCATCATTAAAATTTCCATGGGGCACTCAGATAGACTGTCTTCTATTTTCCCTCTTGACACAAAAGAATGAGATTTTTCTCAAAAAAATCCCAACATACCCTAATGCATAGTGAATAGTTAATCAACAATTTCATTTGTACTTATTCACGCTTGTTTCTTTGTGGTTCCAGGCAACCCTAAGAAACGGATTATCAGTTATCAGAGACATTAAGAAAATAAAAACAAGACCTTACCGAACGTGCAAATAAAATAAACCATCAAATCGTTTTTTTAACCTGAATTAAGTTTTACCTTTTACGCAAATTCAACCACCATAACAAAACAAGAAAATAAAAGAAAATCCATATTAAGTCAAAAGAATTAGGAAAACACAGTTTCAAAAGCTCCAAGTCTTTAAATTAACATCTAATACTTACCATCATCCAGTCCAGAACTGGACATTTCAACAGGTTTCTCCAAGGACCATTTTATGCCACAGAAATCTCCAAAAGGTTTGAAGAAAGAAGGTATACATATAAATGTACCTGTCAATTTAGTATATGTAACAGAGCAGATGAACCCAAAGGTTGAGAATACGTGAAGATAAGCAGAGTGAATAGTGGATGTAGCTCGGCCTTCATGATCCAGCAATCGCCACACTCGTGTCTTTCCCTCGTTGCTAAAATACCAATACAACTGTGTGCAATCCATTGTTGAAACACGCCCAGTGGTTAAAGATAGTCTGACCCCAAAGATTTTCAAAAACCAGCTGAGGGGCAGAAGGGGGGTGTACTGCCAAAATTCCCCATTTTAAACACCGAACACGCCACCAGAATTAGGCATGTGGTCAAAGGCCAGAGTCCACAAAAACCGCACATCCCAATAAGCACTCGCTAATAGATTTGAGTCCTAGAATTTTTTTCTCTTTTAGATATTTTTATAGTGTGATTTTCCTTTTGTTTTTTCTTTAGTCAACAAAACATTGTTTTCCCTTTCCCCTTCTCCGTATTCTTCCTATTAGTCTCATGAGAAAAGAATGTTTTATGTGCCAAGGTAAGATAACTACCCTCAAGAAAATGCAAGAAAACCACCATCCTAATCAGAGATTTCACTCCCAACCTTCTTCCCAAGTGTTGTTAAAAGTAAAATGTGTGTCCGCACACATCCTACTTGGTTGAAATTCGTGATGAAGCAGAATGGTTCAAATCTCCTTCAGTACTAACGTATCCCAATCCCTCATCGCTGGATAGCTGTGACTGCCGATTTGAAGCCCCAGATGAGGAGCTGCCACAAGCTGCAACCGAAGGAATCCCTGCTCCACTTCTCACATTAGTAGCGTTTTCTTCCAATGAAATATTTTGGACTTGAGCTCCTAACATGTCAGCACTGGACTGAGGACTTGATACATTAGGTAACTGAACAGGAGGCGGCATTATCCATCTCTGCCAATCATTTCGCCTCCTAATTTTATTACCCTAAAAGAATGACAATAAAACTGACAGTTGAGGGCCACATGTAACAGCACATCATAAAAATCACATGAAACTTAACATGTATTTAAATGTTATTAAGGTCAATTGGCAAAAGTAGTTGAAAACAACAACTAAGGCCGTATTAATGCTTGCTAGCAGACAGGATGCAAACTCACTATGGAATTCTCCCCAACATAGCAGCATTTGCTCGTTAAATCTGTGGATATTATATTTCAAGCCACAAAAATTGTTTTCGTGCCACCAAAATGCTTAAGCAGCTAAAACAAAAAACTTCGTAACAGAATGTTGAGGTGATTGATAGGAAAAATAACGTCACTGATTTTAGATAATTCAAGGAAAAAATGACTGACAGAGGTGCACTAAAAGAGGTACCTGTACTTCCACTAGATTTGAATTTCTCATAGCATCCAATATAATATGGACATTCGGAGTCAATTGTGAAACCTGAAACATAAATCAAGAAGATAAGACCTTCCACCAATAATATCAATAAAGATCTCAACATTATTAGGAAGGAAAGATTTTAACCTAATAAAAGTGGACATGGAGAAGACCAACACTACAACCTAAAAGGTCACAAGTTAAAGATCATCATATAACAAAGGTTGATCCAATCAGGGATGGACGAAAAATCTTATGAAGAAGATGATTATGGTGAATTAGATTTCCCATTTAAAAGGATGTTTTGATGATCTGTAACTTCCATCCATCACTAAATAAATTATTCATCTCAATTTTGGTAGAAGAGTTTTAGATAAAAGCATATGGCAAGTTTTATATAAGCATTAGCTTGAGCACTTGTGGGCTCAGCTAAAAGGCAAATACCCTAGCAAAGGTAGCACAAGCATGTAAGTTCTGATATTTCTCAACACGATTCAAAAAATTTCCAGTGCAACCCTTTACTGATAGTTGAGATATGGCAGTTTAGTGTTTAACATCTTAAATCCAGATGTCTGAAATTGTTCTCACTTAGCTACAGTTAGCAATTAAACATAGTATGGCACAAATAACTCAAGATATGATCCATGTCAAATCTATCAACTGCAATGCACAAAGACATTAGGAGTAATTATAATTGACGGGGTCACAAATTGGTTATATTGAGCAAGATGTGTACCCTAACTTGGCATTTCGGCATAAAGAATAACAAGATAGTTACCAAAGTTCAGGTTTTCCTATCTTATTTTTACCCACATGACTTTTATAGTTGGTTATTGAAATAGAATTGCATACCAATGACATGCATAAGTGACAGTATAACGTGTTAAGGTTATAGCATGGGTTAAAACAAGAAAGAGACAGAGAAGCTGAAGTATCTCAAGTGGCAATATTTCCTTCAGCACAATTCATTTTATAGTGGGAGTATTTTCTGCATCTGGCAGCACACCATGAAACATAATTTTATTCTCCTACAAAGATAAAGATTTCAAGCACACAATAAAAATTACTCTCCTACAAAGATAAAGATTTCAAGCACACAATTAAAAAAAAGGAAAAAGTAAACTTATCAAATTCGCTTCTCATTGATGTATTCTTCCATCGAAATAAAAGACTTTCTCTATAATTAAAAAACTTTAGAAAATTTCTTTCATCTATAAAATTATTGAAAAAAATCCCTTACAACTTTTAATTTTCTAGAAAAACATTTTATCTAAGACTTTGGATAAAAATAACAACAATCGCAAGTCATATGAATATCATCCATAGACTAATAAAATATCACTAATATGATAGCCCAATTTAATACTTAAATTCGACCTAAACCAATTAAATTCGACTGAAATTAATAATTTAAGATAATTATAATAAATTATTAGTTTGAATCGGATTGAATTAGTTCAAAACTTAAGAGTTGAGTCGAATCGTCATGTCATTTAATTAGTTTATATGTGATGTTCATACCATATGTGTTTTTCATTATTTTCTAACCTAGGTCTAAAAAAAGAGGGTTTTTTTTTTTTAAAATTGAACTCTATAAGAAATTTTTTTAGAATTTTAGAGTTTAACAAATTTTTCCAAAGTTCCCTAAACTACAGGGAAGCTCCAGATCTTTTACCCCAACAAAAAGTGAACCTTAATTTCTTTTACTTCCATTATCCTCTAATCCTTCAATTTCCCTAAATAATAGTATTGGCAAATTACATCAAACTATACTAAAAACTTAGCTTATTGGATGGTAATTCTAATGCTACTTTTGACAATATGGTAGCTTTTAAACTATGATTGCAAAGGATGGCTCCATAACATTAATTTAAAGTCCATAAATTGAAACAAATGCAGAAATATGCATGCTAGTATTCATAGACACTATGAGTTTATATTTTAATGAAACACATTATCTTCCAACTGCATATGCAAGAAGAACAAATTGCATCTTTAACAACATTAACCCACTGAAGTTTCAAGTTGTATCAATTTTAATGAAAGAATACAATAGAAAGTAACAGGAATAGCAACAAACAACCAGCTACATTTCTCCCACCTTCGTATGCAAATAAGATGCAAGAGAATGTGTTCAATTTAATAAAATATGCTGAATTCTTGGTACCAGAAAATCCGGTGTCAAGCACAAGCCGCAAACACAGTAGATAACATTTAAAATGTAAAACAATAAGTTAACAATCACCATAAGCACTCACTTTCTTGAAGCTTGCTACTAATTTAACAGGTACCCAGCCCTGATCATCCATGTTCTGCCTCAAGAATGTATCCTTAATTAAATTTTCATTACTGCATGAAAGAAAATTAAGGCACAAATGCAGTTAATTTCTCAACAAGCATGAAACAAAAAGATGTCTTGACTGATAAAAACTAAGAAAACCCATCTACAACAAAGGAAAAGAAGGGAGAGGTACCTGAAATAATAATCTATCTGCTTCACTATATTATCATGCAACTGAAAGTTCGGGAAAAACATTGGATGAGGTGGTATTGGCGCTGCAACAAACTGCATGCCTCTGAGAGAGTCAACGTAATAAAAATGCGGGGCAAATTCTGGAAATGGACAGTAGATTAGCGCAAATCTACGCAAAAGAGAAAGCAGAAATAAATAGTGGTACCAATTACCAGGAAAGCCCATCGGGCTGCCAAAACCTCGGACAGGTGAAGATGACATAAATGATGCAGAAGTGGAAGGAGGAGGTGAAGGCTGTGGTGGCTGCCTAATAAACCTTGTGAAAGGTCTTTGTGACTGCAAGTGACCATCTCTACCATTGAAATGCCGATGGTTATTCCAATCTGGGTTTCCAGGATCTTGCTCACGCCTGCCCCCGAGGTTGTGGTAATGAGAACTATCCCCGCGAGAATGCGGCCCACCATTGCGGTTCCTGAAAGAGTTGCGCATCTGCTGTGGGTGATCATTAGCACTGCGTGAGTGTGAATTCCTTTGTGAATGGTCCCTAGGCGAAGAGTTATTTAACTGTGTTTCCCCCACTGGACCCTGTAATCCAGGTGGATGAGGTGTAGCTCCGTTCGAAGAAGAAGAGTTTGCACCATTGCGTTTGATTGATCTTTGACGAGCTGGTGCCGTATGGTTTGGTGTGGAACTTGTGTGGGCATTACTAGCGTGTCTAGGTGAAGTAGAGGAAGGCAAAGTTTCAGTTCCCTGTAATTGTCAGAAAGAGCAGAACATTAAACACTGTATTGTAAGATAACTCACTGAACACCCAGAACACAGCACTCGCAGGACAAATTCTTCAAATTTTAGAACCAATTTATTGTGAGAATTATCTTCCGATTTCAAATTTCCTCTAGCATCCGTTATTTTTCCAGAATTTTCCAAAGAGAAAGCAATGCTTCAAGAACCATCCGTTCTGTTGTTTATATATAAATCTATTTTTTCAAGCAACCAACACAAATAGTCATACGATAGACAAGCAATTCAGCATACTATTCACTGATTGAACCGAGTTAAATTCAAGAAACAACAATTACCAACGAATTCAGTAATTAAAGCAAACAGACTATATAAAATAGTTTCAAAGTCATCAAACGAACCTCTGAAACGGAGAGCGATGATGATCCATCAGATAAACCTTTCAACGACTCAGAAGACGATTTGGTCGCACCTCCTCTGGCCAACTCTGACAACGGAGGCCACGAATCGGCCCCCATGACGGCCCCAATCTCCAAGTCTCCATTCGACGGCTTATTCCACGCCGTTCGCTTACCGGCATTTCCACTGGACACATTCCCGTACTCCGAACTTTCTTCCTCCGCCATCGAAGAAGTCGACGAAGACGCCGACACCATCGCCGCCTCCGAAGGAGGCGCCTGAGAGACCGCGATCGTCTCCGATTCACCGCGGAGGATTTGTGTCCAGGCCGAGCCCCCCTTGCCGGCGCGTCGCGATTGGGGGCTACTGACAGAGTAGCGTGGAGAGTGATTGCTTGTCGCCGCCGCCGTTGACGTCATCATCGCCGAAGCAGTACTCGCCATTTGTTCAGGAAAATAGAGAATTAGGTTTACAAGACCGGATGATCGGGGGCAAAACTGGAAGCGATCAAATAGAGAAAAAGCAAAAGAATCAGAGAAGCAAGGATTTCCAAAGCGATTGCGAGTAATGTGGGAGGAGCTTCCAAAATTAAAAACCTAAACGCAAGAGGTCGCCGATCGGAGAGAGACCGTAGGTCAGTCAGATTGTGCCGACGTCTGTACTAGGCACTGCCTTTCTCTCTCTCTCTCTTTTGGGGGTTGCGTTGCGTTTGGTTTGTTTAGGTAAAAAATGATTTTTTTTTTTCTACGGAGTGTTTGTTTGGTTGCTTTGCTTTCCGCTTGAGAATTCTCAGGATGCTCGGCCTTTTGTTTTGCCCTTTATAAATGTTCGGATGATGCTTTGACGCAAATGCCCTTAATGTACTTTAAATATATTATTTTTGAATTATATGTGTATATAACCTAACTAAGGAACTTGGTGAATTTGAATTAGCTAAAGACAAAACTAATTAAAATTGGCATAACTTGGTTGGTAAGGCATTGGGAACCTGGAAAGCAAGTTAACTTGGTACAAACCGATCACCGTCTATTTGTTTCTGGGCCTCAAGAGTTGCCACCTGGGACCTGGCCCCCGCCCCCGTCTTTTGTGCTTTTAAATTTTAGGCAAAATAGATAAAACCTTTCATCGTCGTTATTTTTCAGAAACGGAGTCGTGGCCAATGATTAGTGACAGTAATACGATTTTTAATATTGTAAATAATAAAAATTATTTTTGTTGCTGATGATTGTTTCCTTTTTTAAAAAAAATTATTATAATAAATATTTATAATAATAAGGAAATTAGAATAAAAATAAGAGTGGAAATGAAAAGGAGGAATTGAAATTGGAAGGAAATTAGTGGTGATGGATACTTTGTACATAATCATTAGAAATAATATTAAACAAATTAATAGTTATATTAATATTTAATATATAATATTAGGATATGATTTATTTTATAAAGTATAAACAATGACAAAAGATAATTATTTTATTGATAAAGTAAATACGATAGAAATATGTGTTATTTTTTATATCTTTTTGTCAAAAGTTTTGCTTCTTAATATACACATTATTGATGTATAAGATAATGTATGATATATAACATAAATATTAAAATATATCTAACAATTTATTTGGATTGGAATATATGTGAACATATATTGTTTACTATTATTTATTTCTATTTTTATTTGATTTTACATTTTACATTTTATATTTATTATATATAATATATTTTTATTTTTATTTTAGTTTTGATTTTGATTTTGATTTTGATTTTGATTTTGATTTTGATTTTTTCTTACAAACAGCTCTCAAAAACTTTTTTTTTCCTTTTGTCTTTTTTGTCTTTTTTCATGTTAGTCTGTCAAAAATAATTTCTTTACTAATTAGAAGTAAGGTTGTTTACTTCTGAACTTACAGGACTTCTATTAAGATGTTGTTTGTTCTTGTATAATATAAGTGAACATGCACCATATGTTATCAGTCTCCCTCAAGTTCATGATAATGTGAAATTATGAGCTTGCTTCGAAAAAAGAGAAATGTAAAGGAAGACAAAGCTTTAAACATAATATCAGCAACATAATTTGGATAAGAGATATGATTGATGAAGAAAGACTTATTTGTGACAAAATCTCAAACAAATGGATGTTAATATCAATGTATGTTATATGAGTGTGAGAGACCAAATCAGCTAGTAAGTTACATTGTACCAATATTACCACACTAAAGAGTGAGCTTGATGTGAAACAATATAATTTCACCCTAGAACAAGGTGATCTAATAAAGTTCTACAATGCTTAAAGCAATATGGTGATATTCGGCTTTAGTGCTTAACCTGACAATAGTGGGATGTTTCTTAACACTCTAAAAAATTCATATTAGTGTTAAAAAAGATATAATATCTAGATGTAGAATGACAATCATTAGGGTAAATAGCCTAGTTAGCATCCTAGTAGGCCTGTAATTTAAGTGAGGGAGATTGAGAGAAGTGAATATCATAAGAAGGTATGGAAGGAAGGTAGCACAAAATTCATTTAACCATGAGTTAGTGAATGACAGTAAGACAATGCAAAAACTTAAAAATTTGTTTTATGACAAATTGAATGTCAAGACGAGCATGACAAAGTTATTGAAGGGCACCAATAGTGCTACAATATTCAATAAGATCAAAAAGGAGATAACTATTGTTTTTAGATAGGGGAGGATGGGGGTAATAGGTGTGGTTAAAAACGATGCAAAAAAGATCTTTAGTGTACTTTGTTTGAGTAAAGAGAAGAGCAGTGGGTGTATTGGTAGCTTCGATGTCGAGAAAATGATGAAGAGGACCAAAGTCTTTAATGGAAAAGGTTGTGTGAAGATTAAGGGTAAGAGAGGTAATGAAGGTGGGTGAAGAATTTATAGCTAAAATATTATCGACATATACTAAAAGAAAGGTTGTATGAGGAAAAAATAGTGTCAATGAACAAAGAGTTAGTTCAAGAATTTTTTGACTCAAGCGATGAAATCAAGCCCTAAGGGCTTGTTTGAGACAATAAAAAGTACTACAAAGGTGTCAAACATAATAAGGATGAAGAAGATCAATAAAACTAGGAGGTTTGAGATATAAAAATGGGTTATTAAATATAACTATGAGCAATTTACATCAAGCTAACAAATAGACCTACTACTATTCGCAAAGGTGAGAATAATGCGAATAGTAGTAGGTCTAAAAATTAGACTAAAGGTGTCGGTACATCAATGGCTAGAGTTTGATGATATCTCTTGGCGATAAGACGAGTTTCATAGCGAATAAAGGAATTATCATAATTTCATTTGATGTAAAATACTCATTTAAAACTGATAATGTTAGCAGCTAATGGTTGAGGAACATGATTCTAAGTTTGATTGTAATATAAAACATTAAACTCATCAATCATCATGTATAACTTAGTGTCGGTGAGATAATTTGTTGGCTTAAGTAGGTTCGGGATCACAAAGGGTATGGACGAGACCAAAGTAAGTAATATAGTTACAAAAGGTGCAAGAAATGTGAATGTGATCACATGTATATGTGATCATAGGATGTGGAAAATGGAGTGGAGAGGGTGGAGGAGCCAAGGAGATTATAAAAGAAGTAGGTGGGGAAAGCGGCTTGAAAGGCAAGGGCAAGGAAATGGATGAGGAAGAGGGAGAGGGAGCATTAGTAGACAAGTTGACATAAGGAAAGTGACTTTTAAGAAAACGAACATATCAAGAGATATAGTGTTTAAAAGTGATATCTTTTATACCGAAAATAATAGTCAAGAACAACACATAATGTAGATTTTGGTAGTTAGGAAAACAATGCCAAGCAAAGACTCAAAGATTAGAAAATTCTATTTCAATGTAAAAAAGGAGTTCATGCTGGGACTTGTGGTAAAGAAGATGAGTTCGTAAGGAATTAATGAGATAGACAATTATGAACAACGTTTCAAACTGAAAGATTTTAAAGAGAAAAGTACGAAAAAGAAAGGTGAGGCTAGTGTCAGTAATATAATAAATTTTGCATTCAATAATTCTATTTTATTAAAGAGTATAGGGGTAATAAATATCAAAAGTTATGACAAAAGTGGTGACATACTGAGTAAAAGTGTATTTAATGAGTTTAGAAGTTCCATCATATCGAAAACTTTTAACAATAATGGAGACAATTTTTTAGTAGTAATTTTAAATTTTTTAAAACAAGATAAGGCATTAGATTTTTAAGTTAAAAGAAAGATCCATGTATAACAACTTAAATCATCAATAAAAATAATAAATTATTGATATTTAAAAAAGAAATATATAAGAAGGGGTCTTAAATATCATAATGAATAAGTTATAAATATTTAGTAGAAACACGAGAATATGATGGAAAAGAAAGGCGAACATTTTTTCTTTGAAGAAAAATGATATAAGGATTTATAACTTTTGACTCAATAGATAAAAAAAGTGATAAAGTAGAAACTATAGACAAATATGGATGACCAAGATGTTATTGCCACAGATTGAGTGAAGATATAGTGACTGTAAATGAAATTAGATTTTTAAGGTACAGAGAAGTCTTCATTGAATAGAGATTATTGTGGCTGGAACCCACAAAAAGTGGTATCATAGTGATGAGGTCTCTCAGAATATAACAAAAAGAGTTAACTACAATGAAATAAGAGTTACATGTAATAAATTTCGCAATGAGTAGTAGATTTGGAGTTATAGAACAATAAAAATATTAGTAAAGTGAAGTGGACGATTATGGGTAAAAAATGTGAAAGTATAGTAGATGATATAAGAAAGATATGTCCATTACCGACAATTACTTGGTTTGAACCTTTTTATGGAGTTATAGATTCTAAAAGTAGAGGATCAAGAGTCATGTAATAACTGCAATAGTATCAGATAACTATTTAACAACATTATTGGAATTAAATTGTGAACGATCCATATTATTATGAATATTCACGATAGAGAAGGTTGTGATGATAGTGTTAGGTTCATACTGGGGTCCATTTTTGTAACATCCCGTTCTCATACTAAAGGGGTAGAACCCTAGATTTGTGTAATTGAGAAAATAGCAATAAGAGATTTGAAAAATGCATTTTAATGCTCATACATAATGCTAGCATACAAACCTGTGAATTTGAATTTTTGCACACATTAAAATGATTGTACATATATTCATTGACAATTTCCGAGTATAATTGATTATTTGAACATGAATATGATTTTTGATATGTGATTTTATTGAGGATTGCAGTGTATTTGTGTTGAAAATTGATTTGGGGTGTATATTTACTGATTTAGAATTCTTGGTGAAATTTAGGAAAATATTGGATATTTTGGATATTTTTAGACTAGGAAAAATGTCAAGTGGCAAGACAATTGATAAATGGTTGTAGAATTTATTATTAATTCGCAATGGAAAATTTGATAAATACTTATGGATTTATAACAAGTGTCATTGAAAATTGAAAGACAATGGTAGTTGATTAGACTGATTAAATAATAATAGAGCTAGTTGAAATTCATGGAAATTGGACAAGTGTCCAAGTATAAAGTCACTATTCTTCATTTAATTGAAAGACCATTAAATGGTCTTGCATTTTGCTCTCTCTTCATTTTTTCGTGGCTTTCTTCTCTTTCTTCTTCTTCTTCGTGGGTTCTCTTCTACTTTATGTCATTTTGGTTGCCAACCTCCACCAACACTAAACTTAGCTCTCTCATCTCTTACTTGCTTCTCTTTCACCTTGCTCTCTCTTTCATTCTCACCAAAAACCCATTCCTATCACTTTTGGAAGATGATGATTGCGGGCGGTTAGTGAAGCTAGCGGTTTATGATATTCTTGAAGATTTTTGAGCTAACCCCAAGTAAGTAGGGCATTAATCATTATGGGTTGGTTAAATGAAACTAGAGTGATGAGTAATGTATGATTGATGACTTGATTATGTAAATTTTTGTGTATGTGTCATAGGTGATGAGAAGTTGATGTAATTTTCTTGCTTTTGGATATGTTTGGTGATGTTTGATAAATAATAATTCATATATTATTTTAGAGAAGTGTTAGAGGTTGAATGATTAGAATAAGGGTGTTAGATTGAATGCAGAAAAGTGTTGATGAAGGGTATACACACATGTTCTATTTTGATTTAACGATCAAATTTAGATCATGTTTTGTTGATAAATGATATTGAGATGAAATGGAGTAGAGAATGAGGAGTAAATGAACTGGAAAAGATGATCTTGGTATAAGTTATGTTAGGGTAAAATCTAGAATTGAAATTGAGAGATGATCGGGAAAATGTAGCAGTAGTATGTTCATTGAGTATGCTTTAGTTTGGTAGCCATAACTTTTTCACTAGTTATCCAAATGAGATGATTCTTAATTTGGATTAAAATAGAACATATGGCTACATTTTTCATGGAGACATCGAATTTAAATTCTATCTTTAAGAGTCTCAAAATCTGACATGAAGTTGGCAAACTTGGTATGCTTCTCTGAAAGTTTGCTGCGGAAAACTCCTTGTTTCGCCGCAACGAACTTGCAGATTTTGGCTAGGTTTCCTCTCGGGAGAAGTTCGCTGCAGCCAACTCTTGGCTTCACCACGGTGAACTTGTGAACTTTTTGCAAAAATTCTTCTCGGGAGAAGTTCGCCACGGCATGTTAAGTCAAAATTGACTTTACGTACTGAATGATTTTGATGACAACCAAAAAGAAGACGAAATGAAAAGCAGACAAAATACATATTAACAAAAATCAGACGAAGCAGAAAACGAAAGAAAAGCAGACAGAAACTTAGTACAACAGCAGACGGAAAGCTAGACGAAAGAAAAGCAGACGAAAGCTTTACGGAAAGCTAGATGAAAGAAAAGCAGGCAGAAGCTTTACGGAAAGCTAGACGAAAGAAAAGCAGATGGAAGCTTAGTAGAAAAGCAGATGGAAGCTTAGTAGAAAAAGCAGACAGAAGCTTAGTAGAAAAGCAGACGGAAGCTTTACGAAAAGTAGATGAAAGCTATGCGAAGGAAAAATAGACAAAGCAAAAAAT
>JAOSBP010000206.1:9410028-9423521 GCA_027563825.1 Erythroxylum mucronatum
TTTATTAATGATATTAAATGATATGATTGAATTTCTGATAATTATTAATTGTGTTCTAAATAATAATAACGAGAAAAGCGCACAAGAATTATTTCTTGGTTTGCGCCCGTGGTTTTGGAACAACGTTCTTCAATTTATAGTAAACTGCCTTGAAAATCCTAAGCCATATTGTTATTTGGCTGAAACAGCGCCTGTGTGCTCCGTAGCTGTCAAATTTTAATGACCAAACGACGTTAAGACATGGTAACATCCGACAGAGGATTTGGACTCCTGGTTTAGTACTATAAATATATCTGTATTAGTCGCGTGCAGGATATGTTAGGCTTAAGTTCTGGTTGGATGGGGACCGCTTTTTTCTAGCTACGTCGGAACTCAAGGATAGCCTAGACTAGAGAGATCAGCTAGCTAGCTGGCCAGGGACAATAATAAGGTGGAGAAGATCATATTGTGACTTATATTTGGAATGTAATTGAACATGCGGAGGATGACTGTTGGTGCTAAGCCTAAGGCCCTTGCTAACTTGCTTGCTTTTTTTTTTTTTTTGCTAACTTGCTAACTTGCTTGCTTGCTCGTTGCTATCCAGTGGCAACATGCATGACAGTAATGACAAAATAGATATTTCCACCTGAAATTCTGAGATCACTGCAACTCTCGTAAAGAAAAAGTTGACACAAGGATTGTAGCAAATCACAGGTTACGATAACCGTATGAATACGATCGTAGTGTGGTGACAAAATGTCATAACTCACTAGCAATCAATTCATAATTCAAAAATCTTGCAAAAGACACCGTGCTGATATGGTAAAACAAATGCAGGTTGGACACACATGAGCCTTGGCAACAGAACGGACTGTGCTGCATAATGGTCCCCTCCAAGCGTGCACCATTTTTTCCACAAGACAATAGTCTCGTATTCAATGTAGGGAAACCTCCAACGTAACCCCCTCGAGTTTCTTATCCTTAAATTCCTGGTTCTAGCTCTATTCCTTAGCATTTTCAAGCATCCACAGAGGGACGCCAAGAACTAAGAGTACGTAGCGAGTTGTATAGCAATTTGCTATGGCAGAGGAGAGCCACGTTCACCACCATGGGAAGGACTACATAGACCCTCCACCAGCTCCTTTATTAGGCATGGAAGAGTTAAGGCGTTGGTCCTTTCACAGAGCTGTTATCGCAGAGTTCGTCGCCACACTTCTCTTCCTTTACGTAGGTGTTGCCACAGTCATCGGCTACAAACAGCAATCTGAGACGGACCCTTGTGGCGGTGTTGGTTATCTTGGTATAGGATGGGCCTTTGGTGGAATGATTTTCGTTCTTGTCTACTGCACTGCAGGGATTTCTGGTACACCACGCAGTCTAACGGTCCCATCGACTAGAGCTTTCTTTGCTTCCTCCAAGAATTGTTCTTGAATGAAACTGGTGTCATGTTCAACAATTTTTGTTTTTTGTTTAAACCACAGGTGGCCATATTAACCCCGCGGTGACGTTCGGGCTATTCCTGGCTAGGAAAGTGTCGCTCATACGAGCCCTAGCCTACATGGGATCGCAATGCCTGGGGGCTGTCTGTGGCGTTGCTTTGGTGAAGGGTTTCACGAAGCCTAACTATGACAAAGTAGGCGGCGGTGCCAACTCAGTGGCTTCTGGCTTCTCAAACGGTGTTGCTTTGGGAGCTGAGATACTTGGCACTTTCCTTCTCGTCTACACCGTCTTCGCAGCCACTGACGCCAAACGCAAAGCTCGCGATTCCCATGTTCCTGTAAGCAGTTGAAAACCTAGGAAGCATGAGTGTGTTTCGGTCGGAAGGCTGTTTTTCACATGTGCATTGATTGTCTCAGGTTTTGGCTCCCTTGCCCATTGGGTTTGCCGTGTTTGTGGTGCATATGGCCACGATTCCCATCACTGGCACAGGCATCAATCCTGCTAGGAGCTTTGGAGCGGCTGTGATTTACAACCAGAAAACTGTTTGGGATGATCATGTACGTTAGACTATTATTCTCATCATGTCTCGTCATTTCTCTCCGGTCCAATCTCATCATGCTTTATCATCTAAATTCTTAATTAATTTACATCGTCAGAAAGTTATCTGTGATTTATTCTTGGCCCGTAGCTTAACAGAATGGTTCAAAACGTGTACAGTTCATCTCATTTTAGGTCTGCTTGAATCCCTAAACAATAAAGTTTATATGATTCTAGACTGAAATATATCCAACACAACTCCTTATATAGAAATTGAGAAATTAATTTGTCAGCGACTTGATTTGGCGTTTAATTCTGATTCTTGACGAACAGTGGATATTTTGGGTTGGACCATTTCTTGGAGCTCTAGCAGCAGCAGTCTACCATGAATTCGTACTACGAGCAGGTGCAGCTAATGCTTTGGGGTCCTTCCGCAGTTACTCCAACAACTAGTCATGCCTTGCCTATGCTCGTAGAAACGTACGACTCTCACAGTATCGTGGGTTGGGTATTTCATTGAATGATTATTAACAGGTGGTTGGATTGGCTACTTGTTGATGGCCCATTTGATGGTGTCCTCTGTCGTTGGATTTCCGGTCGAATAATCTTCATTTAAACCTTGAAATGCTTTGTGTTGAAGACTAGTAGTTGAATGGTTTCTTTCATTTCATGGATTTTGGGGCTTAAAAATACATCAGCGAACACATTTCTCTTGAATTTAGGTGCACACACTCATGAAGCACGTTTATTTAGGAACTCGAACACCCTTTTATGACCACTGTAACTGATTTATTTTGGCGGATCTGCGGGGTTAAGGGTGGTCTCCAGGAGCAGCTTGTTAACTATTGACGGAGTACTGAATACTGACTCCTCAGAAAAGAGCTAGGCTATTCAATTCACGTTCGTCACAAATTTAAACCTATCCTTATCATACTGGTCCCTCCTCTCAAAAACACATCCTGCAATGAGATACGTTGTCTTCGGTTGCAGGCAGGGATGTCCTGCTTCGTGGCTTATACGAAAACTTGAACATTTTGCTTCCCAGTTCCCAACTTGTTCAGGTGAAGAAACAAATAATACTTCCCCGTAAAACGTAGCTGCCCCTCAAACAAATGATTCTATTAATAACAACTAAAGAATTTAGGAAAAGAAACTCTTCCGACTTCTCCTCCTATAGTCCTATCCAAGTCCTTCAACCATTTATGTCGATTCCAAAGACCTTTGAAATTTCTATTATGAATTGTATACCCCGCTCCCGCTCTTAAAATGAGTCTCCGGTCAACATAAAGCTAGGTATGAGTACAAACCTAAAAAATTCTTCAGGTGTATGGTCCACCTAGTTGTATGATAATAAGCGTAAATGTTTAACTTAGGTCATCCAAGTCAAAGTTGCCATTCTTTGAAAAAATCTCTCCAACAAGGTGAATGTAAGCACTTACCTTAGTCATTGTAACGAGCTTGAGAAGTAAGGCCCAAGACACGACAAGACCATGCTGAATTATACATGTCAACGGGCAAAAAGACATCCAATCCAATACCAATTAGAGGACCATATCGCAAGATCAGATGCATGTACTTGTCATTCTATGTTTAGCCTCTCTTAGTTCTAGGACAACCACAACACAAACCCGCAGACAGATATATCCGGCAGGCACATTGCCAAACTAGCCACAAGGGTCAAACCAAAATGGATGTGGAGACTCTGGAGAAAAATGGAAGTTGACAACAGTTCAGCAAATGATGGCTCTTCAGAGGCTACACTTTACAATGGTAAGAGTAAAACAGGGCAGGGAATGAATTCGGCTAGCAGATTTGCATCCACGTGCTTAGAATGAATTGCTTCCATGCTTAGAACTACGAGATCCAAGTCCAAGTCATCAGCAACCTCACCGATGATGGCAGTGGGTTTGTTCCCTTCCCCGAGTCGCTCCAACAACTTGAACTCCTGGAATCCACCTATAAGGATTCTAGTATGTGTAAGTAACTTAGACAGAGACATAGTCACATAGAGGACACAAGAAGGTGATGCCATGAGACGTATTTTAACATCTGACAGACAGAGTGATAGTAGAACTTCGGTGCACACATGTTCACTGGTGCATGTCCTTCCCATAAATTTACCAACGCAATCAGTATGCACACATATATAGCATAGTTTCTTTCATTTCAATTATGAGTTTCAAATGCTTTCTGCTCAGATTGAAGCAAGAATATACTTATCTGGTTATTAACTGCGATCATTCAAACTCTTGCTACCTTGTTGTACCACTGCCTACTCAAATCCATGAAATTATGGGATCACATACAAACCTTCAGAGAGATGCCAGCGTATGCTGGCCATTCGGGTTTCATGTTCTGGCAGCGCTTCCTTCTGTTTGTCATCAATTACTACATAAAACATAAAGTTCGACAATCAACTTATAATTTCATTACATCTGACATGTGCCAGAGAGGAACCTCTACAATATAGGTAGTCTGTGACGGAACAAGTGTAGGTCAGTATGTTCTCACCCACAACAGTTATGTCAGCTCCATATTTCTTTGCCAGTGCAGTAACTGTTGCAGCTGCCTATCAACAGAAACGACAAAATGAAATGAGCAAGAAAGAAATGATTCAGTAAGGCCAAAGGAATAGAATTCTACATTTGCACCTTATAAGCTTGGCGGTTCAAATCAATGTCTTAACAATAACTTACCAACTTAGATTAGAATGCGCAAAGACTTACATAAAAGCCAATAATGAAAGAAATAACATGCCTATCCAAATAAAAAAGAAAGCGGAAGAAATTTATACAAGTCTTGATGGAAAATATTTGTTCTTTCATGAGCAAGCAGAAGACCATAGCTGCCTAAAAGAAAGAAAGTTCACCTGTCTTGTTCCCTCAGAAAGATAAGGATTTGTGTCCGTGATTGGGAGAAGCAGATGCTTGAAGTCAGTAAAGGCATCCGCAGCTAAATTGACTTCTGACTCTTGTGGCGTAGCTTTAGCTGCTAATGAAACAAGCATTATAAAGACCAGGTCACCAACAACTTATGGAATGAAATCAAACTAAAAATATCAAACTTCTTCTAACAATCTATTGAAATAGCAGGATGAGGTCAATAAATTTCAGTTTCCAAGTGAAACACAGAAGCAACTATCATATTAATAACTAATTAACCAAATATCCCTAGTCCCTCCACTCACTTACTCCCATGGCCAAAGGCAAACTCGAAGCCCCTCCACTTTGCCCTCTATCGGTCATCTTCCGAAGAAAGCATTAATAAACCCTACGGAAATGTAGATGTATAGAATCTTTCACCAGTATGGCGGTCCCGTCACGCCACAAACAAAAAGAGGCCACTAGTGCCCTATTTTCACACAGTTAACAAGCATAAATATGGCACTCAAACAAATTCAAGGCTTTTCCAATGTTTTAGTCATTCAAGGTTCTCCTTTTATCAACCGAATCCCGTTATGGAATCAATAAATGATTGCTAAGCACTTCCAAAGCTTCCCTCACTCCACACCACAGTTCAAAGAGAAAAAGGAACGAAAGAGTTAAATATTTCTCTTCCTCTGATGCTTCTTAAGTTCGTTCCTAAGAGCTAAGATGACCTCTTCCAAATGATAAATCTTTATAATTCAACGCCCATAATGGCTTTCTAGGCATACTGTAATCAAAGATGTAATGGCATGGACAATAACCAAACAAACCAGTGAAAAGAACTGACCTTTATGTCCAATTCTTCGGAGTTTTGACAGCCCACAAGACTTGGACTGGAGGGAAGAGGAAGAGAGAGCTAAAGCAACCAAAGACCGAGTAGCAGAAGAATAAGAAGAAGAAGAAGAAGAAGTAATGATCGGAGGTTTTTGGTGCTTAGAAGTTTCAACAGGAACAGCCATCAAGTAATGAACAAGAGCCATGAGCAAAAACTGACACCGGCTACTACACGAACAAGAGAATGATACAAGATCGGGGTTGTTTCCAGAAAAAGCCCAACAACTATAGAAAGACCAGACACAGGATAACTACAGAAGTGTAGCATGTGTTGCCAATCCGATGCCCTCGCTTTACTAGGTGGGCCACTCCTTATCATGGCCCGTTCATAACACGTCAGCTGTATTAAACGCACCGTTTATGCGGCGATACGTTTGGACAACGCACGGGCAGAGATGAAGCGTGGCGATGACGACCGCGACCACGAGAGACCGTCGCGTCGGACTATGACGACAGTTTCTCGGCATGATTTTGGCGATGATCTGGAAAATCCAGCATTCTCTATCTCGATTATCGAGGTACTCATCCAACTCCTCGGAGCAAGTTAGCTTCTAATTACAAGAAAAGACTCAAACTTTATCTTGTATTGTGGCTTTGGGTGGCGTTGGTTCAGAATATGAAGGAAGATTACGGGCTATTTGTGTGGCCTTGTAGTGTGATCTTGGCCGAGTACGTTTGGCAGCAAAGGTTGCGCTTTTCAGGCTCTAGAGTGCTTGAGGTGATTTTATTCCTTTCCTAATTTAGCTAATCTCATTTGTGTCTCTGAATCCATTTATAAGCACTTGGTTATGCATGTTGTTTCTGCAGCTCGGTGCTGGGACTTCTTTGCCTGGATTGGTAGCTGCTAAGTTGGGCTTGGACGTGACTCTTACAGACGATTCCAGCAGAATAGAGGTTTTGAACTTGCTTATCGATTTCTTGGGACGTATATGTTTAATGCCAATCTTGATGTTATTTTGAGTTGATTGGAGATTTCTGGTACAGTCCAAATGTGGGCTCTTTGTCATTCTTAGGAGCCACTATTTGAAGCAACATTTGTGATTTATGCTGCATACGAAATTTAATAGGTTTCCTAGAGGATATAGGTTTGATCTACTTAACTGCATCTGTTGATTATAATAAGCATGCAAAGAAGCTAGTTTAATCAACACAGCAATGAGGAAGGGAGAGCATTTCACGAGTCATTTGCGCTAAACTATCTTTGTCTTACAAAGTCCCTAAGCTAGCACTGGCCCAACCCTCATGATAAATTATTTCCTAGTGCAAAAATGGGGCAAATCCATCTTATAAATTAAGTCATTCTCTGGGATGTATCCAGTTTGTAATTCCTATGGTTTTAGATCCTAAAGAGAAGAAGCCTATCTTATTTCCGTGTGCATTTTATATAATTCATGAGTTCAGCTGGCCCTGTTACTGCTTATCCTGAACTATCATGATTCATTCCTCTATGATTGACAGGTGCTAGACAACATGAAAAAAGTCTGTGACCTAAACAAAGTTAAATGTAAAGTAAGAAGTCACCGTTGCCTTTGGTTTTGACCTGCAGAGTAATTACAGTCAGCTCTGATAGTAGTTATTTAGGAAATCCAGTTCTATTTTACAGGTGTTGGGGCTGACATGGGGGGTTTGGGATGCAGCTGTATTCAGTTTAAAGCCGGATTTTATTCTCGGGGCTGATGTGCTTTACGATGCAAGTGGTAATTCTATTTTGCCTTAAAGTTTTGTTCTATACTTCCCAGTCTTTTGGCTTGAAACTGAAAACAAGAATGCCATTTATGTTGCTAAGCCTTTGATGACCTCTTTGCCACCGTCACATTTCTGCTTCAAAACTCTCCAGGGTCTGTCTTCATTACCACTTACCATAACAGAAGGTACTTGGGCGTATGCGTGTCAAAATTCTGGTTTAGCTTGTTCTCCTTTAGTATGCATCTTAACGACAACCCTACTTCTGATATGACAAGCCTTTCCTATTTCAATTATGGACAGTGGACATTATCTTATCGAATTCTTAATGGAAAAGTGGGGATTAAAGTGCGTGAAGCTTCTTGACGGCTTCTCTTTTATGCCAACGCACAAGGCTTTGGGCCTTGGTGGCAATATTCAGTTGGCAGAGATTATGTTAGGAAGTAAACAAACTGAGATAGCTGGTAGCTTGGGCTAGCAACTGCAGTTGTTGAGTTACGCAAGTACTCTGATCCATTCTTCATGTTGATGTTGGATTTTATATTCAGTCACAGTTAGTCTATGTGTCTTTTGCATAGATCCTTGTTGAAGTAAACTGAATAGAAGACAGAGATGTAATAGCATTTGAAGCCTGTCCTTAAGTTATGTCCTAGACCCCTGTGCATAGAGAAACATCAGTTAATTTGTAATATGAGCAAGATCAGGAGCACACGTGTCAATTTCAATAACTCTTTCATTGAAACTGTTGGAACCCTTACCATTGAAATTCAATTTACCGCCATTTAAGCACTACAATTGGATGGCATTTTTGTGTGATCATATTATGTGATTTAAGGGAAACAATGGATCTACATAGAGAAATATACATAACTACGCGTCACACTTTCTTGTCCACTTTGACAGGTCTAGCGAGTGACTGGTAACAATACTATCAACAGGCTTAACAGTGAGACCTTCATGCAATTGAAAAATTGGTTGAAACTAGTTTCACACTAATATACCAAATGCTCATAAGCTATTTTGGAAATATCAATTTCCAATGAATTGTTAAACTTTGTTCTTTTGAAATCATGAACCTTATTTTTCTATTTAAATTCCTTTAAATTGAAACCAAGTTGATACTTTCTTTGATGTGAACACGACCGTGAAACTTTGTAAGCAAAATAACGCCAGAGGGACCAATAACAAGATCAAGAGCTAAGAAGTTCAAAGAAGTGCTTCAATCCTACATGGGCCGAATTGTAGATAGCATAAAATCTCAAGAGACGATGAGAGTTAATGACAAGGTAACTAATCATGTTGGGTGGAATGCACAAGAAGACTTTCCTTCTTATTTAATTAATTATTTTATGTTAGAAGTATAACTTTCGTTAGCCCACTACTTGTATCTTGGGCTTGTTTAAAACTTCTAGATTTAATGAGTTGTATTTTAGAAAGATTAGTTTGGGCTTTTAATTATTTTGGTGGGAGACCCATGTTTAAAGACCTTTTTATATAGTTCTGGTTTATTTTTGTTCAAGGTTTATAAATACATAATAATAGACATTGTTTAAGGGTGAGATTGGATAAATATCGAATTCTTAAGGGAGGGTTTCTTGTCGTCTTCTATTACATCAAGAATATAATTCTTATCAAGGTAAACACTTATGGTAAATTTCTATTCTTGTTTTCAAATCAACTTATTATATGTGTTGCTTTTCATATAATTGATTGAGGGTTCATTAGGATTAGAGATTTCTTCTTATTCATGTTCTATTAAATGTGTGTGTTTAGGGAGTTTCAGGTTCTTTAGCCTTAGGGTTCTCGCTTGATGATGATGTACCAATGGGAGTTGAAGCTAATACTATACTGTTGTGATCCAACTCTTTACCCATTCTTGATCAATAATCCTTAAACTAATTATACAAAATTTTTCTAATGATATCAACATGTACAAGAACCCAATCACCATAAATGCTAAAAATATATTCAATTATTGCAAGCTTGTATTTTGGATCCAGAACACCAATTATTTTCATGGTATTTTCAATCTCATTCTAATAACTATCCAATTTTCTTATCATCTTGTGTTTCATTATTTGAATAATTTCATCAAAAGAATAACCTACTCAAATAATGTGAACTTCATCTCACATATATTAGAAAAAAATGTGAGAAATTAGATACTTTGTGACATAAAACAACTCAATGATAACTTCTTTTTCCCACTCCCATTACTCATCTATCGATAATAAGTGTACTAAAAATCTCAATATATCAACTTAATAAATACATCAATATACTTAATTGCAGCATCAAGCATTTGATTGTCGAACTCCATCTATATACTTAATTGTAGTGTCAAGTATTTTGATTGTTGAAGTCCACTTTATTGGATAACCTAGACAGAACTTCCTAGTATATAGGATATGTAATTGACTTGTAGTTTATTTAAACTTCTCAAATTGTTTAGGTGTTACACTCTAATACACTATACTATCCTAAATTGCTTCTATCCCTTCTTTGATAATCTCCAACCCATCCTTCACAATCAGTTCACTTTATGTATTAAAGCAATACAAATACAAATGAAATACCTATGATAGTCATTTCGTTTTTCTCCTTTCAATAAATTAGATGTGAAAATTACTTGACTCCTAATACCATTTGCGTTTTTACATCGCTTACTGTCATACTTTTTTTAATGCGAGGCTTTACCTTTTGAACCTTTAGCAAACAACTCAGTACTTACACTTCGTCTTATTAATTCTAACACTTGTTTTATTCTTTATGAAGTAATTCCATACATCACTTCTTATCATTGAAGACTTACTAATTTTTTCTTTACTTGTTATATGATCATGCGTTAGATTGAAACTTCCCATTATTTTAAAGGGTTAGCTTCATCCATTTGAAATAATAACAATAAAAAATATAAACTTCCAAAAATATTAGAAGCATTATAGTAAGGATCAAAATTCCAAGAATATTTCCACGTAGTCCTTATTATCTCACTAATTATCTAAGTAATATATATATATATATATATAAGCATAAAAATTACTATACATATAATCTTGTAAAACTTTTTAATAGTAGTAGTAAATAAGAAAAGGACATTAAATTTATGTTTTCCATTGTAGTAATTAGTAAACAATTATCATAAATAAATGAAAGCTAACATTTTTATGGTGACATCATAAAGAAATTCCAGTTATCATCATTTATAGTCCAATTATCTTATTTATAGAAGCCATAAAAAAGCTTATTTATTTATAGTTTCTTGAGTTCCTCACAATGTAATGGAACAAAAAATATTAGTAAACAAAGTAACAGAAAATTTGGCTTTACCCAAGCAATTTGATCTTGAATTAGAAAATGCTTACAAAGATCTCTACAAATTTGACAAGTTTTATTTTTAAAAAGCATTGTCTTAGTTTTAAAAAATGCATAAAGGAGACCAGAAACATGATAAATTTGCATATCCATTTATGTTAAACTTTCTTGCATCGACAAAGGAATTGGAAAATTCAAAGTGTGTCTAACGCCTCATCATCAAAATCAAATTTGGGCACACAAGCTTGTAACCAATACTTTATTAAACATCTACGCTACATAGGAAAATTTGGATAATTGATTAATAATTTTTTAACCTTATAGCAAAGAAAAGATGCTACCAGTGGACCTCCTACGAAGAAGCTATCAAGCTATAACTGAGGATTAGAGGCATACATCTAGACCAAACAATTAGTGCTGCTTAAGCAAATTCGACTATTATAGGTTTTGGGTGACAAGTTCATGTAATCATGATTAAATCTGTTCTTGGTTTGTCCTTATTAGTCAATAATTCTCTGATCACAAGATATGTTAAATATAGAGGAGTAATACATGCTAATCAAGTTTTTTAGTGGCTTTACATGCACCAAACATAGCTTTCTATCTTGAACAAATTGTATATTGTTTGCTGTCATCTTTCGTTTCAAAAGGTCAATAATGTAACATCCCTTTTTCATACTAAGGGTTAGAACCCTAGATTTATGTAATTGAGAAATAACGATGAGAAATTAGAAAAATGTATTTCATGCTTATGCATAATGTTAGCGTACCTACACGTGAATTTTGATTTTTGCACATTAAAATGATTGTACATGCATTCATTGACATTTTTCTGGTATAAATGATTGTTTTAAAGTGATTATAATGTGAATTATGGATGATGTGTCTTAAAAATTGAGTTGGAGTGTATAAGAAGTGAATTAGAGTTTTTGGTGAAATATGATAATTTTCAGGATTTTAAGGGTATTTTTGGACTAGGAAAAATACCAAGTGGTAGAACAATTGATGAATAGGAGTAAAAATAAGAGTCAAATGGCAATGGAGATTTTTATATATGACATTAAGATTTAATGACAAGTGTCATTGAAAATTGGGTTGAAAATTAGAGACAAATGGACTAGTTAATAAAAGACCAAGAAGAGACCTTGAGAGAGTGACATGTGGTCTTTCACTCAATAAAATTGTGATTTAAAACAAGTGGTGTGGCAAGTGACAACTCTGTCAAGGTCTCTTCTTTTTTAGTCTTTCACTTGCTAATTATTTCTCCATCTTCTTCATTTTCTTCATGTTCCTCTCCTTAATAACAACACTCTCTTGTCCAAGCCTCAAAGTTAAACCTTGCCTTCTTCCATCACTAGCCACTTAAATACTTTGCTATCTTCTTCTTGTTGCTAAAGGACCCAACCTATTCCACCTTGAAAGTTGAATTTTGTGTATGTTGAAAGAGCTAGGGTTCTTGAAGACTCTTGAAGAAGCCTTGGGTAAATCAAGTAACCTATTAATCTTCACAATTTTGATGAATGAAACATGTTTTGATGATAATTAAGAGTTAAATGATCATAAAATGAGGATGGGTACATGCTAAAACGTGAATGAGAAATGTGGGTATATTCATGTCTTGCTTTTACAGGTATGATGATTAATGATCCATAAATTGTTATAGAGGTTTTTTTGAGGTAGAATGATCATTATAATGGTGTTTGGATGAGTGCAGTAAATTGATGAATAAATGGACATGGTTGATGTCCTGTTTTGTAGTTATGATTAATAGTCTTCTATGACTTGTTTTGTGAATGTTTTGAGTTGTAAATTGAGGTAAGAATGAAGAGGAAATGAAGTAGAAAAGATGATCTATGTACAAGATGTGTTAGATGTAAATGTAGGAAGTTATAAAAATCTAGAAAATTGGAAGAGAGTGGCTGGAATATGTTAGCTATAACAATTCCACTGGATATGCTTCTGTAATTTAGCCATAACTTGTTCTGTAGATATGCAAATGAGATAATTTTTAATTTGGATTAAATTAGAGACATATGGCTGTGTTTTTCATGGAGACATTGAATTCAAATTCTGTCTTTAAGAGTTTCTAATTTTGACTTGAAGTTGCATACTGGGTGCAGAAAGTTGATGATGAATGTGTATATATGCGTATGTTCTGTTATTAGTGTTCATGATCAATCATGGACTATAATTTGTTTGTGGATGATATTGAGTTGAAATAGAGTTAGAATGATGGGAAAATGAGGAGAAATTAAATTAGAAATGATAGACAAGCTTAATGTAGTGAATATAGTAAGTAAAGAGTTAGAATCTGGAAAATGTGGATGCACTTTAGGGCAAGAGGCATAACTTTTTTTTGTAGAACTCGGATTGAGGTCATTTAAGTATACTTAGAGGGTCAAATTTTAACATTGCTATTTGAAGGTCCGCTCAACAGACATGGATGTCCGCCTAACGGACATTCTCTGGCCAATTGGTCTTAATTAAGGCTTAAATGGAGCTTGAATTAAACCTAGAATGATGCTTTGATTAAGTGACTAATGTGTGATATGTATGAAGTGATAAATGAGGTTATAACTTAGTGAATAAATTGATGATATCAAAGTACGAAAGGCATGAGTATAATGTGAATGAAGATGTTCATATGATAGGAGTTGTGATTCAAAGGCGTTGAGTAATATGTATTAAGTGATTAAATGTGAATGAGAATTGGGTATTATGAGAGCATATAATGTTAGAAAAGGAATGACGAGAATTTGAGTTATGATATTAGAATAA
>JAOSBP010000206.1:9437491-9448222 GCA_027563825.1 Erythroxylum mucronatum
TTTTCATCTTATTTATTATATTCCGGTTTGATAGCGGTTCACTACCGGTTGAACCTCTAAACCTTAAACCTTTCTTTTGACCAGTTCGATGTCCGGTCCGATTTTTAAAACATTAAAGATGAATACATGGTCTTTGGCATGAGCATATCTCTTAATTGGGGATCTCACTATTTATTCTTTGACTTGTCCATGATCTTTTACACGACTGTAAATGATCCACCTGATCCTTTGACAACACTTGATCCTTTTAGGATACTAGTTGGCATACAGATGTGAGCTAGACCATGTTTCTCTAGAAATTGTTAATATCTTCATATTCTTTTATTATAATTGATTCCAATTCTTGAATAATATCGTCACAAAGTCCAATTTAAATAATTACCTTAAAATATCTAAAAACTAAGTTTAAAAAAAAAGTAAATTTGCATTAAATCAAGCATAATATTTAAGAAAATAAGTGCATATTTCATGCACATCAGTCACAAAGTCTAAGCTCAAACGTAATCCAAAATCCAAAAAAAATTCGATTAAGCCTTATCCCAAGATGAATGCTAGTTAAAACAGGTTTTATACGTTGACATCAGGTTAGTTGGCTGTGAGTTATTTTGCTTACCCTAAGTCAGCTTAATCTTTATGAAGACATGATGGTTATTAAAGTAAATATAACAAAATTTGAAAGAGTGAATTTTTGTAGGTGATGGTAGCTATGTTGACATTCTTTTCTACGAGGCATTACAAACAATGAGACTTAAATAGTGGCAATTCCAACCAACATCTTTCCCTTTAGTGAGGTTTGAAGGAGATCAAATCTTTATTAAAGGAAAAATAGATTTGATCAACTTTTGATAGAATCAGGGAGTATCTCAATATGCTACTACGAGGATCTATATGATACCTAGAACTATTGTATATAATATATTTTTTTGGTAATTTTATTGCATATAATAAGAGCCATCTTGTCACTATATCAGTTGCTTATGAAATTTTCCATACAAAATGGTATAAGAGAATTTTTAAAGAATCACAAAATCACAAAATCGATCCTTGACTTTGGGTATGTAGTAGCCTTAAATCTTTGGGCCAGCTGTCCCACCATTTGAGGTGCCTACAAACCAGCGAGGGGATTAGTCACTAAATCCGCCGGTGAATACCCTGATTTAAAGACCAAAAAAAAAAGAAGAAGAAAATTTTGCCTTAATAAATGAACATTAAGGAAAAGGATCTCAAAATCTAGGCGAATGAAATCAAGGCAATAGTAGTCAAATAGATTTGATAAGTTTAAGATAGAGATGTAAACTGTAATAAAATACTATGAATAAGGGCATACATGGGCTAAAAGTAGCACGTTAGAATAGTGGAACTTTTGAAAGAATAACAATAGATATTCATATAATCATCTTTAGATATAAAAGGGACTAAACCATTTAATAACCTACACGTTGAATATAATACATGATACGGCGAGAACTTATCTAAACAATTATTATCGTCTTTTAAACCCTTAATTTAAGTGTGGACATATTTAATTAAACCCTGAAAACATTTAGTTTCATCAGATTGTCGTTTCTCTATGTCCTTTAAAATAGTGATTTTAGTATCCTTTCCTCGACATCTTTTTGATCTAATTAAGAGAGAGATTGAGTTTATTAATCTTTAAATATATATGCTTGTTGTTGCATACCAACATTGTACTTATTACCTGCAAAATAAGAATGTAATAATTGAATAAAAAATAATTAATTAATCTAAACAATTTAATTACATACCTGACTAATGTAGATATTGTGTCCCACTTAACATCACTTAGGTGCTTATCATCATTTAGATGCATAACCATACCTAAGATATGTGGTTCCAAGTTGTTAGACTTAAACATGGAATGTCCAATCTTGACAGATCATCGAGGGTAATAGACTTCATCAATCATGAGAGGCTCCATAACATTATACTCTATGTAAACCGTATTTGGTGTTGTAGCAAGTTGTGGCTCCAATACATCTATTGTTTTTTCCTGCTTATTGGTCCCTTTGGTTAAAATAAACTTGTCGTGAATTCCTATTGTAATTCTTATCATGCTTGATCTTCTTATGCAAGTCAACAAACCTGCCTTTGAAGGCAAGTTTTTCTTCCCTAAAAAATATGTTGATTGGATCAATATCTGTAGCAAAAGAAAAACATTATGATCAGTATATAAACACTACAAACTTGTAATCAATAAGAGACAAGGAAACCTACAAGTTTATCATAAAAAACTCAAACCTTTATCATTAGCTCTTTGATGATGTCTTCCCCAAAAAGAGACTTACCTCACTCAAACAAAAGAGTATATGGTCCATCTCTCGAAAAGGCTCACAATCCTACACCTTCCAGCAAATCCTCCTTATCGGTTCATTCATTCATCCTCACATTAAGCGTCATATCAGAGATGGGAAGAATAGAAAATTCTGGTATGATAACTGGCATCCTCTAGGTCCATTATGCTACATTCATTACTTTTCAGTTCTAAGGCACTCCATTCTAAAGGATACTAAGGTGAAAATGCTTATGCAAAATTGTAGCTTGAAATGACCATTTCATATGATTAGAGGAATCTGACTTATTGTGGAACAAATGCCAACTTACTCACTAGATTAGACACAGGAAGATGAGATTAGATGGGAGTTACACATGTCACACAACTTTACAGCTCAATCTTGTAAACAACTATTGCTTGGTCCACTCATCAACTACTCCCTCTCTAGACTGATATGGGTATCTGAAATTTCCAAGCACACTTCTTTGTACTCTGGTTAGCAGCTGGGCAAAAGCTATGTACCAGAGATAAGATAAAATTTCAGATTCTAAACCTATCATGCCTGATATATTCTACAGAAGATGAGACAATGGATCATATTTTCTTCAGGTGTATTCAAACAAGATAACTATATAGAAAATTCCTTTGCATATTTAATCTTCAAGACAGAGGTCTTAGCTGGATGGAATGCTTATTATAGGTAAATGGATTGAACTGGAATTGTAAAGGGGATCGAAAAGTGTTCAAGGCTGGTTTTTGTTATGTTAGGGCATTTATTTGGAGAATGCGAAACACAAAGATCTTTAGGAAATCATAAGATTATAAAAGATACAACTGGATGAAGTTCTACCTCAAGTTAAGAATGGTAACCATGTTAGCTCCTTATCTACTCTTCACTTGTAACCGAATCAAACACCAATTGAGGATATAGAAAAGGCTTATGCTAGGTTCTAAAAGTTGTGTATTTGGCTGGTTTTTATACAAGTTCTATTTGTAAGAGTAGTCATTCAATAATCACTATACTTTCCGTCTTTTTGATTGAATAAGTTATTACTTACCTTCTAAAAAAGAGCTATAACCTTTGCATGAGAAGAAAAAGGCCACCCTTATCATTAAACCAGAGGTTAGGTTCACTCAATATAAGCTTGAAATCCCATTCACTACCATCTTTCAAAGAGAGCAATAAAAAATTTCCACTTCTAATCATGTTTTCGCTTAGGAGGCTCTTCATTTTGTATAACCATATGCTTACATCTTACTAACTCTGAGTTAGTGTTAAATTCACTCCTAAACTTGGTGTTATAACTCTTTTCACTTGAGAACCATTATGTATAAACATTATCTTAATAGAAAGAAAACAAATGATCCTCTGTGAAGATGGCAAGCCTATATTGAATGATAGTTGATTGACTAGTTTTCTTCAAATCTTATATTTGAATTAAAGCAAAGTAAGCGCATAAACATAAAGGATATATGTATTTAACAAAAGAGGACACACAATATATATTCCCTAATGGTATGAGATGGATTGTTTTAACAACTCAAGACCTTGTCTTCTACCAAAGGGCTTGCAATTCAAGAAGGTAAATTCTTCTTCATATATAAGTCAAAAGATGTATTATACATGGATTAGTGTCTAAAGGAAAAGCGTTTATTTCAAATGTGACCACAATCTTATTGTGAATGTGAACACATCCTATAGCCATTTAAAATAAGATAAACGCACATCATAAAGAAGGCTTTTGTTTAAAACTTGGTGGACAAATTATATATATTAATCAAACTTTTAAGGACTAGAGCCTAACTTGTATCCCAATAAACTAAGGATCTTTCAATATTGCACAAGATAGACAAGTTACACCATCATAGACACTTATAAGTCATTATTTTTAATTATCAGGTCATTCTTTTCATACTTACTTTCTCTCATTCCTCCCTGTAGCTTCACTAATTGAAGTATTAAAGGGCAAATGTTCGGAAAACATCTTAGTATTTGGTTTTTCAAGTTTGCTAGAGGAAATTTGTAAGTCAAGCTCAAGTTCTATCCTAAACCCTCACCTTAGGCCTACTCACAAAGACCTAAGCTTGGGCCTAAACTTACAATACTTAAACTCTCTAGTCACTTTATATCATCAATGAACTTATTTAGAAGCTGATTTTTTATGCACACTTAAAAATGTTGTTATCAATTTTCTATTTTATATATGTATGCGTGTGTATAAAGTTATATTGCTACAAATATCTGTGACTACTAATAAAATATTAAATATATGTTAATTTTATTTTATAACATCATAAATTAAGAATAGTGAAAATATATTCTTTTTTATATTTATAAAAATACACAAATATAATAATATCAATATTGTTATTAATAAATTCAAATGATTGGGTTGTTATATAATAAAATGATTATTTATATTTATATAATAGCTTAGTATAATTAATTTTTATTAGTGACAATTTTGAAGAAAAAATACAAGGCATGTATTATTTGGATTACATAAATTTTAAATGACAGACAACATGTAACTTATGAATTAGTTGAATAATTTTCAAAAGTATTCAATATATGAGAGCAATTAAATGAAAATCTTTTGATGAGTTAATATTTTTTGTTAGCCCCTTGCCAAAAGTGAGATTTAAAAAAACAAGAAAATACAAGAACACGTACACGTAGTAAACTGACGTGGATGGATTGTTTTCATTAGCTAAACTACTTAAAACTAGAAGCACACTCTGACCTTCAAGTTCTTGATACGTAGAGCTTGCTTGTCAATATTGCATCTTCTTGTTTTAACAAACTCAAAGGCACTCGATTACAAAATTGTCAATGGACAAACTTTGCTTCTACAATGCCAAGTAGGGAGTTTGAAGAGAAAAAAAGATTACGCTTGGCAATAGGGTAGGGTTCAGCCCGGTCCGGCCCGAAGTCAACAGTCCAAGTCTAAGTTGACAGGGGCTTTGAACTAAGCTTGGGTTGGCTCGAACTTTGAAAAATAATGACAAAACAACGTCGTTTTGAATTTTTTTTAAAATAATAAGTTGAGCAAAGCCGCTCTTGATCCAGTTGGGCCCGAGTATGAGAATGCACCCAAGTCTGGCCTATTGCAACTCCTAGAAAATAGAAGGGAAGAGAGAAGAAAAATAAAAAATCTTTTATTTTCTTTTATTTTTCATTTATCTATATAAAAATATTAGAAATATTTTTAATAGAAAATTAATAAAAAAATTAAATTAAAAGTTAAGTGGAACTTTTGCAAAAGTTAAAATTCATTTCGTTATGTTTTAATTTAAATTAAATTATAATCAAATCGATGTATTTGATTGTAAATTATACCAAAGAATCAATTCAAAAGTTCGGAGTTTTTTCTTTTTTGGTAAATAAAGGGGGCAATGCCCCGAAATTCTCAAATTAATAGAGATAACAAACACCAACTAAATCATGCATCAACCAGGGTCTAACATCTTTTGGTGGATCATGAAGAACATAGGTACCAACATCAAAATTAACAATATGATGAGAAAGAAAATCGGCCACAAAGTTACCCTCACGATGCAAGTGGTATAGACGTGTGACCTCAAATCGATGTAACAAGCCACGTATACTCTGAATAAGTGCAGTGCATGTAGCATTCATCGAGCAATGACCCAATATCATATCCACCGCCATCTTCTTATCGCATTCAATGATAAGGTGAGTGATACCCATGTCAGCCGCAAGTTTCATTCCTTCTAATACGCTCCCAAGCTCGGCTCGTAAAATCGAACAACGACCAATATTGCAAACGAACCCACGGACCCATAGACCACTAGTATCTTAAGTAAGTCCTCCACTGTATGCCACAAAACCATGAATCAAAGATGCATCGCTATTTAGCTTGTGAAAAGGAGGGGAAGGACATTTCCAAAAGACCACAATTTGGTCTCTTACCTGTTGATGTTGTCGCAAAGTGAGTTGATTTACAGCTGCCTCAATATGCTTCGCATAACGAATGGTTGCCAAATAAGCAATCGTATTAGTTGCAAACTTAGGATCAAAAATTCCGTTACTCTAATTCTTCCACAAAAACCAACACGCCACACCAAACACCACCCTCCATTGAATTCCAAAAACTCGACGATGATCAGCTTTCAAGTTTCCACATAACCATGACTGCAAATGTGTAGTTTCAAAGAAGTCCACATGCATCTCCATAGGAACTAATCCCTCCCATGTTTTCTGCGCAATTGATCAGTCTCGTAACACATGAAGCATAGATTCGGCATTAGTTTGACAGAATGAACAACGATTCGAGTCCACAAAGTGGCAACGAGACTGTTCCGAGTTCATCATCAACCCATTACTCAATGCAAGCCATAAAAACACTTTTATCCGTTGCGGTCTGCACTAGCTCTAAATTATCTTCCACGACACACGACTTGTATCAGCAGGCTCATCGCATGAAACTGTATAAGCAGTTCGCAAAGAGAAGTCACTCGAAGAGGAGGGTGCCCAATAAATATCGTCTTCACCAAGATTTGCCGAGGGTGGTAGCACTGCTGAAATTAGCTGTAGAACAGGTTGGGGGAGATAATTTTTAAGTTGAGCCCAATCCCATGTCCCCGTCTCAGTCACAAATGAGGCAACACTGCAATCAATAATTACCAGTAGTGGTTCAGTAATAACTAGATCGATCAAAGTAGAGGATAATCCTGGCACCCAATGACTTGTCCAGAATTTAGCTTTCATGCCATCACCTAGAATCCAAGCAATGTTAGCAACAATTATATCCCAAGTTTGACACAAGAGATGCCATAAAGGGGAACATGAGTTCGGCATTTGTGGCTTCTCCCCACTTGCAGCACTAAACTTGTACTTCGAAGCAAGAACTTAAACCCAGAAAGCCTCTAGTTCAGTTCAAAGTTGCCAACATAATTTCATTCTAAAAGCATTATTGACCATATGTAACTTTCTTAAACCCAGTCTGCCCTCTAGCTTCGGCTTCGTAACTGTCGGCCAAGCAACAAGACTCATACCTCGTTTTGTATCATCATTATTCTACATAAACTGTCGAGCAACTCTCTCCATATCTTGACACGTTCCAATCGGGATTTTGGATGATTACATCGCATAAAGTGGCATGGTTGAAAGCACTGACTACGTAAGGGTAATGCGACCAGCCAATGAGATTCGTGATGCAATCCAAGTCAAAATTTTTGTCTTTATTCTGTCAAGAATATATGCATGCATTTGCCTAGTTATTCGGGAATGAATAATTGGTATCCCAAGGTTCTTTCCAAGATCCGCCACCACCTTAAAGCTAAGGAAACTACTCAAATGTCGCCTAACCAAACTAGGTACATACTTCGAAAAGAACAAAGAAGTTTTTGAAACATTTACACTCTGACCAGAACTTTCGTAAAACTGAGAAATCACATTCGTCATAATCTGAGCTTGACGTAAATCTGCTTTCCCGAAAAGGACAAGATCATTAGCGAAGAAGAGGTGTGTGAGTCAAGGGCCATTCTTACATAGAGTCATGGGTTTTCGGTCACCAAATTGAACTGCATCGGATATACCATGTGCCAGTCTCTCCATACAGAGCACGAATAAGTAAGGGGAGAGAAGGCACCCTTGATGAAGTCCCCGAGAAGGAGTGAACTCATTCGAGAAATCACCATTCCAAATTAACTGCAATTTACTTGAAGAAACACAATTCATAATAACTCGTATTAAATCAAGGGGAAGGCCGACATCACATAACATATCGTAAAGGAAATTCCAACTAATTTTATCATATGCCTTTTCTAAATCGACTTTAATTTCCATATATCCCGTTTTACCTTTCCTTGTACGCATGGAATGAAAGGCCTCCTGCGCAATAATGTGGCAGCTAGGCACAAAACTAGACTGGGTTGGTCCAACAATAGTCGACATGAGAAGCTTCAAACGATTTGCAATACATTTTGTCACCAATTTATAAGCTACAGTGCATAGTGCAATAGGACGAACCTGGCTAATTGACTTTTGCACATTAACTTTAGGAATTAAGCATAGCATCGTACGATTCATTCTCTTCTCTAGCACACCTCCTTGTAACACCCGCATCACTTCCGAGCAAAGATCTTTGCCAATGACAGCCCATTGCGATTGATAAAATCCCGCTTGAATCCCATTGAACCTCAAGGATTTCCACGGTCTTATAGCAATAAAGTCGTACGAATATCCTCCTTACTAAGTTTCCTAGTAAGATCACTTATAGTAGCAGCACTAATTGTTAGGAACAGCCCACGTAATACAGAGGGACATTGTGATAGTATCGGGCCCGTATACAAATCACTAAAGTAATTAATGGCCAGGGCTTGTAGTTGGCTTTGGTCATCAATCCAAGTCTCATTTTTCATCCTGAAGCATCTTAACACGGTTTCTTTTCCACCTACAGATAGTCCGAAGATGAAAAAAGGCCGTGTTTTTATCACCCCATTGAATCCATTCGCTTCGAGACTTTTGGTGCCATAATAATTCCTCACGAAGATGGATGTCATCAAGTTGTTTCAAAATATCTTCCTCAACCCACCATAGATGATCAGAGGGACGGTATTCAAGAGCCTTTTGTACCCCAATTAATCGCTTCATCAATATCTTCTTCTGTTCATGAATATTGCCAAACACCTCGATATTCCACCTCAGCAATTTCCGAGTGAACATGATCAGAAATTCTATGAAATTAGACGCACATGATAAGTTCTCTTGAACAAAAGAATTGAATTGAGCGTGTGTCAACCAAGCGTGGAGAAATTAGAATGGTCTCTCTTGATTTGATGGCATCATACTACAAAAATTAAGTAACAAAGGAAGGTGATTAGATTGATACCGAACTAAATGCATAATCCTTGCTTCCTGATAGTTCATTCACCAATCCTGATTACAAAGGGCCCTATCTAACCGCTGATGGAGTGTACCCCACCGCCATGTAAAATTTGATCCTACATAACCCAAATCAAGTAGCCCTATATTCTGAATCCAGTCAACAAATTGTTGGTTAACCCTAGAACGATTTGAAGATCCACCCCTTCGTTCAGTACTTTATGCCAAAGAATTGAAATCACAACCTATGGGTCTCTCAAGCATCATTAATACATTGTAATTGTCTCTAGAGCACAACCCTCCTAGATGGAGCTGGATGGCCATAGATTGCGGTAAAGTAAGAAATCATATCATCGCCATCAAACAGCTTACAATGAACAAATTGTGAAGAACTATCCACGACCTCAACTTTCCACTGATGATTCCATAAAACCCAAATCCTACCAAAGAAACCTGTAGCTTCCACTCGATAGGAAAATTGATACCCTATATCCGCAATAACCTGATCAGCTTGCACATCACTGATACGAGGTTCAATCAATACTAAAATAAACGGACTATAAGTTTGAAGCAAAAATTGTAAAGCTCGCATAAAAGAGGCACTTTTAGCCCCTTGACAATTCTACGTTAAAATCATTAAAAAGAAAAGGAGAAAATTCAAACACGAGGCGATGTCCCCTCCACATCATCGTCGGCACTCATCTCGGACGAATCCATTGACTTGTTTTGATCTCCATCTGCATTTAGGTTAGTAACATTCAAACCTATGTCATCCATGGCTTCATCAAAGCCATCATTAGGTGGCCTTCCAACTTGTTGTACACTGTCAAAATTTGTTTCAGGAACATATTCAAGCGAGATATTCCCTAAAATAGGAGCCATAGACCCAGAAACAACGACATTGGGGCTGCGACCAACAACGGAGTGATTGTTTGGATTAAGAGTCGTAGGAAGTTGTATCAATGGTGTTTCATTAGGGTGTTGCTGCATATATTCAAACACCTCCCCCATCGCAGCATTAGAAGCTCGTGTAGTCCTCGAATGTTCTCCTCTCTGTGTTTTCCTCAAGTTCACACCACGAGTTGTCAATTTAGTTTGTTGCCTTGCCATACAATCAGTTTCTGTTTCAACTGCTTTACCCTTAGTTCTCTCCCTGCTGGGCAGGATTGCTGCCTCAACATATGCTTCCTTTAAAAGAGTAGGCTCAGTTACCTCCTCTTCCATCCCTGCCAGAACCTTAAACCCATTACCTTGCACTTGTTGTCTCGTATTTGCATCTTGATTATCTGAAGTACAACGTGAAGTGAATCACACGTTAGTAAAATGATAACCGAATATACAAGAAGGGGGTTGAATTGTGATATCTTTTTCGTTAATCCCTTCTTTAAAACAAACTTTTTCAATTCAAAATTACTATAACTTTTGTAAGTGAGAACTCAAAAACACTATTAAGTAATAGAGAGAGTTAAGAGAGTTTGACACAGCAATTTTATACTGGTTCACCCCAAACAGTGGGCTACGTCCAGTCCTCAGATATCCTTCTGAGATTTCACTATTTCTCAAACGATTACAAGTATTCTTTCACTGA
>JAOSBP010000206.1:9472156-9484738 GCA_027563825.1 Erythroxylum mucronatum
TAATATTTTAATTAATTATATTGTAATTAATTAATTAATTACAATATTTTAATTAATTAATAATTATATTTTAATTAGTTATATTTTAATTAATTGTAATAAGCATACTCTTACATAACAATAACAATGATACACATTCCTCTAGATTAGGAGAGGAATGGGGTATTACTAAAAAATGGGTAATCAAAATAATAATTCTATAATCATAGTCCTTTACCAAACTCAATCTTTCATTCCATACATTCTCTTTTTTTCATACCCACCAACCAAGCACGCCTTAAGTTAAATTTACGAATGTATCATCATAACCACACTCGACACCAGACTTTCCCTCAAAGACTATATATTTTGAAAATACATATGCATGTACAAAATACATATAAACCTGTGTTATTTACAAAAGTAAGGTATCAAAAAGAAATTACAATGCACAAATTTGTAACAAGGAAGAGGCAAAAGTTGAAAACGTAATGATGTCTTTTGATGCTACAAAAATGCAAGTAAGAAAAAGTAATTCCGGTGGTGGAAACCTCCCATTGCTTGAAGGATGACACGTAATTTCTGAGAAGCCGATTAGAACGGGGAAGCAGAATTGAGGCCAAATTTATCCGAAAGCTTGGTTCTGGTAAAAGGAGAAAGTAGCTCCATCTGGTGAATAAATTGGACGTCATGAACCAATGGATTGTCTGTTCTTCCAGGAGGAGAACCTGAGTAACAAGATGGTGAACAGCCAGTACACACAGAGTCTCTGCCTTCCGCCGATGTCTGCAAGTGGGACAGTTCATTACACGTTTGCTCCTTTTTTTCTATGCAAAGCATCGGGAAATATGCTGATATGGAACCGTACTAACCTTGCCAGGAATCAGATTCAGAATCCCACTTCTTCCATCAGGAATTGGTTGGCTGATATTAACGGAGAAAAATGAATCAGCTCCAAGAATAGCAACAGCTGTTCATAGTATGGTATGGTATACATTTGGAAGGACTTTTAGATAGGGTGCAAAAGTTTCATAACACAAAGAAAAGAACTCAACTTGTATGCAAGGATAGGAATAACAGCAACAGCGTCCAAACCTGTGTTTACTGCACCTGAGAGACTTGAGAAAATCAGGCATGGTGGGGCTGAGCCGCCGAGGTCTTGGACAAAGGGGCTGGTTATTGCCTCCAAACCCAAGTTTGGTAGCCTCTGAACCTGAATCGACGAGGTTGCTTTTAACTGTTAGATGATGCATATCTATTCTTTTGCGATCCTCTCCACATGAATTGCAGAAGCAAAATGAAAGTGACAAGAAATGAATTCAACAATTCTTATGCAGCTTGAAATTCCCAACTACTAATTTTACCTATTAGGTCTCCTAGATATATAAGTTTGCCACACAAGTGTATCAGAGAAAGAGAAAGATTGCAAGTGAGAAATTACTGATCAGTGGAGCCACATTGTTCATGTGGAGGGAGAAGAGAATTTGTTAGGCTAAGAGTGAGTTTAGGATCGATCTTGACTTTTTGATCTCCTGAACTTACTCTGTTTCATGTATAGCCTGGAATTCATTTGGACCATGCATTTCATCATCAACTGTCAAGCTAGTTGCCAGTATTTTTATTATGCACAACTGTATCTGCCGAATGGTTTATTGACATGTATAACTGGAATCCTTCTCGGTTTTTCCTTGCATAGGTGATTTTCACGAGGCACATCACATCTCTTGCGGAAATGGTATAATAAACATTCACATCTGCAGCATAGAGCTAGAGAAGGGAATTTTTGGATGATTCTTCGAGGGTCTAAATTGATTGGACTCTTAGTTAAAGATAAGATCTTCTATTTCGATTAATCAATTTTCATCCTATTTTATTAAACTTTATTTACATATTTATATGAGTTCTATATAAATATATGAACAGAATTAAATAACACAAAATTGAAACATTTTACGAAAACATGTGCTCCAACTCCTCAGTTGGATGTCTACAAAAGCTGAACAACTCGTTTTCTTACCTAGTACTTTGAACTTTCAAGTAGAAAGTAAAAGTTAGGAGGGAGCTGAGAATGATCATAAACCCTCTCTATTTACGATAAATTACAAAGGCACAAATTCTCATCTCAAAACTCTCATCCCAAAGTGCCCAAGAAATCATTGCAATATTAAGCATTCAGTAGCTAGATCTGAAAAGACATCATATTCTATTCTTAAACTAAATTAATGCGGCAGAATGTAGAGCATTTACTTTTGCGGGAAGTAGGAACTAGTTAAAGCATCTTAAGGTTTCTGTTCATTGCTCTTGGCAACTGCTATTATGACCTTAGAAAACATAGAACGACAATGACATGTGCAAAGTAAGAAGCAAGGGAGATATGCTTTACAAAATGCGTTGCCTTGATTCCAGCAGAAAAGTAAAGAGATCTAATTATATGCCTGTACAATACGTCAATAATTGAGATTTTCTGCCATAAAAATCACCAGGGAGATACCACTAAAGCTATATATTAAGATTCACATCATGAATAGTATGTATCCCAGTCAAATCTGGG
Organism: Erythroxylum mucronatum; assembly: GCA_027563825.1. Taxonomy (NCBI): domain Eukaryota; kingdom Viridiplantae; phylum Streptophyta; class Magnoliopsida; order Malpighiales; family Erythroxylaceae; genus Erythroxylum; species Erythroxylum mucronatum. The sequence continues at coordinate 9,474,687 of JAOSBP010000206.1, forward strand.
TTGTGAGAAAACCTCATAATCAATAGGTCCACCTACAATGCTATCAATGGCTTGTATGCCTTCCAAAAGAGATGGTTGCATACTATCATTATCAGAAGGCAGCAATTTGTACATTACTAATATTCCGAGTGTGAAAATGGCTTGCAGCTTAGTGGAGTCCCCCTGGACTGAAAAAAACAAAAGCATTGAAAGGAGAAACAGATCCACACAGAACCGCATGACCCACAGTACAGTGTCCATCAACCTCCCGTCATTACCAGCAGGAAAACCTCGCACTCTATAAACAAACAGAAAATTGTACTTGTCAACAACATACCTATACCCAAAGTACACCGCACCAACGGGAACCACAAGTGGAGCAAATGATGAATAAATCAAGGTCAGAGCAAATATAGTCAAGTTGAACGCATAGTATTGAGCAAAATCGAACGTCTGCTTGGGAATGGGAGATGTTCTGCTTATTGGATAAACAGAAAGATCTTGTCCCTCTGGTTCAACCTCGTTGAATCTAGGAGAGAACGACAAATAATCATTCAATAATGGTCTCTGAAGACCATCTACGGTTTGATTTTCCAATGGATACTCCTCAGATTGCTCTGGCACTAGCTGGACCATGTCATTCTTCCGAAACTTCTGCATCTTCTTCTTTATCCAAGGGATTGGAGCCAATAGATCAAATGATATTCCCAAGAAAGTGCTTGTGATTAGAAATGCAAGAGAAGAGAGGCAAGATCTGGACAAGAATGATGCACTCATATATTGCTGTATCCTCTTGCAATCTTCTCCATCCAAATAACACCTACCCATTTTCAGAATGGCGCTTTCTAAAGAAGACTCAACCAGGCCTCTCAATACAATAAGATTTACAAGGAAAAAACAAACCATCTTCACAAGCGCAGCTTTTTGCTCCCCAGAAACAGTTAGGTGTCTTTCAAACTTCGAAAGATATGAAAGAGCTGAAGGAACTATAATATACATGCTGATGAATACAATAACATTCGGCAAGAACTGAAAGATGATGGATGCAAACCAGCTAGAACTCTGTACCCAAGCCAACCATGATTGTGCATGGTCCATTGCTTCTGCGTTAATAATCCGGCCAGCACCTTGCAGAGCACTTATCAATGCCAGTGGAGAACTAAAGAACAATAACATCAAAAGCAAGCATGAATTCACAATCAGTCTCCGTAACCTAAGTGATAACTTTGTCAATCCCAAATGATTCCAATAAATGTCTGTTGCCAATGGTGCTCGCTCTACTTTCCATTGGTTCCTCTGCAACCGCAACTCCATGATAGAGAAAAACTTACCAAAGCGACTCTTCTTCTCATATCGGAAATCTTGAACAGCTTTATTGGCAGTGTAAACATCCTTAAATACCACAAAAGCAACTCCAGCACTAGGAGCACGACCTTCTTTGTATGCTACCAACTCAGCTTCTAATTCTGTTCTCTGTTCTTGCAATCTCCTCAACTTATCTTCATCTGCATAACCTATCTTTTCCATTACCTGAACCCACAAATGTTGCACTCTTTTCCAAATACAGAAACCCCACCAACGTAATCTGGCCCAAACACCATCGCCTACACCATTATCTTCATTTCCGTCGGGCAAAAGTCTTGAGTTAATACGGGCAACCAACCAAGTAATTTCATCTCTAACTCTAAGCAACTCGGTGGCTAAATCATCCAATGCACACAAATCCATAGGCACAATAACCCTATAAACCTTACCGGGATACTTGTGCTGAAAATAGTCTTGCAGCACCCGCCTATCATCCCCCAAACTCTTAGGCAACCCCTGCACCATTATCGTAAAAATCGCAGAAGAATTTGCATTTGGGTCACTCAAATTCCCATTCCCATCCCTAAACCTAGTAATTCTCAACCTCTCTTGAATTGCAGACATACCAAAATGAACCAGAAAGACGACGACAACAACAAACAGGAAATGTATCCACAGATAATCAGAACCTTTCGTTATATGGGTTATGGTCGTCTTTGAAAACTGGTCATCAATAAACGCAGTCCCAGCGTAGAGATTCAACGGAAGGATGATACAAATAGACAAAGCCCCGATACAGAGCAACACCGCAAAGCTGCCGCCTTCAATTATAAGGAATTGGGCGGCGTCAGCCCCACAATGCCGGGCGATTTCCCGGCCTGTGGCGTGCCAGACAGCTAGGAGCTTCGCTACCAGAGCAGCGGGTCCCGGCATCCGGCGATGGTCACTCCGAAGCTTCCCGAAGAGAAAGATCAAAACGCAACACAACAAACCAATCGCCGATATATTAAGAAGGTATTGGATGTTCCCGTACCAGGCGTGAGGGATGTCGCCATCGCCATTCGCAGAGGGCGGAGGGGAGAAGGTGTCGTTCATCGAGACGCCAGAGAAGTTGACAAAAAAGGGCAACAGAGGTAGTTCCATGAGGAATCGTTATCTAGGGTTTACCGATTCGATTTGGGAATTTGGTTCATAGAGTGGGAAATCGAATTTGTAATTAGGGTTTGAGAGTCCAAATTGGGGGAGACAGTGCAAAGCTTTCAGCCCTCTATAGTGGAGGGACGTGTGAAGAAGACGACGAGACAATTGCCTTGGTCACCTTGATCTCTTGCGTCGATTGGCCCATATTTTAAGTTGAGACCCATCTTATTGTCAAATAATTTGATTTTTTTTTTTTTCAAATCGGAAAAGTTACATAAGTTGTAACTAATTAATCCTAATCCTAATCCAAGTCCAACTTCATTTGCATGCGTCATCGCTGAGCGTGCTTGCACAAATTGACAATTTGACATAGTAAGTAGTGATGAGAACAGGAAGTATTGAAGAAATAGTAAGTTGAAGTCTGAAGCTAAATGGGCTATTATATACCAAATCAAGCTGACGTGAAATGATCTCGTCTGCAAATGGAATGGAACCAAAAGCTAAGTAACGGAAGGAACCAATGGTAACTCAAGGGGTATGAATGAGTGGCAGGAATTTATTCATTCTTAATCAAAAGTCAGAGGTTTACTTTAGGTATAGAACAGCCTTAAATTTTTGGACCAACTGTTTCATCCTATGAGATACCTACAAACCAACAAAAAGATTAATCATTGAATCCGCCAGTGGATATCTTGATATTAAAAAAAAAAAGGGAAAGGAACCAATGGTATATATTTTGTATAAGAGAAACGCGCCGGCTGTTGAGACGAAATGTTCCTATGTATGTATTGCTGAATGGTGGTAGGGACGGGACAATCAAAACTTGATTATCCATTAGGCGGTCTCAAGTAATGTTTTAATATTAATAATTTTAATATAATTTTTATGTTATAATATTACATAAAAAATTTAAATGAAATATATATATATATATAGTAAATTTTGTATAATATGATTGATAACTAAAAAACCTTTGACGTAGTCTGAAAATGACAGGAAACAAACTAATTACTGTTTCTGTTAAGAAGTGAGTCCAGAAAGCACTTGCCGCTTGCTTCTTTACGTGGTTGACACGTACATGATTCAACGACACCTAAGCACTAATGACATTTATAAGAAGTCTCCGAAAGAGAGAATGAAGAAAACGCGGAGGAGTTGCATTACACGTGAGTTCTCGTATTGATAGCGAATAGCGATACGATCATGTTAAAAAATGCAAGTCAAAATGTTTCAAAGCCCCAAATGTTTCATTGAAAGAGTAAATGATACAATTACAAGATCACAAAACAAAACAAACCCTTGTAAACATTTTGCAGTGTAATCATGTTTTAACTAACAATTCATAAGGCACTGGGCTCTTCAAGTTATAAAAATAAATAAATATTTATATTTTTAATATATATATATACACACAAAGACGAAGTTATTTAAGAGTTAGTAGTGTACTAAATCTTTCAAAATTTAAAAAAATTAAATATTTGAGTCCTCCTATCTTAATTTTCTGACTCGGTCACTCTCAAATACAAACAAACGAGATAACATTTTCTCTTGTTAAATATAAATACAAATAAATCTACTTATTTTCATGTAATTATATGATATTATGTATAGACATGAAAGTAGTGGAGCCCATGGGTGCCCATATGCATTGCTGGCTTTTTGAGCCATCGATTGATCATAGCGGGCTTTTGTTTCGGCTGCCAATAAAGACCCAAGAGACAAGCTTCAGTTTCTCCAATCACGCTGATTCAGAGAAACTTCTCCTCTGCTTATTCAACTTCTCTCCTTTCTCTGCATTACCCACTCAGAACGGACAAAGATTCAGGGAAAAGTGATTTGTGGTTAAGGTGGAGAAGCCAAGCAAACAAGAAAAGGAAAAGTCTTTTCTCTTTCATGGTTTGGTTAGAGCTTGGATTCTGATGGATCTACAGATCTATCTCTTTTAGACCTAGACCCGCATGTATTGCTCTGTCTCCTTCAGATCTCCATCCTTTTCATCTGCCATATAATTCCCTGGCTGACCAGAATTTGTGGACATAACCTAATTTAACTGTGAGTTGATTTATTGTTGTTTGTTTTCTTTGTATTTGTTAGTTCGTTGGATTGATGATTCTTTTTCTGTTTTGGACACTTAAAAAAAAAGTTCCTCAATTTGTCAATCTGTGACAAAAAAAAATCTCTTAAGGTAGGACTCTGAGGTGTGGAATGTGGACTTGGATTGGACCGTATTCATTTTTGGCTCCACCCTTTGTTGTTTCTTCTTTTTCAATCTCTCTTAGGCAGTATCAACTTAAGGGTACTGATTTTTTTTTTCTTTTTTGCTATATTAAGCAGGAGATGAAATCGATGTCATGTTTCTCTTCTCTTTTTTTTCCCAGTCGATGAGATTTTGTCCTATATTAGGGGTCAAAAGTTTTTTTTTTCTCTTTTTCATCATTTCAGTTGCATTTGGGAATTGTTTACGTCGCATAAAGTTTTGACCTTTCACTTGCTATAAGTTCATAAGTTCAGTGGTTTCTGCAGAGATTTAAGGGGAAGACTGGTGAGGGTTATTGGAAGGAATGTTATTGCATCCAATTTTGGATGTGGAGGAATTGTAGGCTGGTCTGGATGAGATGAGGGATGTTATCAAGGTTGATGGACTTTTTGAGGGCCTGCTGGCAGCCGTCCTCAGAGAGTTCTCGCACGAGCTCAGATGCAGCAGGTCGGCAAGACGGGCTTCTCTGGTACAAAGATGCTGGGCAGCACTGTTTCGGTGAATTTTCTATGGCTGTTGTGCAGGCAAACAATTTGCTCGAGGATCAAAGCCAGATTGAGTCTGGACCCTTGAGCACTCTCGAGTCAGGTCCTTATGGTACATTTGTTGGGGTATATGATGGCCACGGAGGCCCAGAGACATCACGATATGTCTGTGATCATTTATTCCAGCATTTAAAGAGTAAGAGACCTAAAACCCTTTATATGAGTTTGTGGCGTTTGGGTAACAGATTGACTGACTTTCTTCCCCATTGGAGAATTTTTAATTTACTTTGATGCCTGAAATTTTATCTGTTCCAGTGGTCTTATTTGAAGTTAAATTAATGTTTATGAGCTGATGAATGGCTTTATAGGGTTCACCACGGAGCAGCAGTCCATGTCTGTAGATGTTATACGGAAAGCATACCAAGCAACTGAGGAAGGTTTTCTTTCTCTTGTCACTAAACAGTGGCCTGTGAAGCCTCAAATTGCAGCTGTTGGATCTTGCTGTCTGGTGGGAGTCATCTGCGAGGGTATCCTTTATATAGCTAATCTTGGTGATTCAAGAGCTGTCCTTGGGAGGCTTGTCAATGCAACTGGTGAGGTTCTTGCTATCCAGTTGTCATCAGAGCACAATGTGTGCTTGGAATCAGTCAGACAGGAGATGCATTCTTTGCACCCAGATGACTCGCAGATTGTTGTTTTAAAGCATAATGTATGGCGGGTGAAGGGCCTGATACAGGTGATGTATCGTCTGTGTAGCTGCTGCAATTATGTTATTTCCATATGATCATTTTTTTGCTTCCTGATTCTTTGCACAATAGTTTTCATGCTAGTATTTGTAATTTACTGCTGTATGAATTCCTTGAAACATTCTTCAATTGACTGACGATATGTACTGCTTGTGATGTTTGCCTTCTTCTCAAAAGACATATATGGTTAAAGTCTGGTATTCTGATTGCAGTTATGTTAGAATGGGTTAAAAAGACGGGGATCCTTGGTATAAAAATGTGGATTTTGTTAATTATAAAAATTTAGCTGTTGTTTTAACTGTGTTGATATTGATCTTCAATGTGTGGTTCACTTGACTGATTTTGGCTATTATTTATACTATTTTGAATATTGAATAGCTTATAGGATGCTCCAAGTAGATAATGTTCTATTGTTCTCATTCACATGACAGGTTTCCCGATCAATTGGTGATGTGTATCTTAAAAAGGCTGAATTCAACAGAGAGCCCTTGTATTCGAAGTTCCGCCTCCGGGAACCTTTTAATAGGCCAATTTTGAGTGCAGATCCATCCATTTCAGTTCATGAACTACAACCTCATGATCAGTTTCTCATATGTGCTTCTGACGGGTTGTGGGAACATCTTAGTAATCAAGAAGCAGTTGATATAGTTCAAAATCACCCACACAATGTAAGCCATCTGTTTCAAAGCACAATTGCTGTTTCTGTTGTGATATTAGTCCAATATTGCAGAAGTTCTGAGGTTGGACATTTTCTTGGAAACAGCTTTCATTGCTTTGTAAGAATTTGCCACTTTTGTTCTAACATAAAATGACAAGAGAAGAAAGAGGTTGCAATTATTGCTTCATTATATTGACTGATACAAGTGTGCTGCAATTAACACAAGTAACCATCATTTGGTTTGATTTATCTTTTTCGTTCTGTTGTGTCATTTCTGGACTTGGTACTTGGTAAAAAATGCAAGAACTTTGGTCCACTTTGTGGAGTCCTATTGGGTGCTTGCTCTGCAGGGCAGATGTGAGGCAAATATTGACTGTTGATATATCTACTTTACTGCATGAATGCAGGGAATTGCTCGCAGGCTTGTGAAAACTGCTTTGCAGGAAGCTGCTAAAAAAAGAGAAATGAGATATTCAGATTTGAAGAAAATTGACCGTGGTGTCCGTCGGCATTTCCATGATGACATCACGGTCATAGTTGTGTTTCTTGATTCGAATCTTGTGAGCAGAGCCAGTTCATGCAGAGGTCCTTTGGTATCTGTCAAACGGGGTGGAGTAAGCTTCCCTGGAAAAACTATGGCAGCAACTAATCAAACTGTAGCTTGATATTGTTGTACAATATGCAGGATCCTTCTCAAGAATTTCCATCGTGCTATTGAATATAAGGGAGGAGAAGATATTTGTTTAACGTACAATGTTACACACTTTAACTGGGAATATGTATCTTCCGTAGTTTCTGTACGCATGCAAGTGATAAGAGAAGGAAAGAATGAGGGGAAATGCAATGCAAAGATCTTCTTGGTTTTTCATTTTGGCTTATCTTCCCCCACTCATTTAGGTTCCTGTAAATTTTTTATGTCAAATGAGCACCCAAATGCTTTTATTTAACTGATGAAAGTTATAACAGAGCCACTGCTGTTTTGGCATTCTGCAATGCAACTTCTTGGGGGAGTCACCGGTACTTTTGGTTCAATCGCTTTAAATGCTGCTATGTAGAAGTAGGTACGAGGGAAGGATGGTTTATAATTTGGAAATAGGACCCTGTCCTTGTGCCAATAGCTTTATTTTATTCTAAAGGTGAAGCTCTGAATGAGAGTTCCATTTCGTTACTGCCATTTTCGTGTTTTCTTTCCTCTGGGATGATACTTCTGCTATTTTCTTCACAGCTGTAGCCACTCCCCCTCTAGTGGAGCCAAAGGAGAGAGGGAAAAGTTGCAATCACAAAATAGGTAGAAAAATAAATATCTGTATCTTTACACGAACTGGACTGGTATTGTACCAATGTTGATGAGTTTTGTACCGGACAGAGTTATGGGGACTGTCCTGGACTGTATGGGCTGAAAAATGTAGTATCGAGTCATCCGTACTGTAATTTGGCACTGGACGATATCATTTGCCAGTTATCAGATTAAATTGCAAATTTTAAAAACGTAATGATTACATTGAAATTTTGAGAAAAAAAAAATTGATTACAAAGGAGAAACACAAATACAAACTAGGCCACTAAACGAGGAAACGAAATTTCAACAATATCCTCAATGAGAATATGAAAACAACCCAACGGAGGGGAGTGAAAAGCAGTGTAGCCAATTCCAAAAGAATAGGCATAGTTGGTCAGCCAATTCGCAAGCCTATTTCCTTCTCTATACACATGCCGAGGTCTGACGATCCAATCTCCATCTTACGTGACCTTGCCCCCAACTCTATCTATTGCTATCGCCTGTGTCTCGTGCAGGGACGGAGGTAGATGGGGCTCAGTGATTATTAAATAATTATATATATATATATACATGTATATGTATATATATATTATGACGGGGTTATTTAGAGGTTAGTGGTGCACTGAACCCCCCAAAATTTTAAAAAATAAATATTTGGGCCCCTATCTTAAATTCCTAGCTCCGTCACTGTCGTGTAAGATATGTATGGATTGATTGATTTTTACGTACCTATATTTATGATTATTTTTCGTAAGATGCTAATTTTCTTTCTTCTTTTTCCTTTAATGTGTTTCTTTAATAGTTCAGAATCACTATTCAATAAGTTTTTTAACTTATATAACACCACCAACCAACATGTCGTTGGTAATTAAAAGAGAGAGAAAAAGGGTCGTTAACTCATTTGAGATCTATTATGTAATACCCAATAACCATTATCTTAGGTACTTTTCATATGACTCAAATCTATAAGTCACATGGGCCATTAAATAATCTAACAATCTCCCACTTGGCCCATGTTATGACTTGGTTATTCAACAATAAAACTTTAAGTGCAAACAATACATGGAATCGATCAAGTTATCCTTAAGTGAATCAAGATGATGGGATCATGGTGGTCACAAATTATACAACATGATTCCTTTCATGTATCACATAATCAACTCAATTCATAAAACTTTAAGTTGGTAATTCTGTAATTGTTATCTCACAAATAATAATTATAGTATACAACATAATATGGATAACCAGTAAGTGAGCAAAAACATGTAACTATAATTGAATTTTCAAGTCCGTTCAACATGACCAATAAATGTTTTGGTAAGCCTTTAGTTAACGAATCCGCTATCATGAGATCTATACCAATATGCTCAATTGACACTTTGTGTTTTTGCACTTCTTCTTTTACAAACAAATATTTCAAATCTATGTGTTTCGCGCCCTTTGAATATTTGTCATTCTTAGATAAGAAAACGGTTGTTATCACAATAAATTCTTAACGGTCTAGTAATACTGTCGACAAGACGAAGACCTAAGATAAAGTTCCGCAACCACAATCCATGAACCGTGGCCTCAAAGCACGCCACAAATTCAGTCTCCATAGTTAAAGTAGCAATGATGGGCTGCTTTCCACTTTTCCACGAAACTGCTCCTCCAGCTAATAGGAATATATAACCGAATGTAGATTTCCGTGAATCTAAACAACCGGCATAGTCTGAATCCAAGTAACCTATCACTTTGAGATGGGTTGATTTTCTATATGTGAGCATATAGTCTTTGGTGCCTTGTAAGTATCTAAGGACTTTCTTTGTAGCTTTCTAATGGTCCATTCCAGGATTGCTTTAATATCGGCGTAGCATTTCAACAGCAAAACTAATATCTAGCCTAGTGCATGTTTGAGCAAATATTACTGACGCATAAGGAATAGACTCCATGTCCTTACATTCCAAATCGTTTTGTGGACATTACATTAAATTAAATTTGTCCCCTTTCTGAATTGGAACTATTCCTACGGAGTATTTTTTCATTTGAAATCTTTCTAATACTTTCTTGATATAGCCTTTTTGAGACAATCCTAACAATCCTTGTGATCTATCACGGAATATTTCTATTCCTATCACATAGGATGTCTCACCCATATCTTTCATTTCGAAATTATTAGAAAGAAAATTCTTTACATCATATAACAAAACAACATTATTCGCAG